>CM064879.1:61042196-61137843 GCA_003313485.2 Penstemon barbatus | reverse complement strand
TTTCGCACCCTATGTATTACTCGATCGGATGAAGAAGTTAAGATCGATCCGACCAATCCAAACAGATCGGGATCCCCTCGCAGACCCGGCAAGCGCAGCTCTCTTCGACCAGAAGATGATACTCCGGACCCATGAAGGATATTGGGCCGAGTCCTATTAGGACTATGTTTCCTTGTAAACTAGGTTAACATTGTATAAATACCTAGTTAATCATTGTATTAGACAACTACGAAATCCTTTACTTCAAGGATACACAATATTCTCTGCCTAAGGCATTACAACTGAATAAGAATCAATATTATTCATAGTATTTTGATCTCCATATTGATGTGTTATTAGCTTTCTTTGTGGTTTTACTTCTTGTTCTTAATCATTGCTTTTCTTTGTGATTGATCCATCCGGAATAAAGTAACAGAGCCCTACTAATATATACACAATATCGTAAACCCCACCGATATTACAAATTCACTGATATACAATTAACCCGACGAAATCCGGTTAAATCAGTTGGCGCCCACCGTGGGGCTAGGTTAATTATTCGAATCGACACATGGCTCGCCCAAGGAAAAGCGCTCGCGTTGGAGCGAGAAGCAATACGACCACAGGCCACAACACATCTGAAGATCCACAAGACAACAACGATAACAACAATCCAAACACCAATGAAAACCTCCCAGATACCCGTTCCCGTCAGCAGGAACACCAAGGAGGTCTTACCGGTACAATACCAGAAGAACCGGAGCTCCCGAAATACCCGCTCCTCTCCCTGGCGCTCAGGAAAAACTGAAACAAATAGCGATGCTCTTCAAGTCACTCTCTCCAGAAGAATTGCTAGTTTTAGACCAAATTCCTCGAAACGTTACGGCTCCCGGGCAACTCCCGCGACAGGAGTGCCAAGGCCGAACGAACGGACCTCTCAACAAGCTGACAGCCCAGCAAGTGAGCGTCGCTCGCTGCACAGCCCACAGCAGGTCAATTCTAAACCCTCCGACAACCGTCCCCAAAGAAGAACTGGTCGAAGAGTACCACAAGCAGTTCGCAGCGGATCGAAGGAACGAACGATCATCCCAATCGAAGATGATATAGATGATACAATCCCCTATCGACCGAGAGCGACTCGATTCTCAGAACGAGAAATTGAAAGGATGGTACAGGAGCGACTTGAACAACGATTACGATCTGTGCAAACCCTGGGCCCGGACTACAGAACTCCAGGAAAGCCTTGCGGCTTGCTCTCCTTTCTGCAGGGAAATAAAAGAAGCACAGTCCGCGGGACAGGTCCCGGGAAGACTACCCCGATATGATGGAACCACCGACCCGGACGATTATATCTTTAGCTTTACGAACATAATGAATTTGTATGCCCACTCCGCCGAATTCACCGCCAAGCTAATGGTAACAACATTCGAAGGACTCGCGCTGGATTGGTTTGCCAAACAGCCGGCCAACTCTATATTCAGTTTCCGAGAATTATGCAATAAACTAATACAGCAATTTGCCAGTCAGAGGAGGCAAAAACTTCCGATGAGCTACCTAGGAACCATACACCAACAAGAGGGAGAATCCCTAAGAAATTGGTTGGCAAGGTTCAACGTAGAATTACTCAAAATCGACTCACCGAATATCGATTACATAATTTCTATCCTCTTCGACCTCACTAAAAATAGGCAGTTTGGAAACGCCCTCAGTCGAAAACAACCGAGAACGTTTGCCGACATTATGAGCTTGGCTTCTAAGTATATGACCCAAGAAGAGATGAATTCCTTTAAGGATAAAAACAAAAACAAAGCCACCACCTCAGGCTCCAAACGGCACGATAGGTTTCCTACCCAAAAGCTTCGGATTACGAGCGATCTTCCAGGAGAGGTAATGTTTTCCACCGACTGGAATACAACAAAGCCGATCAGACAGACAACCTAATTTCTACCAAAGACCAAGAAACCATGATCAACCAATCAGAAGCAGGGTGAATCAGTAGAACACCCAAGGTTAAATGTTCCAATGGAAGAAATATTGGAAGTCCTAGAAAGAAATAACTGGATTCCCGAAGCGAGGAAAATCGCGCAGCCGAGACCAGGCTCTCGAAACTACGATCAATACTGTAAATACCATAGGGCACATGGACATCGAACGGAGAATTGTTTTCACCTTAAGAGAGAAGTTGAGAAACTTATCGAGCAAGGAAAACTGACGAATACATAGAGCGAGATAATCGTAAAAGGGAAAGAAGTAGAAGCCCTCGGAATGTTGATCGAAGGAGAAATTCTCATCAAAGGTCACCGAACGCCGACCTATTCGGATCGAATCACGACCAGATCAATGGAACTATCCATACGATCTCCGGGGGTCCCGCGGGTGGAGATAGTCGTAACGCCCGGCGAAGAACTGCCAGGTCCATAATTGGAAACTCAAAATACCCAAAAGAAATTTGGACCCTGGAAAGCAGGCCATCAAACGATCACAGATCAGTTTTAATGAAGGCGAAGCACCTAAAAATATTGTCTGGGACGCAAGAGAGGATAACCCCGACTTCCCTATGGTAATATCGCTAGAAATAGCAAATTACAATGTCAAGAGAATCTTAATAGATAATGGGAGCTCAGCCAATATTATCTCCCGAGAAGTTTTAGCCCAAATGGACTTGGGCAGATAAACTTGCAGAAAGTAGCTACGCCATTAATAGGATTCGGGGGGTCCGAAATCATCCCCAGCGGAACGATAACCTTAAGCGTATCGCTCGGAAAAATACCCCACCGACAGTGAAGCTAGTAAAATTTTAGTAGTAGAAACCCCTTTCGCTTATAATGCAATATTGGGACGACCTGCTCTCAATCTATTCCGAGCTGTTGTCTCTACTTATCATCAGAAGATAAAGTTTCCAACCGATACAGGCATCGGAGAAATAACAAACGACCATTGCATGGCTTGGGACTGCTATAGTACTTCGTTAACTATGAAAGAACATCCTAAGTCCATTACTCCGAGCAAGAGAAAGATCGAAGGCGATCTCATTAGAAATGAGGTTGAAATTCCTAGTACTGATCGACTAGATAAAAAGGGGAAAGAACCGCTAGACTTATCTTTGAAACCCCCTGAACATAAAGATATAATTCTAGTAGAAGGCGACTCATCCAAAAAGACGAGAATTGGTACAGAGTTGAGCGAAGAAGGAGAAATAATGCTGATCGACTTCCTCAGAAACAATGCCGATGTCTTCGCTTGGAGCGCAAATGACATTGAAGGAATTGATCCTCGAATAATAAAGCATTCCCTAAAAATAGATCCTTTGGCGAAACCCGCCAGACAGAAGAAGAGAAATCATGGACCGGTGAAAGATAAAATTATCAAAGCCGAGGTAGAAAGGTTGCTCGAGGCAAAACAAATCCGAGAAATTCATTTCTCGGAATGGCTATGCAATGTCGTACTAGTCGCTAAAGGAGATAAAAAAGATAATAAATGGAGGATGTGTAATGATTTCACCGACCTAACAAGTTGTGTCCACGCGACCCATACCCCCTCCCAAGGATTGACTTATTGGTCGACTCGACGCTGGCTTCGCGTTATTCAGTATGATGGACGCCTTCCAAGGGTTTTACCAAATATACATGGATGAGCGGGATCAAAAAAGACCGCGTTCGTAACCGAGCAGGGAGTTATTGCTTCATAGTAATGCCATTCGGCTTAAGAAATGCCGGAGCTACTTACCAAAGGTTAGTAAACCTAATGTTCAAAGAATTAATCGGAGAACTGATGGAAGTCTACGTGGACGACATGCTGGTCAAAAGTATGAACGAAGCAGATCATGTAAAGCATCTCGATCGATGCTTTCAGATCTTAAGAAAATATCGTATGAAGTTAAACCCCGCAAAATGCACCTTTGGTGTCAAATCAGGAAAATTCTTGGGATATCTAGTTCACCAACGCGGAATAGAAGCCAACCCAGAAAAAATCCGAGCCATAACTGAAATGAAACCTCCTAAAACTATCTCTCAAGTACAAAGCCTAGTTGGAAAGATCGTAGCATTAAACAGGTTTATATCAAAGTCTGCGGACAAAAGCCTCCCTTTTTTCCAAACTCTCCGAAAGGCAAAGAACTTTGTTTGGACCGAAGAATGCGATCAGGCCTTCGAGCAGCTCAAAGAATATTTGACGACACCCCGATGTTGGCAAAACCAACGGAAGGAGAACCATTGTTTATGTACATCTCCATCTCCGACGTAGCGATTAGTTCAGTACTAATTAAAGTCGAGGGCTCAGAGCATAAGCCCGTATATTATCTCAGCAAGTTATTACAAGGGGCGGAGAAGAATTACTTAGAAATAGAAAAATTCACACTGGCCTTAGTAGTGGCCGCACGAAAACTCCGACCCTACTTCTTAACTTACAAAATCATCGTTCTGACGAATCAGCCACTAAGGCAAGTTCTAGCAAAACCAGAAGCCTCCGGTCGACTAATCAAATGGGCCATCGAACTCAGTCAGTTCGAGGTAGACTACAAACCGAGGATTGCCATCAAGGCCCAAGTGTTGGCCGATTTTATATTAGAAACACCGACACAGGCTACTGAATCATCAAGCTGCCTCAGCAACGATGTCCTGATCATTGAAGATCAAACTTGGCTAATGCACGTCGATGGTGCTTCATGCCGAGAAGGAGGAGGCGCCGGGATCAACTTCACCGGACCAAACAAGGAAGATTTAAATTACGCAATAACACTGGAGTTCGTTGTGACAAACAATGAAGCTGAATATGAAGCGTTAATCGCAGGAATGGAAATGGCAATCAAAGCCAATATAAAAAGTCTTAAAGTACTAACTGATTCAGAATTAGTGCAAAGGCAGATAGAAGGCCTATACGACGCTAAGGAATTCAACATGGTCAAATACCTCGCCAAAGTGAAGACTCTGGCCGAGAAATTTGAAAGTTTTAGTATCCAGAACATCCCACGTTCGGAAAATAAATGGGCCGATCAGTTATCAAAATTCACGGGATCCCATGACGGAAAGACCGAACGGGTGATCAACTGGTTGATCTCTAATACACCAGCAATTGACATCGATGAAACACCAGCAGTGGATATAATGGAAATCGAAGAAGCCGAAGGGAACTGGATGACCCCTATGATAGACTATCTTCGAGAAGGAAAATTACCACCCGACCAAAATGAAGCTCGGAAAATAAAATATCGAGCTCCGAAATATACACTCATAGAAGGAAAACTCTACCGAAGATCAGTATCAGGGATTCTTCTAAAATGCGTACCTGAATCACAAACCCTCGATATACTACGAGAAATACATGATGGGGATGCAGGAAATCACAGCGGAGCAAGAGCATTGGCTTTAAAATGTTTCAGGACGGGTTACTATTGGCCGACCATCAATAAAGATGCCGCTCAATATGTCCAAGAATGTCATCACTGCCAGATCCATGCTAACATATGCCATCGACCAGCAGAAAACATGCACCCTATTCCAGTTTGTTGGCCATTCGATCAATGGGGAATGGATATCGTGGGACCTTTCCCAGTGGCCAGATCGAAGAAATCTTATGTCCTGGTCGCCGTGGAGTACTTCAGCAAATGGATAGAATGCGTCGCCCTCGCACGAATAACTCAATTCCAAGTCATCAATTTCCTATGGAAATTCATAGTTTGTCGATTCGGCATCCCAAGGGTCCTTATCTCCGATAATGGAACTCAATTCGCGGGAAAACAAATAATAGAATGGTGTACAAAACTTGGAATTCAACAGAATTTTACCTCCGTAGGACATCCTCGAGCAAATGGACAAACTGAAGTAGCAAACCGAGAAATAATAAAATCTTTGGAAAAAAGATTAGGAGCAGCCAAGGGAAAATGGCTAGATGAACTCCCAGGAGTATTATGGGCTAATCGAACCACGATAAGGAGCTCAACTGGGGAAACCCCATTTAGCCTTGTGTATGGGTCGGAAGCGGTTATCCCTGTGGAAACCCTAATCCCAACGCCAAGAGTAGAAATGTTCGATGGTAAAGAAAATGAAAAGTCAAGAGAAAACGACATTGATTTAACAGAAGCTTTAAGAGATAAAGCTGCTGTACGCTTACAAGCCACTAAAGCTAATATGGAGAAAGCATACAATCAAAAAGTACGCATCCGAACCTTCAAGGAAGGAGATTTGGTCTTGAAAAAGGTAGAAGTATCCAAACATGTGGGAAAATTACAACAAAATTGGGATGGACCTTACATCGTCATTGGTGTGGGGAAGAAAGGTTCATACAGAATTGCGCACTTGGATGGAACTGCCTTACCAAGAACCTGGAATGCTGTCAACCTTAGAAAATACTATGGTAAATAAATTTTAGCAGCTTATATTGCATTATCCTACTTTTTTTACTTTATCAAATTTCAATCTTTGTAATAAAGGCCTAGGCCTAAAGTTCGATTATTAAAGATTTCTTTGGCATTTTATATATATATCGATTATATCGGTTAAACATTCATCGGAATCGCACAATCATGTTGCCAGAAACAAAAACGAGTCGAGTAAACATTGATCCGCTCAATAAAAACTCCTCGATACATCAAAAAGACTTTTTGGTTAAAAACCTAAGTCTACAATCAAAAACGAGTCGAGTAAACATTGATCCGCTCAATAAAAACTCCTCGATATAATCAACGATCAAAGAAGACTTTTTGGGTTAAAAACCTAAGTCTAATAAAAACGAGTCGAGTAAACATTGATCCGCTCAATAAAAACTCCTCGATATGATCAACGATCAAAGAAGACTTTTTGGTTAAAAACCTAAGTCTACAATCAAAAACGAGTCGAGTAAACATTGATCCGCTCAATAAAAACTCCTCGATATATCAAAAAGACTTTTTGGTTAAAAACCAAAGTCTACAATCAAAAACGAGTCGAGTAAACATTGATCCGCTCAATAAAAACTCCTCGATATATCAAAAAGACTTTTTGGTTAAAAAACCTAAGTCTACAATCAAAAACGAGTCGAGTAAACATTGATCCGCTCAATAAAAACTCCTCGATATATCAAAAGGACTTTTTGGTTAAAAACCTAAGTCTACAATCAAAAACGAGTCGAGTAAACATTGATCCGCTCAATAAAAACTCCTCGATACATCAAAAAGACTTTTTGGTTAAAAACCTAAGTCTACAATCAGAAACGAGTCGAGTAAACATTGATCCGCTCAATAAAAACTCCTCGATATATCAAAAAGACTTTTTGGATTAAAAATCTAAGTCTAATCAGAAAAGAGTCGAGTAAACATCGATCCGCTCGATAAACACTCCGACGATCAAAAGGACCTTTTGGGTTAAACAAAAAACCTAAGTTCTAAATCATAACAAGTCGAGTAAACATTGATACGCTCAATAAAAACTCCTTGATCTGTTCCTAATGATCTAAATGATCTGCTAACACTCCTGAAGTTTTGAAGATAGACAAAGAATAACACAGTCTGCTCGGATAAAGCTACTCATAAGTAAATTATGACAGAATTAACGACAAGGAAGATATAAGGAATAGAGTATATTTTATTCATCAAATTTGTTACATACAAAAGTCTTACGTTACAAGGATCTACATACTACTTAAAGATCATTACAATGATTTAAATGAGATAATCCTCTATTATCGGCGATCTTCACGACAATGTCCACGGAAACACCAATCTCCTCCCTAGTACCTCGTCGATTATAATAAACCACCTAAGAAGCATGCTGCTCAGGATGGTCGACTTCTTTGGTTCGACGGCCAGGCTCTGAAGATCAAATGTTCTTCCAGACGAAATGAACATTACCAGCCAGATAGCTAAGCAATGCTCACTCACCCGCGAGAAGATACTGCTTTTACTTTATCTATAAAACATTTTACTCTAGAGCAGCATCTCTTCGGGACCGTCGTGAGACGGTAAGTTTACCAGCCACCCCGGTGGTCTATCACTCCTGAGGTTACATCGAAGAACAGAGGTGGCTGGCAAGTATGAACCCACCATGTGCAAACGGAAACCACGGACCTCAATTTGATGAAGACAAAAACTGAGATCTCATGGGACCCGTCGATACAAGGTAGGGCTGACATGGGACCCGTCAATACAAGACTGGGAACAACTTCACTATTTTGAATAAATAAATCATGATAATGTGATTTTTTGAAGACAATGGGATCAGAGGGTAGAATAAAATCTAAGGAATTCGTGATCTCCATCCTTTTTGGGAAATTGCAAATGAAGAATATAATTCACCCCCTATTTATAGGGGCAGATCTAAGGGATCCAACGGCTGAAAAATATTTGATCAACGGATACAGATACGACCCTTTGACTCCCCGTAATAAATGCTAATAAGTTGGAACGGCGCCATCTATTCGCCTCAACTGATCGACAACGGGAAAAGTCTTGGATCGAAGCGATCACCAAATAACACAAGTAAACCTAAAGAACTCCAGACCGGTCATACTGGAACGATCATACTTCACGGTCGATAGCTTAAAAACCTAGAAGCCACGAACGATCTTGAAAATCACAGCGAAAAGGACAGTTGCTCGATAAAAGATATTATTGAAAAAAGACCACACCCTTAACCATACTAGGGACATCACTGCCTCATACATCATATGGAAGACCATTGACTGAGGTATACAAAAACTCCTATGGAGTCCAAGATATCTGACATGGAAATCAGGAGAATAGTCCTCCTTGTCCGAAACAGCACGGACGTAACTGCCTCACATACCAAAGAATTGCTTAAGGAGGTCTGAACAAGATAGATCTGGCCATGAATACTACATTTTCCAATTCCTCCCATATCAAGAAAGTGATATAATGGTACACTAGCCAAGGAGCATATTGTTCAAAAATTGATTCTGGGAAATATAAGGATTTGGAAAAGATTGAAAGGGACATTTCTCGGTAGAATGACATAAAGAAAACCAAAGATCAACAAAGGGATAATAACCTCCTTATATAAGATTCGGATCACAAAAAGACAAAAGTACAAAGCGTAGATTGAGCATCGACCAAGATGATGCACTTTTTCGATATGGATATCCTATTGTCTAAATTAAGACTAAAACATGCTAAGTGCATGTAAAACATTTCTACTATACTGGATTTGATCAACAAACAACTCAGAAGCTAACAATATATATACGAGCACAGAGGAAGAACGAGCATAACAAAATATATATACAGAAGGTAATTGATCAGGCAAGAACCTGCCTACAAAAAGATCATCAGTTCCAATCTCCTACACCTCCCATTACAAAAATTTCCGCCCAAATGAGTGCACAAACGCCGGGCAACAACAACAAAAAAAAAAAAAAAAAAAAAAAAAAAAAAGAGACAGTCCAAGGCCTGCCATGTCGAGCAAAAGGTCACTGAGAAGGACGGTCGGTGGGCCGACTACCAGAAACAGCTTTCCGAGGAGTCAGACTCCCAGCAAAAGCCATCAATTCTTCTTGACGCTTTAGATAACCAGCGTCATAACCTTCCTCATAGGACTGCCGACGAGATTCTTCCGCCAAAACAGCTGCCTGAGCTAAGTTATTTTTCTCCTTTTCAAGGACAACTTTTTCGGCCTCCAATTTTTGAAGATCATCTCTATCAAGTTGCAGCTGCAACTCCAAACCTCTGCTTTTAGCTTTCTCGGACTCCAACTGACCCTGAAGAACTCTCCGACTATTCCACAGTTCGTCATTTTGCACACCCAACTGGAGCGCAAAATATTTGCCCTAAGAACAGAAAGAATAAGAGAAATCGCCTTACAACTAGAAATTCTAAACAAAGAACAGGAAAAATATTCGAAATATGTTTACCTGCTCACATATCTTCACCAAAGATTGAACAAGACGAACATTTGAGGCACCTTCGAGCTTCCTCAACTCGCCAGGCAAAATAGTACTCATGCCTAGGTCCCATGACAAAGCATCAGGTTCAACAGAACCAGGCAGTTCGCTGGCCAAAGGGACACCATCAGAGCGAGGAGTCTCCGACAAAAGAATGTCTTCAACTTGCTGAAGGATGCATCGCTCATCTAATTGACGAGGAGATTCTCTCCCGTCGGGACTAACAGTGGTCTCCTTACCCGAAGCAGAAATAATGGTTCGGCGGCCAGACCCGGAACCAGTTCGACCTCCGGAAGGTCCTCCAGACTCAAAGGAGGTAGTCGTCACAGTAGTATCATTAAACAAAAATTCTGGGCAATCCTGCACAATAGATTGTGCTACGGGAGGATTAACAAATAAATTATCGCCAGTTTGCCCTCCGCTAGTGATTGGGGCAGTGGAAATAGACAAAGGAAGGGAGATAGCAAAATCCCCTCCATGAAAAACATGCTCAAAGGAAGGAGCATTTGAACTAACAGCAATATTATAAGCCGGTTCCTCGCTCGACATATCGCCAAAGGCATACCGACCAGGAGAAGGCATTCTTCCTACTTGAGTGGAAGCAGGAAGGATTGGTTCAGAAAACGACGAGTCTACCGCAGAGAAAGGCTCGGAAACAATAACACTGGTATCGATCTCCGACCTAAATGTTTGGGACGAACGAGGAGGTTCCATCGACGGACCATCTCTTCGATGCCTTTTGGATCTATTATCACGAGCGCTCTCTCGAGAAGGTCGCTTCGAAGTATTGCCAAAGAGGTTACTCATGGTCGGATTATGAAGAAGCACAATTTAATATCGAGAAGATTTATCGACTAACTAAAAGACGAGTATTCTATCCAAGAGAGAAGTATAGCAGTAAAAGCAAGTCAAGATTTTACCTTTCGTATTTATACTACGCGAAAGGACGTGACAGACCTAAAGAAAAGGGCGCGAAACAGCAAATATGACCTTGGAGCAAACGCTGGAATATGAAAAGACACACGCATAATGATTACGCCAGATTTAATGGCTTGTCTGAATTATTACGGCGAAGCCGAAAAGACACGACTGTCAGAATACGAAACGCTTAGCGTACATAGAGAAGAAACGGTAAAATTACAATTATTACATACGAGTAAAATAATTACAAGAGTTATTCAAGAAATCACTATCTTAAAGAGCCCGCTCACTATCCGAAACTCTCTGGTCGCTACCGACGACCTCGGTTGTACCAATGTCCACTTCCTCTTCTTCCTCGACTTCGAGATCAACAAAAGTATTATCGAGCTCTTCATTGACGTCAGAAGGAGGAATGGGCAATGGATTTCCAAATTCTTCGACAAGGTGAGCTAGAGGAAGACCTTGATATAGAACATCTGGGACCTCGGAAGAAGAATAAAGTTCACCATATCGATTCAACCGAATATGAGCGGCCCTGAAATACTCTTTCCGACGATCATCGATCATCTTCATAGCGACCAGCTGATGAATCGCTTTCTTAAAAGTATTTTCAAGTAAAGGGCCGACCATCCGATACACCAACGCCATGTGAACAGGAGAATTGAGGAATTCGCGAACAGCACTTTCGTCAGATTTCCTGACATATCTATCTCTTTGCCTAAGGGGGACATCGTTTTCATGCTCCTCTAAAGAAGCCTCGAGGTTTAACACTTGAGATTCCAGCTCACTAATTCGAGCCGTGCTCTGCAACTGAAATTCCTCTAACTTTCTAGCCATTTGATTGGCCTGCTCTTGAGCACAAGAAACCTCCATCACCCTATTCAACACTTCTTGATCGTCGGTCTCGGCAGCACGAGTTTCTACGACGGGAACAGAAGAAGATGTCGAGGGACCAACCTCTGAACCAGAAGATTTATGAAGCAAAGCTTTATTCTTCTCCTCCAAGAACTCGCACTGTTGTTTCCAAAGTGCATTCTCATAAGCGTATGACGTAAGACACGTCTTAGTCTGAACAAGTAAAGAGGGCAAGAAAAAGAGATGGATTAAGTAAATTAAGGAAGACACTTAGAGTTTTCTATTAACATAATTAAAGGAAAAGGATATCACCTTTTCAGCATAAAGACAAGCTCGTTGGAATTTCTCCAGAGGATCCTTATGAAGAAGTTTGTTCAGATCGCGGGTAAAAACACCAGACAAAAGAACACGAGTTGCCTTATCGATCGCGTTCTCATTATCATCGTGGATAAGAGAGTCCTTCTCGGAATAACCAGCGGCTCTCTTTCCCTCCAAATGTTCCTCGATCATTTCGACAAGAGTAGGTCTTGGGTGCTTTTCTCCGACTAAAGAAAGATCCTGGCCGGAACGTCCATAATAAGTCCTCTTCCTATCGACTGGGTTATTAGTTGGATGAGGTTTCGACCAGGTGTGACATCCTCGAACACCTAAAGATGTCCTAAGAGAAAGAGGAGGATAACCAGGTCCCGTGCCCTGACGAATAGGGGGCTCCTGAGGAGATTCTGATGATTCCTCTCTGTCCTCCTCGGATTCATGGCCTAACTCCAACTTCCTTTTTCGGGACGCCCTCTGCTCGATGGGCGCATTCTCAGCGGATTTAGAAGATTTGGAAAGGACCATCTTTCCCTTCGAAGAATGTCGAGAATTCTCTACCATATCAGCTGATAAAGAAATTAATCATAAATTATGTACCTTCCCAATAAATGATATCGTCACTACACTAAGATCAAATAAATTACTAACCAAGAGGTTCAGATGGTGTATTGATGGGGAAACTATGAATGCTTAACCCCGCCTTACGAAGGAAAGCTTCCCCGATCAGAAGAGCGCTTTGGTATTTATTTGCACGCGATTCGAAGATATCAGCAATAAACTGTACATCGTCAGGAACAAGTTCACCAGTCGGAGAGCGACCTCCTGGAATCCAACTAGAATCATGATCCCATGAAAAAGGGACACTCGTACCATCCGCTAAACGAAGATTAGACGGAGGACGAACAAAGAAGAAATGAGATTTCCATAAGGGATTACTAGAAACAGGGGCATCAAAGATTGCTCGGCTAGGTCGTTGGCTAGCGAAGAAATATCCACGATTTGAAGAACTAGAAATGTTAAAGCGAAAAAGTTGTGTAAAATTACGGAAAGAAGGTTTAAACCCCTTGGCGATCATCAAAACCGAAAAGCAAACTATAAAAGCAACGGAATTAGGAACCAGCTGTGTCAAGCACACACTAAAAGTTTTCAAAACTTCCAGAAAGAGGGGAGACAAAGGAAGACGAAGCCCACTGTTAAAGTGAGCCGTATAAAAGGCTCGACATCCCTCCGGGGGAGATGTAACCCTATCAGTAGGGGAAGGAAGAACTATCTCAGAACCTTCCGGGAAATATTTGATGTAACTATTCGCAACCTCCGGAAATGTCTCCGCCGTATAAGCGCAAGCGACATCCTCAATTGGTTCAGAAACTTGAGGAACAGTACCTTTGCCCTTTTTGGCTCGGGCCGCCACATCCGCGTCAGTAAGGATCCGTACCTTAAAAGTATCCTCAACAGGGATGGCATAATCAGTTACGCTAGATTGCAATTCCTCCTCATTGTCGGGGGCGACAATCTCTCTAGAAGAAGACCTTCTCACAGAAGCCATATATTATTCTCGGAGAATGAAGGTCGATAAATGGAAAAATTTAGCGTAATGGGCGACTAACCAAGAAAATAAGTACGAGTTATAAGGAAGTATAAAAGAGAAATGGCGAACTATAGCGTCACCTATTTATAAGAAGATGAGAAATGACGTTTCGAACTTATGGCAACTACTGATATTCCCGCCAAAAAGGGAAGGATATGAAAAGTTTCCAGAATAGACGCGTGGCGATCCGTAACTGGACATAGAAAACGACTGTCTGTGATATGTAGCACTCTTTTCCTTATTTAAGATTTTTTCCCACTGGGTTTTTTCTTAAGTAAGGTTTTTAACGAGGCTCCATTCATAGAAAAGAAAGAGTCGTAAAGATCTATCTACTTCTACGAGCTTCTATTATCTATACGCTCGAAGAAGTGAGGGAGTACTGATGGGGGCTATTTCGCACCCTATATATTACTCGGTTCGGATGAAGAAGTTAAAGTCGATCCGACCAATCCAAACAGATCGGGATCCCCTCGTAGACCCGGCAAGACGCAGCTCTCTTCGACCAGAAGATGATACTCCGGACCCATGAAGGATAATTGGGCCGAGTCCTATTAGGACTATGTTTCTATGTAACGCTAGGTTTAACATTGTATAAATACCTAGCTAATCATTATATGAGACAACTACGAAATCCTCTACTTTAAGGAATACTCATATATTCTCTGCCTAAGGCATTACTACTGAATAAGAATCAATATTATTCATAGTATTTCGATCTCCAGATTAAAGTGTTATTAGCTTTCTTTGTGGTTTTGCTTCTTGTTCTTATTCATTGCTTTTCTTTGTGTTTGATCCATCCGGAATAAAGTAACAGAGCCCTACATAATATATATACACAAATATCGTAATCCCCACCGATATTACGAATTCACTGATATACAATTAACCCGACGAAATCCGGTTAAATCAATTACTAATATATAATTTATAATTATTTCTTACTTCATTAGGTTCCAATATTCTGAGAGCTTCAAAGATGAAAATGGTGAAGTTATTGTCGGTTTATATACAACCATTGAGAGAATGGTTCCTGATAGAAGGACAAGACTTTTGATTGATAAACAACTTGATAAGTTCAAGAATGCACTCGGACTTTTTGGAATGAGTATGGCTATGGCAACTAGGACAAAAAACAACCTGGTAATTCTTTGCAATGATCTATTTGATCATAGTTTATTATATATTTTAATCATAAAGTAACAACTTATTTATTGTAATATGAATATGCTAATTCAATTTTATGCTTATTTATGTTTTAATAGCGCTTTGGTGGGAAATACAAAAGATAGCCATGAGAATTTTAAGTCTCACGTGTAGTGCTACAGGATGTGAAAGAAATTGGAGCACATTTGATCAAGTGCATAATACAAGAATGAATCGTTTGGAGCAACAAAGATTAAATGCTCTTGTGTTTGTGAAATATAATCTTCAACTTGAAGTGAGGCAAAAACGACGAGTGGAACATGGAGCTTCTTATGATCCTATACGTTTAGACGATATTGATTTGAATGATGAGTGGATCACTGAAAAAGAGGACTCCTGTCTACCGGAAGATACTTCATGGATGGAGGTACATGAAAGCTTTACTCTTGATGAAGGAGCTCGAAGCTCTAAAAGAAAGAGAGGTATGATTTTTTATAATTTTTATTTAAATAGCGGTCATACATAATCTAATTCTCATATCTATTAAAAAATATGTAGGTCCAAGAAATTTAAGTTTCAAAGCCGATGCTCGAGCCAATGCCAATAAGTAGGGAAAAGCTAAAGTAGGAGATGAAAATGAGATTGCACCTATTGAAGAGATTGATGAAGATGAGGAGGGAGCAAAGGAGTTTACGAGATTGGATGTTGAAGATGAATTGAGTGATATTGATCTTGGAGATAATGTTTAGTTTATATACATTGGTATTATTTCGTGAAAACTATTGTTTGATTTTGTTTTATGACTTGAAAATTCAAATTTGGAACTTGATTTATTTTGAATGTTTTGTTTGACTTTAAATGTTAATTTTTATGTCTTATAATTTTTTTATTATGTCGGGAATATATTTTATATTATTTTTAATAATTGATCATGTATTTTACGATACACGATACGTATCTCGATCGAATGGAAAACGATACGCGATACGATTCATGTTTGATAACCTTGATTCCTACCCATACTCCCAACTCCAATTCAATTAGACAGGTATGTAAATTAAATAAATCAATCTATGGATTAAAGCAAGCAAGTCGACAATGGAATCATAAGTTGACTGAAGTTCTTACTAACATGCATTTCAAGAGATATCTTTCTGATTACTCCCTATTCAACAAAGGTAATTCTAATTCATTCATTGCTTCACTTGTTTATGTTGATGACATTATTATTGCTTGTCCTAATTTGGACCTAATCAAAATCCTTACTTAGTAACAAGTTCAAACTTAGGGACATGGGCATTCTTAGATATTTCTTAGGTATTGAGTTGGCTTATTCTAGCACAGGATTGGTCATTTCACAAAGAAATTATACATTGCAATTATTACAAGACACGGGATATTTAGCAAGTAAACCTATGCATCTCCCAATGAATCCTAATATCAAACTCTATTTAGATGATCATGACATATTACCTAATCCCTCTTCCTACAGAAGGCTTATAGGTAGACTAATTTATCTTACTATCACTAGGCCAGACATCTGTTTCACTGTTCATAAACTTAGCCAGTTTATATCCAAACCATCAATTAATCATCTTTCATCAGCACATCATTTACTAAAATATTTAACAGGTAATACAGGTCAAGGTATCTTATATCCTAGGTCCACTGACATTTCTTTATCTGCCTTCTGTAATTCAGATTGGGGCAGCTGCCTAGTTACAAGACGCTCTACCACTGGTTTTTGTACGTTTTTAGGAAATTCACTAATCTCTTGGAGATCAAAAAGGCAGCAAACAGTTTCCAAATCCTCTGCAGAGGCAGAGTATAGAGCAAAATCAAGTGTAACTAGCGAGATTTCATGGCTTACCCAATTACTCAAGGATTTGAATGTGCAGCTCCCATCACCTCCAGCTCTGTTCTGTGACAATGCTTATGCCGCCCATCTATCATTGAATTCCATCTTCCACGAATAGACGAAACATATCGAAATCTATTGTCATTTCGTCAGGGAGCACATTTCTCGCAAACATATCAAACTGCTACCAATCTCCTCCTCAGCTCAGCTAGCAGACATTTTCACGAAGCCATTGTCTAAGGCACCATTTCAGTCCAAATTGGGAGTGAAAGACATTCACTTGACAATTTGCGGGGGAGTATTAAATAAACAGGAATCAAATAAATCAGAAGAAAATATGAAATTGGAAGAAGAAATCCCCAAAATTGAAAGAAGAAATCCCTAAATTAAATATCAGCATAAAAGAAGCAAAGAAGAATTGAAGGGCATAAGAGTCTTTTCTCATTTATTAGCCAACTTATAATTATGTTAAATTAGTTAGAATATATATTTATCTATATATATAGATGTAATTAGCACAATTTGTACATACTTTTTCATTCTCATTAATTCCAATTTTCAGTTTACACAAATTCTTTCTGTAAATTCTTTCTATGATAAATATACAAGTTCATTTTTCTTTATAAATGTTCATTTATATAATTCAACAGTTGATGTCTCTTTAGGTTATTAAATCTTTTCATTTTTGGTGTTTATATTGAGTGGAGTATTTGAATGTGTACATACAAGATTATTTACTTTTCATGACTTAGCTTATCCGATTATTTGTTTAAGAGGGATCGAACGGAAAAGAGAAGAGAACATTCTAATGGCCAAAAGGAGAGGAAAGGAAAAGAAGCATTTAAGAGAAAGGACAACATTAATTTAATTGAATGCAATGTTTTGCTATACTGAGGTAATAATGCAGTGTTTTATGATTCAGACATTGCTTGTGAAGTATGTGTTCGTATATGTCCTAAAGATCTACCCGTTGTTGATTGGAACCAATATATAAAAGCAATCGTCTTCGCACATAACTTTGAAAATTTTATCTTATGTTCTGTTTCGATTTTATATTTGACAGCTGCTGTTATCATTCCAACATTTGATATATTTCTTCAGCTATTTTTCTTTTTTTATGTACTTCTGGAAATTTACGAAAATTGACTTGAATTTTATGGGAAGTACCTGCAGCAAAGTAATTTGAGGGAAAAAAGCAATTTACCCCATGTAAAGAAAATTAAAGAAGCATATTACCACTTTTAGCCGGAGAGTGTAACTCACTTGCCAGAAACAATGTTATTAATACCGGACCGACCGGTTAGACCGCGAACCGGAGATTGGTCCGGTCCGATTTACCCACTAAAACCACTTGATTCAAAACCCAAACCGAACCAGGTTGAACCGTTCCAAAATCGATGAACCGGCGAACCGGTTTGGACCGATTCAACTCGATTCTGAATTTCCCTTTTTTTTCTTTTTTTTTTCGATTTTTAAAATTTTTTTAATGTTAAAAATAAGCTAAAATTTATTGTAGAAGGTGGGATATGAACATCTATCCTCTTTTATGAAACATAACTTCCTTACCAGGTGAGCTACATCATTTTTGTTAAACTTTAGTACAAAAATATATAAGTTTTAGAAAACGTGTAGCCAAATTTATTTTGAAATTCGATTATGATAATTAACTCAAATTAATATTTTACACATTATCAATGAAAATTAATACTCAAATAATAATTTTTTATTAAAATTTGTTCTATAAAATATTTCTTTTCAATATTATTTTTAGGATAAAGAGTGTCAAATTTTGAAAGTCAAATCGATATATTATGCAAGTTTGATTTTGAATATTGGACTTTTATATTATCATATTTTAAAATTTATTAATATCTTAGTTTATTGTATTTTTAACTTACACTTTTAAAATTTTATAAATAAATATAATCTAAGATTTTGTATACTTGAAATCAATTGTAGGATAATGTTTAAATTTTATTCATATTACATATACTTTAAAATTAAATATATTTATTATTTCATTATGACGTCATTCGGTTCGACCAATAAAATCATTGCCCAGTCGGCTCACCTGTTCCTTGTCCGGTCTGGTTTTGAAAACATTGGCCGAAACTGAGAGTGTGTAAAAGTGTTTTGTAACATAAGAGTAAATTGCTACATTTTTAATAACACAGGGGTAATTTGCCATATTCATCATAACAAAAGGGGGTAACTACCGCATTATCATAAAATGTCAGGAAGACAGTGTGAAATTTTTATAGAGTTTGAAGGGGATAAAGTGCGATTTTTCAAATTACAGGAAGATAAATTGAATATACTGAATACCATATGGGGGTAACTTGTCAATAACTGCGGAGAAAAATTAAGCTTGGTATGAAAGTTGCAATAGAAACTTAAATTGTGGTAAAAAATTTACATTTTCATGTCAAATAATACCAAAATGCAAGGTGATTTATCATGTAATAAAGAAAAAACAATTTTCCTATTTTATTCTCTAATGCATCTTGAATTTGGAAACATGCATTATAGAATTTTAGTTTCTATTTTAAGTTAGTAATTGTGTTGATATCTAAATATCAGTTAGATTGATTTTAGAGATATTTTTTATATCGGTTCTAATTTTTTTTTGGGGCGGGGGGGGGGGGGGGGGGGGGTCGCTTGTTTGGATTCGTTCATTTAATTTTTTCTTAAAAGAAAATTTGTTCGGTATGATTTTGCCGTAAACACAACCCTGGAGATATTAAATGAAAATTCTTTCACTTGTTGAATGTGTAGTATATATTTACTCAAAATTGATTGGGTACTATATATAATCATAAATGTTGCTTTGCATATCTTTTGACTTTCTCTTGGTGAAGTGAGCAGAATATATATATTTACTTATAGAAGATTTTATGTTTGAACCATTGAATTGAATGTACCTTATATGTTCTATTTTAATAGGTTGAAGGATGAGTTAGACAAAAGAGGCTAATGAGTAATGCACCTCTTACTTTAAAATATTTGCAAACTCTTCCATGTTCCAGATAAATTAAATATGGAAAAATTAATACACAAAAACCTATTGAAAAAGTCTCCAGTGGAACACACAACATGCTGACCATGGATCAAAATTTACATTTTTATCGTTGAAAATATCGAATTTTTTTGCTTCTTGTATATATGGAAACAAAAATAATATGTATTTCCGAAACTTTATATTTTCCTTGGAACTTCCTCTTTTTCGTAATTTAGTAATATTTTTCATTATTTTTCTAATATTTCTGAAATTTTTCTAGAAATTTTTCGAAAAGTTTCTAATTTTCAGCTAACCGAAACATATATCAAATACGAAACTATGATCCAAGATGTTGACTCTATCAAAAAGGTATCTTCAAAAAATCAATAGATCTCTAATTTCATAATCCATTCTTCAAAAATACTACTGTATTTTTTCTTTCTATTTTACCTCTCTGATTGTGATTTCACTTTTTCAAAATTTCAATAATAGCCAAAATCACTTCTATGAGGTCTTTGGTATGTTGAGATATTTTTTTCATTGTATCCGGCTTGTTCAAGCTAAATATATCATCACATGTACCAATATAGGTCAAAGCTTCAGTTGTATGGTCTCGTAGGTCGATTCCCCCTTTATTGAAAGCTTTCATCAAGGGCAAGCAGTGGTTTAACGCATTAATGGCAAAGTCAATATATTGAATACATGATCTGGTTGGTAGCGCCTTTGAGAAATCCTTTAGCCACATTTCTTGTGGTTAGAGTGGCGTCTTGACTTTTCTCAATTGCAATTTGACCGAGACCTTTAAGATCTGTCCCATGAGAACGTGAGTCGGTTCTTAAAACTTGATTGCATAACTTGGGATTTTCTACTGTAGAGCAAACGTCATCTATCAAATCATCTTAACAATTGCATACAAATGCAAGAATAAAAGAGATCAAAAAAAAGTGTGAAGCCATTATTGTTTGTTCTTCTTTGACTTTGTCATAATTTGTGCTATAAAATAGTAATAAGCTAGCATATATTAATTCTCCCTACTATGCACAAATGAAAAACAAATATTTTAAAATAAACAATATGTATATTAAAGCGAACTTTGACTATAACATACTTTTTACACTTGAATTGTTATATAATGCCAGAAAAGTTTAAAAAAACGATATTAATAAATATAAATTTACCATTCTTGTAATTTTTGTAACAAATATAAAAATCATTTTTTGTAAAACAGAGCAGCTAAAATGAGCTATTGATACGTCATATGTGGGTGGAAAGTGGAAACTAATATGTAATTTTGGAGGTCCAAATGCTTATTTAATACGCAAAAAAAGCCATCTAATACAACATCCTTGTTCGTTCCGAGCCACTACAACAATGTTCACGTAGCCATTCTTAGTGAATACCCATGCTATGCACCAACTTTTTAAGACAATATTAGACCAATATTGTAACATTACAAATATATTAAAAACAAAAAAACAAAATGCACAAACCAATATTTATGTATCTTTTGGTTACGATTCTTGATCAAAATAATTGATTTACTTAGTTATTGTGATTATATAAAAAAAATTACATGACATAAAATGAGGTAATTTGTGAATATCCACTGCTATAAGACCTAGGAGTAATTATTAAAATATTTCCACATATTAAAAATTGCAAAAATACCCCTCCATTTAACAAAATGTCAAAATCGTAAAGTAATATGTGAAATTCCAGTTATAGCCTTATATTTTTTTGTAAACAAAAAAAAAAAAAAATATGCAATAACCCCTTAAAATTACACATCTGACCCCCTAAAATAAAAAATTCTAATTTAATTCACAAAAATGACTTTAAAATTAAATAAATTATTAAAGTAAAATCATATAGTAAATAAAATCTAACTGTCAATAATTTCCTACAAATATTCAAAAAACTTGAAATTAACAGATAATTAAAAAATAAGTTGATAGCAGTCGAAGACAACTCTTGTTAACTTAGTTCAATCTTTCTAGGGTGCGGCCCCATTAGTTACGGCCTCACATGCGGTCCACTCCCTCAGCCGTTAGATCGGCTTACTTAAATGGCAGCCGTTGGATTGGTAACTAAAGGTTTTGGATTTAATTTTGGTTTATTTCTAATTAAAAATACAATTGACTATTAAGCCCTTTTACTTAGTTTGTAAAAAAAAAAGAAAAAACCGACTGAAAAATAGAAAAGACCCTTTTGCCCCCCATTAAATTTTATGTTTTAAGAAGACGTTTATACCCCCCATTTAAAAATAGAAATTAACAATTAATTTGCTCCTTATTTCCTTCTCTTTCATAATCTTTCAAAACTAAAAAATAATTGCCTTTTATTTCATAATCATTCAAACTTAATTGATTATTTCTTGTTATTACTTCTCCACCATTTTTACACCATCCATGCCTTCAATAATCTCACCACCATTTTTGCACCTTAATGAATCCTCTCCAAAATTGCTTTACAAATTTCGAATTATAAAAAAAAATGAAATTCTCAATTACTTTTGAATCCACGAAATCAATATCTCAAATCAATAATTTTGATGTATATTATCCTTAATCCCCTTTTGTTTATTTATTTCTATTCGGTCGATTAAGTTCGAATTTCTTAGATAATAGTTTAAATTTCGGTCGATCCTATTAGTTAAGAGATCCGTATTCGACAATAAATAAATAAAATTATATGTATGCATAGTATTTTATAAAATAAGTAACATTGATAATATTTTACCATCAATAATTTTATTTAATAATAGTTAATAATTTGTTCATAAATAATTTTTCCGAATATTTTCATCTAAATAAAGAGAGAATTGCATTTGCGGTACCAAACTATATAACGATTACAACTTGTGGTACCATAAAAAATAAAGTTGATCAATTTGGTACCGTAAAAGCTTACGTTCATGTCTGACTGCAAAATATAAGTTAGAAATATCAATTATTATAAGAAACTTTACATATTAAATTTAACAAACATCCCTACCCCCGTCCGAGGACCCTATCTTGACTCGGAGACTAAGCTCTAATACCATTAATAACGTCCCGGCTAGAAAATACACACTTCAAAAAATCTTGTACAATAATTTCATATAAATTTTGCCCATTTACATAAAAATACTACAAGAGATTAACATATTTTAATATTTAACAAATGTCCCTCAATTTTGAAATAAACATATTTGACCCCAAAACTTTTTGAAAGTGCATGGGGGTCCTATTAAAAAATATCAGTTTCAAATATCAATGTCTATAAGACATTTTATATATTAGATTTTAAAAAAAATATTGTATAATAATTTCATATAACATTAGTTCATTTGCATAAAAAGTCTACTTGAGATTAACATTTTTGGATGTTTCCATAAAGGTCCCTCTATTTCTTAAATGTACATATTTGGCACCAAAATCTTTTAACCAATGTTCATGAAGGTTCAATTCAAAATTTCAGTTTCAAATATCATTTTCATAAGAATATTCATATATTTAATGTCAATATTTTATTATATAATGTTTTTTAAACAATATGAATAAATAGATTGAAATCATAATGTAGCACATGCCTAAATATTTGTCAAAATCTTATTTTGAGACTTTTTTATGGAAATAATCAAATGTGGAAGTAAATCTCATTATATGTTATTTGTACATTTATTTGTCAATTTTAATCACAAAATATGAGTTTCAACATTGGTTGGGTAGTTAATATTCTCAACTTGGAGACCTGGGTTCTAAACCCAATTGAAACAATTGTTTTAATTAAGATAATTAAAAAGGATATAAAAGACATTTCGTGTTTATGTGATAATTTAAATTTTCATAAAAAAAAAATTAAAAGGGTATTCTGGACATTTATAAAATCGAAAATAATTAAAAAAAATAATCTTTAGTTACGCTGCCACATGGCGCGATTCTAAAGGGTGGCCACACATGAGTTCAGTTACGGAGGGTCGCACCCTAGACTCCCCGAACTTAGTTTCATAACAGTAAAACTTTAAACACATGTAAATAATTTTGTATATTATGCTATCATTTATGCAAAATTGACTATGAGCCAATAGTAGTTTTGTTAATTACAACCTTACCAATATGAGAAACACGCACTACACGAAATACATGGTTGTTCTTCTGATTCTGTAGGGAAAATTGTTCCATTATTGATATTTGGTGTCTGCCATGTATGATAGGGCGGTTCATAGGGAGCAATGCCAATTTGTGGAAGAAACCAATAAGATTTTACTTCAAAAGATCAAACACTCGGAGGAGAAACTTGGTGTCACTGGGTCCAGTGCCACTTCCTCGAATCAGGCTGGTCCTAGCAATAATCCGAACATGGAAACAGATAATCCTCATATTACCAATACAATGTTGGATGCTAGCAAGGCTCAAGAGTAGGTCGCCCAATTGACTTGGGAATTGGATGATCAACAACTTACACACGCCACCAAATTGAGCTAATTGGAGTTAGAAATTGCATCTCTTCGTGCTCAACTTCGGGAGAAGAATGATGATGATTCTCTTGACCATTAGATTGACAGGGATGGGAGAGATCCTAAAGAATCCATTATTAGAGAATTTCTTGCTTCCCCAGTGCATACTGCCATTGTTTATGAGATGATCGGACCTCTTCTGGAAAATACCTTTCTCAAGGGAGTACACCAGTTGATCGAACTGGGGTTGATAGCTGACAAACGAGAGGAGTATTTTGATGCTATGGTCGTTGGCAAAGACCGAAGATACTTCTTTACTTGCAAAACAGGCATGACTTATTTTGGTGAACCCGGATAATTTATTTAGTCGCATTCTCAAGGCTACTCCCCAACACTGATCTTCTAGATACCCATCTTGGGTCGACACCTTCTCTAACTTAGCGTAGTATTTGGGAGTCCAAGAAATTATTAACTTTGGGCATTCGTTGGAGAATGGGTAACGGCAATGACATTCGCATTTGGGTTTGGGTAGAATTGGCTTCCGATCGAGAGATTACTCTTTCATAGTGATTACTCCACCTCGAATTCTTGTGCTTGATTCGACGGTTGCCTTGAATTCTTGAAGATATATTTGTTAATGAGGATGCCCAACTCATTCTCTTTATCCCGCTTAGAGGAAGACACCTTGATCGTATTATTTGGCACTTGGATCGTTTGGGGTTGTTTACGGTTAGACCGACTTACAAGCTTTCCCGACATATGAAGAAACTTGAGCTGGAATCCTCCACTTGCAGCTTTAGTGCACGAAGCCAATTTAATTGGCTGCATATTTAGTCCTTAAAAACAGCTCTTAAGGTTAAACATTTTATTTGGTCTTGTTACAGGAGTTAGCTACCTCTTCGTACAGCTCTTCAGGCAAGGGAACTTATTGAGGAAACTAATTGTATTCGCAGCGAAGAAGAAATAGAATCCACCATTCATTGTATTGTTAAATGTAATTATGCTAGACAATCTAGGCTCTTTCTGGACTTGTTTTTTCTAGTTATTGGTGCAACTCGAATGATTTCAAGGACTGGTTTCGACACCTATCCTCGAAGTTAGACGCTTTTGAGCTTGGATTTGCTACTACGTACTTTGGCTTGGTTGATATGGTGTGGGAGAATAAAGACTTCGAACCAGCTGATGTTGTCCTATTCGCAAATAAGTTTTATGATGGTTTTAAGGAAGCTTTTTCTCTACCTTCTATTTCCTCCTCAACTAGACCCGTTAATCCTAGTTGGGACTGAAAAAATTAATGTCAATTTTGCGTCTGATGAGGAAAAGAGAAGTGCTGGATTGGGTATTGTAGCTCGGGACCATGAAGGAGTTGTCCTTGACTGGATATCTGAAAAATGTGAAGCCTTTTGGGATCCCGTAGCTGCGGAAAGCATTGCCTTACTTCGAGGACTTGGATTGAGCATAGCAAAGGGATGGAGACATGTCATATTAGAAGGAGATTGTGTCTTGGCAGTAAATGGCGTTCTGCATGAAGTTGGATTTTGGCAATATCATTTCAGATATGAAGTCCGTATCAACAAGTTTTGAGCTTTTTCGGGCACAACATGTCGGAAGAGAAGGAAACCGAGTGGCGCATGAAGTTGCACGTCTATCTAATAAGAATCCTTATGGTTTAAATGTTTTACCTGATTCGATTTTGAACATTGTATCGGTTGAAGCCGTTTCTTAATTAATTGCATTCTTCATGGTTCTAAAAAAAGAAAAATGGCGTTCTGCCTCCCAATCAAACAATCATTTTCATCATATAGGTCACAAAAAGTTTATAAATATTATATATATATATATATATATATATATATAGACATAGTATACACATACAAGATTACAAATATAACAAATAGCATTATCCATGGACATAAAAATTAACATATAAGTGTAATTATATTAAGCAAAATCATATCAAATTAAGTGAAAATAATTATTTAAAAGAAGAAAAAAAATCAATAAACACAAAATTGGTACTTGGTGCAGGGAGACCATAGAATATGAATTAGAGACAACTTCATAGTCTCCTCTAAAAATATAGACATAGTATACACATACAAGATTACAAATATAACAAATAGCATTATCCATGGACATAAAAATTAACATATAAGTGTAATTATATTAAGCAAAATCATATCAAATTAAGTGAAAATAATTATTTAAAAGAAGAAAAAAAATCAATAAACACAAAATTGGTACTTGGTGCAGGGAGACCATAGAATATGAATTAGAGACAACTTCATAGTCTCCTCTAAAAACGATTTAGAACATACAATATATGTTAGATTTCTAGTTTGATAAATTGAACAAATAGAAAGAATAAAAATTAACATGGGACTATTCACACTAATATTCTATGTTTGTAGATAGGGTTCCTATATAAGAGTTTTATGTAAGAAATACCATGATTTATATAAAATAATAGCTAAATTTACACAAACACTCGAGTATAATAAATTAATTTAATTGTTTGACTTTTAGTTTGCAACAATCAAGGTATTAAACTTATTCCATAGTTTTAACGAACTGAATTTTAGGATTTTTAAAATTTGAAGCTGAAATTATAGAAAAATTATAAGGTCCCGCTAATTATAATCAATAGAAATAAGACATGTTATTAATTAGTTATATGTTAAATAAGTTATCAACTATAATATTACCATAATAAGTGATACTATAAATATTTAGCTACATCATATAGTAAATTATTTCCTAATAAATTTCTATGAGAAAAGAAATGAATGTAAGAATAATATTTTATAATAAATAGTATATAATATTTGTGTTGAAAAATTAATATTAAATTTTGAAAAATTGCATAATACCACCTAATGTGGAATAAATACTACGTAATATGGGGTCGTCTAACTATATGAGATTAATAGGAGTATTATGTAATGAGAACATGTATTGCCACACGTGAGTTACACCATAGAATATGATATTGCGTGGTAATATCACCTAATGTGGAATAAAGACTACATGATGTGAGGTCACATTAATACAATGTAAATATGGGTCCGTACTGTCACATGTGATTTATACTATAGAATGTAATACATTGCGTGGTAATGCTGTCTATTATGGAATATATACTACATAATGTGGGGGTCATATTTAACTATGTAATGTGAGCCATTACTATTACGTGTGAGTTATATCATAGATTGTGATACATACACACTGCGTAGTAATACCACTTAATGTGGAATAAATACTACATGATGTGGGATCATACTAATATATGGAATTAATAAAGTCATTCATTCTACATATGTCATCTATTTTTTACACATAAAGTTCTTGATTTGACATCTACCACCTACATTTTTTCTACTCTCTTATTGCGTTAATCATGTGGAAATTTTTCCTAAATAGGTGAAAATGGATTAATATAAAAAAAATGTGAAATCAATAAAAAAAAAAAAAAAAAATTAATCGACAAAATAAGGTGGTAGAAAAATGAAAAAAAAGGACAAAATCATAAGAACAATGAAAATATGTTATAATTAATAAAAATGGGTAAAATAGCAAAAAAAACATTAAATTGGTAAAACTATAAAAATAAATTTAAAAACAGATTAAACTGATGTAAAATGAATAAACTAACGAATTTTTTTTGGTCAAATGCAGCCTGGGACCAACCTGGGATGTGTTCCTTTTTTTTTTTTGGGTGGGGGGTGGGGATGGGTTTTCTTTTTTTAAAAATATATATTTATTTTTTTAATAATATATAACTTATAACTCTATTTTTAATAAATATTATATTAATATTATTATATAAATTTAAGATTTAATTAATATTTTGTCGGATTTATGTAAAAGTATTATTTTGGTTTATTAATATTATTTATAAAACTAAATTAGTTGAATAAATATGTAAATGTAAGAAGTAAAATTTTTAAATTGGTCCGTGTGTGTCTTATTCGAGCTAATTTTAAAATTGGGCAACAATGTGGACTAGAATTGGCAGTAAATTTGAAGATTTGGGGTTTTTTTGACAACCTCAAAAGTTATGGGTTTAATTGATAGTCAACATAAGCAATGGTATCAATTTCACAATAAAACTTAACTGCCACGTCATCAGTTAACGTTCAATTTTAACGGTTGTACCAAAAGTGATTGATTTTCTTAAATTGGGGTACCAAATATGTCGACCTCAATTTTTATAGTACCACAAGTAAGATTCGATATATAGCTTGGTACTACAATTATAATTATCTCCTTATTACTATCACGGTTTCACCATTTTCCGCCAAATATGCAAAAAAGTTTCAACACGGGTATAAATTGTTTAAAATGGCAAAAGCGGATGAAACTGTTGAAATGAATGAAATCATAAAAAAAATCGAAGAAATCGAAGAATATTCTTCGAGGTTGATTTAATAAATCTTAAATTATATTTGAGAATTCAAATATTACAACCAAATTAACCAATCAATGAAGTCCAAATGAATGGGACTTGAAATGAGTTAATGTCAATTTATCCCTGTGATATTTATAATATTCAATTTACCTTTATGTAATTTGAAAAAAATACTTTACCTCTTGTAATCATACAAAAGTTTTACACCTCCTCTCTGACATTTGTATATGTGACACTTTATCTTTGTGTGATATAATAATGTCGTATATTCTTCTGTGCTATGATAAATATGTCAATTAACCCCCTATGTTACAACATATCAATTTTGACAAGTGAGTTACACTCTTCGGCTAAAAGTGATAAATTGCTTCTTTAAAATTTTCACTAAGGGGTAAAATGCTATTTTTCAAATAAAGAAGATAAATTGATCATTAGGAATATCTCATGAAAATAAATAATTATAACTCATCTATGGAGTCCCTAGCAAAGAAACGTCTAATAAGTGGATTATATTTTAAGTAATAAAGTTTATATTGAGTAGTTAAGTGCAAAATTAGTTAAAAAAGGTGATCTTGCACCCATATTTGCATAATGCACAATAATTTATTGATATATCATACCAAAACATAAATATAACATCTGAACACTGCCCTAACCTAAGGGATAAAACATGAAATTCACAAAATCTGCACAAAATCTTCATATACTCCGTATTATTTTTACGGAATAGATGCACTATCTTGTGTTATGTGAAACCTGCAAAAAATTACCTTGTTAAATATTTTTACACTAAATTTCCTTATATTTTCAAAAATTCTGCATAAAACACTCAATCTCCGTTAGTTAGTATTGACAAAATTTTCCATAACATACGACATACCTTCTCATTTACAAATGTTATGTCTGTTGGTCCCAAGTGGTCAGAAGAGGTTTAGAGGGGGGGGGGGGGGGGTGAATAAACCTCTTTAAAAATTTTCTTCAAATTTAACTTTAAAACTTTTACTCTAACTGAACAGACTAAGCTGATCAGATTGGTTAGTTACAATTCTGTTCGCGAACAAATCTTTGAACAACCTTGTTGACCACTCGTCTGATTGTTACTTAGCTGATTTTGCTAAAATCAGTTTTAATACTTAGAGTACTTGCAGCGGATTTTCAAAGTGTTTTCACAAGTAAACTTAACAGTTTGAAAAATGTTTCCCCAGATTTATAAAATCGTTTTCTAGATCCTTTTTCAAACAGTTAACTTAATGTGTTTTATGCAACTGAAAAATATGCAGGTAAAATGCAAATAAAAACACAAGCAATTTTTATAGTGGTTATATGGATTTGAATATCCTTTAGTCCACTCTTCCAAGTCACAAAGATCTTGGTTATACTATAATCACAAAGTTTACAGTATACTCTGCTTGCGCCAATCAACAAATGAAACGGCCACAAGTGCGCAGTAGGAAATCACTAAGATACTCCTACTCTCCGAAGTAATATCACTCACTTAGACGGATATCTACTTCTCACAACACTCTTGATTACAAAATCACTCAGAAGATGTATTTTTCTTGGTTCTTCAACTCTGCTTTCGTCAACAAATGACTCAGCTGATGAGTGAGCTGTTCTTGAGACTTAGAGAATTTTGCTTCGAAAATTTCTCAGAGATTGTGTTGCTTATTTCTTCTTCGTCTCTTCCAGCTATTTATACTTGAGGATTGAAAAGTGTCCGTTGAAGAGAGACAAGATTCAAATTCCTCGAGTACTGGTCCTTAAAATCCGCGAACGGCTCTTTTGCAGTCTGTCCGTACTGTGAACAGTACTATTCTGCAGGCAGCATTAAATGCAGCATTAAATGCACCCAGCTGATGCGAAGCATTTCTTCAATCATTTGTCTTTAATAACCTTGTACTTCAACATTTATTACTCCAAGGGGCATTTATTACCGTTGGGAACACTTCATGATCTTCTTCACTTTGCTGATAAAAGTACGCGTCTGATGGCGAACAAAGCTGATCTCAAACTTGAACAAATCTGATTTGAGTCGGCTGATCTTCACCAGTCTGATAACTTTTCTTCAGCAGATCAGAAGTCTTGGACCTTGAAACTTTGACTCTTCTGATGTCTTCTTTACTTAGTCAAAATTCCTTGATAAGTTTATCAGCTAAGTTACTCCATACTTAGCTCAATATGAAGTTTTGGAATGCATCAAAACCTCCCTTATCAAACTTCCTTTAGAGCCTTCATCTTCATCCTTATCCAACAATTTCCCCTTTTTTGATGATGACAAAACTTCAGTTAAGTACCTGTTGAATATCTAAGCTAAAGAATGTAATCCTAAAAAAATTTCTGAGATAGAAAATAGTATGTTGGAATGAACTTGACTTTTTATTAATATGATAAGATTGTTACAAATACAAGTACAAGTTCTTCAAATGAGATGTCTGAAAGATAGATAAAAGAGAACTGATTACAAGAATTTATCAATTTTAACTATCAGCTTCTTCATCTGATCCTTGAAGCTCTTCTACATACTCATAAGAAGACTCATTGTCGTCTTCTTCTTCTTCTTCAGCTTCATCATCTAGGTCCATGTTTGCTTTGGCAGCTTCCATTTTCTCTTTAAGTTTTTGTTCCTTCAAAGCTTCCATGGCATTCCTGGCTGATTCTGTATTTTTGTACTTAGTCAAAGGCTCTGATTGATCAGCAGCAGAGTCTTTGGATTCAGCCATTACTTCATCAGTTTTGGCTTTTTCCTTGGTCTCTTCTTCAGACTTGTCTTCGCCTTGTTCCTTTCCAAGATCTTTTTCAGCAGGCTTGGTCAGTTCAGTAGCTTTATCAGTCTTGTTGGCTTCAGTAGAGGTTTCCTTGGTTGATTCATCCCTTTTCTCTTCCCCCTTTTTGTCATCATCAGACTGGATGACTTCTTCAGGTTTAGCAGTAGGGTTGAGTGCAACTGTTGGAATCTTCATTTCCGCACATAAAGTCTTCAAATTCTGATTCACTACGTCGTGACTTGCTGTAAGATGATGAATAGTTGTGCTGATATCGTCAGTCTTATCATTGAAGTAGTCAATGTTCAGGTTTGTAGTTGCAATTTCATTTTGGACTGTCTGTACAACAGTTGATACTTCATGCAACATCCCTAAATTGATTTCCTTCTCCTCTTCACTGACTTTGATGAAGGTTGCAGTCAGATCAGCGATCTTGTGTTCAGCTCTTTTAAGTGCAGCATTAAGATGATTAACATCACTCTTCACATCCTCCACATTTCTGTTCATTTCATTCAAGCTGTTCACTAACTGCAAGGAATGATCTTGAGGAATAGGAATACTTGTAATTTCAGTCTTGATGATCTTTTCAGTAGACTGTTGCACAGTTTCCAGCTGAAGTTTATTTGACTCTGTCAATTCTGTTTTAAGCTCAGTCTTCAGCTCCTCCTTGACCTTCATCAGCTGCTGTTGATGCTTCTCTTCCAGTTCCTTCATAGAGTTTTCCATCAACATCTGGAAAGCTTCCATCAGTGATGAGTGTTCATCACCTGATGAAGCAGAAGCAGCAGCTTCATCCTTTTCTTCAATCTCCTGGTGGACAGGGATATCTTCCATCTTTACGTCCTGATGATCTTCAGCATCCTTAGCATTCCACTCAATGGCTAAGGGTTCTTCAGCAGCCTTTTCAGCAGACTTGTCTTCAGTCTGGTCAGCAGACTTATCTTCAGGCTTGTCCGCAATCTGAATAGCAGACTTTTCAGTAGGCTTGGCCACAGCTTTATGTTCATCAGTAACGTCATCATAAAACAGATTTGTGATGGTGCCATCATCATTGAAGCAAGTTGTCTGACGAATTTGCCTCACAATAATCCAAGAGTTGACAAAAGCGTTGTTACCCTCTGGCACTTCACTGAAATCTTTCGTTTCCCTTCCAAAAATTACATGTTGAAAACTTGGCAGTTGAGGGAGTTCACTTGAATGCCCTTGCTGATATCTGGACTTTTCTGCCCACTTATTCAGTGCAGTGATAACATCAATCTTCACAGCCCTTTCTTCAACATCATCAGTCTTCTTTCTTTTCTCAGGCAAGGTACTTTGAATCAGTTTGGCTTCCTCAAGGGCAAATTCCCTGGCATAGTGATGCATATCATCCCTAACATGATGAGGATCCAAAGCTTTTTGGATAGAATCTGTCTTTAGCCACTCTAGTACCCATTCTTCTTCATCAACTAATTCCTTCAGATTCTGAAGTTCAATGATGGACCTGTTCAGCCTATTGTCTCTCCATCTGATATATCTAGGCTTCTCTTGAGTGAACATGGTCTTCAGCATTAACTTCTGATTATAGTAGGCTAAGGACTTTTCAAACTTCTGGAAAAGCTCTTTGTTATTGTATATGATCTTGAAGGCTTTCTTAACCTCAAACTTTTCCTTTGGTTTTACTGCAGCAGCATGCATCTTTGGTTTTGGGGGTTCTTCTCCTCCTTCAGCCTCTTTAATCTTGATGCCACATCCATGGACAGGTCCATAGGCATCAATCTTGCTCTTTTCAATGACCATGGCCAGTTCAGCATCCTCAGCAGCTTTTCTCTCTGCTTCAGACATTTTTCTCCTGGCCTCATCCTTAGCAGCTTGAGCCTTGCTTAGCTCAAGTGCCTTCTTTTCCTCAGCTTCATCTTGCTTCCTCTGTTCAGCTTCCTCTCTTGCTCTCTTGTCAGCTTTAGAGATCTTCTTTCTCTTAAGCACTAATTTCCTCTTTCCTTTATCAACTGGAGCAGGGGCTGGACCAGCAGATGAGATGGGAGCAGCAGCTATAGGATGGATGATTTGGACATCTGGATCTTCTTGAGGTTGAGCAACCTCAGCTGTTGGTGCATTTTGAGTTATCTGTTGCGCATCAGCTTTGTCAGCAACAGTTGTTCCAACAGAGTCAAGGGGTCTTTCAGCAGACTCAGGACTTGATCTCACCAAATCTACCAATTCAGTGTTCTTCTCTACAAAAGTCATCTGCTTCCTTGCTGACTTCTTTGACAGACCCTGAATAGGTCTTGAAGCAGCAGTATCCCTTATTTGGCTTCTTGTCCTGTGAGAGACATTCTCAGCAGGTTTTTCAGCTGATGGAGTTCTTGATGGTGATGCAGGGGATCCAGTCCTTACATCAGAAATTATATTGTCTATGATTTTAGTGGCTTCAGCAGCAGAAGTCACTTTCTCCATCTGCTTAACTTCTTTCTTTTTAGGCTCATCAGCAGCCTTCTTCTTTCTAGTCTCAACAGCCAAGTTAGCTGTTTTGACTAATCTTCGTTGTCTTTTGGCAGGGACCTCCTTCTGTCCCTCATCATCAGCTTTCTCTGGCTCATCAGCCTTCCTCTTCAGAACAGGCAGATATTTGTTCATGGCTTTGGACTTGTGAATTTCCTTGCCATTCTTCATAGGACACCTCAGTTTGAACAGCAGATAACTGAGCGTGATCCTGTGATTTGTGTGAGGACCTTTTCCTTTCTTTTCATCAAGAAAATCAGCCAAGATGTACCATACTATGATGGACCAATTGATTTCCATTCCATAGTAGATGGCAGCCATGATGCTGAACCTCTTCATGGTAACAGCATCCAGTGAGAAGGTGCAATTTTCAATCAGCTTGGACACCATATCAGCCATCCGCTGATACTCATCCTTCAGTTGCTTCTTCCTTATATTTCCAGATAGTACTTCTCCTTCTTTGGCGCAGATCGCCCAGAACTGTTGGTGCTTACTCTCCGTCAGTACGGTGACGTCATGTCTTCCACTGTTAGGAAGCCCAAACGTCTCGTGAAGAACGGCTGGGGTAATAGTGATAGATTTGTCTCCCACTGTAGCTTTAATCTCCAGTGTGTTGTAGTCAGCTTTCGCTGTGTTGTAGTACTCCATCACTTGGTCAGTCCAGATGACTCCTTCGTGGTATTCCATGAAATTTACCAGTGAGGCAGCTTTGAACTTTTCGAGCAGTTCTTTCATCAGATCCGTACCAGATTGGTAGTAGGAATCATACACAAGGTACATACCTTCAGCAGCCATTGTAGATCTGTAGAGATTAGGAAGAAAAACGAAGAGAGTTTTGCAGAAAAATTGCTCAAAAATTCTCACAAGTACTTTTGAAGGTTTAGGGTTCGTAAAGGACTACACGACTGATCAGATTGGGATTTATAGAATTGGGGTATCTTGAATTCCGTGATACCAGCCAACCGTTAGATCCGTTTCGTGTCAGTGCTGATCGTGCGGCGTCAGTTACGACCTTTCAAATTCAAAAGATATTTAATGAGGAGCGGGAATATGTACCGCCCTTTCAGTTACTTATAAAAGCGTATTTTTGAATAAAACGTTTTATAGTTCCGCTTTTATATAAGTAATCAGATGAGTAAAATAAACACTTATCTGATTGATTATTGTCCTGATGACATAGTTGTTATCAGAGAATGCCAATAGCTGATAACCTTCCTCAGCTGTTTGTCAATCCAGCCAGATAGTATAACTTTATTCTTCGATAGTTGAGTCTTCTGATAAAAACATAACTTCAACTAACTGACATTAACAAACTTCATCTTTTAATTCAGAAGTACCGCTAGTCTTACACGTTCCCCCTGAGTTTAAGATTTCATAAGTTAACTAGTCTGTTGAGAGTTAATCCTTGAAGATAATAGTGATGATTAAGCTGTTGAACTTAAGTCTTCTGATAAGTTCCCTCTCAGCTTATGCATTCAAATTAAGTAGTCCTAGCTCAGCTCTTAGAGTTGAGAACCTTACTTCACTTAAAGGTTTAGTGAAGATATCAGCAATCTGATTTTCAGTATGAACATACTCTATCATAACATTGCCTTTTTCCACATGATCTCTAATGAAGTGATGCTTGATCTCTATATGTTTAGTCCTTGAATGACTTGTAGTGTTCTGAGTAAGAGAGATTGCACTTGTGTTGTCACAGTAGATTGGAATTCCACTGATTTTGATGTTGTAGTCTTCTAGTTGATGCTTCAACCAAAGTATCTGTGCACAGCAAGCTCCAGCAACTATATATTCAGCTTCAGCAGTAGATATAGAAACTGAGGTTTGTTTCTTACTCATCCACGAGATCAGACGACTACCTAAGAACTGACAGGCACCTGTTGTGCTCTTTCTGTCAATCTTGCAGCCGGCAAGGTCTGAATCTGAATATCCAATAAGCTCAAATCCAGATTCTCTAGGATACCACAATCCCAATTCTTGAGTGCCTTTAATGTATTTCAATATCCTCTTGGCAGCTAAGAGATGAGATTCTTTGGGGTTTGATTGAAATCTTGCACAGACTCCAACTGAGTACATTATATCAGGTCTACTTGCTGTTAGATACAACAATGAACCAATAATGCCTCTATATTTGGTTATGACCACTGATTTGCCATCTTCATATTTATCCAAACGAAGACTTGTAGACATAGGAATAGTAGCAGTTGAGCTAGTTTCCATACCAAACTTTTTAAACAGATCTCTTGTGTATTTTGCTTGGCTGATGAATATTCCATCAGGCAACTGTCTAACTTGCAGACCAAGAAAATAATTAAGTTCACCCATCATGCTCATTTCAAACTTATTCTGCATCAGCTTGGAGAACTTGTCACACATCTGTTGGTTAGTTGAACCAAAAATAATATCGTCCACATATATTTGCACAATTAATATATGGTTTTCCCACTCAATAGTAAACAGGGTTTTGTCTACCTTACCTTTATGAAATCCTTTAATTAAAAGAAAATCAGATAAGGTATCATACCATGCTCTTGGAGCCTGTTTCAGTCCATAGAGAGCTTTCTTCAGACGATATACCTTGTCCTCTTCTTGATAGACTTCAAATCCAGGAGGTTGTTCAACATACACTTCTTCTTGCAGTTCTCCATTGAGAAAAGCAGACTTCACATCCATCTGATAGACAGTGAAGTTCTTGTGAGCAGCATAGGCTAGAAACAGTCTGATTGCTTCAAGTCTTGCTACTGATAGAAATAGTGTCCTGCAAGCCAGCTGTATGGCTAGCATTAATTGTAATTAATGAGGAACTATTCAATTTAGATTAATAAATGCACTTTTATTAAATGGTCAACTTTATCTTATGTAATATTTGTCTACGCATAAGGATAGAAGTCCTTAGATCACAGGGCTATGGGACAACCCGTGGACTGATCTCCAAGGCCGTGATCTAGAACATATTCAAGAGTCGTAGAATCCAATCGAGATAGGACATCGTTGGATTCGGTTAGACTCTCACTATTGTGTATACTCCGATGAACTGGAGGACGCTGGGGTCCACGAGCGTGACTGGGATAGTCGATACACATAAGTGGGTGGCTTGCTGGGATGGCAAGTGCACTGAATACCCCAATTAGGAAATAACTCACCATGGAAGCGGTAGTCGCATATCGGGGTTGAAGTTATTCCAATTTACAATAGTATACGAGGAACGATCCCTAACAACTTGAGATGATAGGGTCTATCTGGTGCGAGGACGTCTATGCTTTGATATGAGTTCCGACTGACTGGGGATCACCAGAAAGTCTCTGTGGACTCACATTGGGTTTAGAGGAACTCGTATGCAGATTCATATCATCAACAAAGGATCCGTTGACCCGACTTGATAGGTTGGGAAATTCTCCTATGGATTTCTGTGAGAAATTAATTCTGGTAAAATCCTTGGCCAAGGTATCTGACGACTTTATGTAAGTAGCTCATAAAGATTAAGTCAAAGAGAATTTATTTCGAGATCAGAGTACATAAGGTCAAGACAAAAGAAAAGGGAATCCGATGAAAGACCATACCCTTAAGTCTCGACTGGGAGATTGATCAATGGAGAGATTATGTCGTATATGGAAATTGTAAATGATAAAAGGTTCACTGAATTAATTCACCAGTGATTGGGCTCCATGGGCTTGTGACTGGACATCGACCGTGGAGTGTGGGAGAATTCCCAAATTAGCAGGGGTGCTAATTTTGGAATGATTAATCGACAGAGTGTTCGATTAATTTAGAGTAATTAATTGCTCAAGTAATTAAATAATATTTAATTACAACCCGCGGCCAATTATGTGGTGAACCTACGGGGGCATACACAATACACATGAAGCGAAAGCGAGGAAACAAGAACGAACGAGTCGACTGGGTCGATTAAATGGGTGGGTCGACTGGGTCGACCCATCTGGAACGAAGATGGATCCAATTGGAATTGGATCAAGATTATAAATTAAATTGGAATTTAATTTATGAGTAAATTAATTAATTAGGATTTAATTAATTAATGGAATAATTAATTTAATTAGACTTGGAGTTTAATTAATTAATTGGGAGATGATTTAATTAATTGGGCTATTTAATTGGGAGATTAAATAAAGCCCTGAAAGATTAATTAATATGGGCCATGAATTAATTAGAAGACTTAGTCTTCTAATTAAAAGGGTCATGGCCCATGTAGGAAAATTGGTATCCTAATCCTAGTAGGATTAGGGTATGGGAGATATCTATAAATAAGAGACTAGGTCTCATATCTCACATATAACTCTACAAGAAAATTAGAAGAGCAAAAAAATTCTCTCCCTCTCCCAAGCTAAAAGTCGACCGAACCTACTTCCACTTTGGAAGAATTTTCGTCTTCAATTTTTCGTTCCAAAGTTGTTCTAAAACCTAGATATTAATATACCCTATGTTCCAGTTGATTAGGATATATTAATTTTCGTGATATTGTGGTGTATCAACTCGTAGAGGCGCAACACGTGGGGCGCTACCAAAAGGTGTGGGTCGATCAACCAGGGTCAGAATTCAGAGCTCATCTTGCTAGCCGAGGATTTGCAAGGAGACAGGTATAAACGAGAAAACTTATACTGTCATTTATTTATATTCATATATATGCAACTAGAGAATATCCTGGCAAGATTCTTTAAGAGGCCCTAGAAAATTTTTATATTCCGCTGTGCCTAGGGCTGTTTTTCTTACCGAATCCCAACAGCTACTGGTGCAAAAGTTTCATCAAAGTCTATTCCTTCTTCTTGACAATAACATTTGGCCACTAATCTTGCTTTGTTTCTGGTAACAATACCATCTTCATTCATCTTATTTCTGAAAACCCATTTAGTGTCAATTACTCTTTGATGACTTGGTCTAGGAACTAAGTACCAGACTTCATTCCTTTCAAATTGATTCAACTCTTCTTGCATAGCTTCTATCCAGAAGGAATCATTTAGAGCTTCTTCAATTTGTTTAGGCTCAATTTGAGATAGAAAACTAGCAAACATAGCATCTTGTGCAGCAGCTCTTCTTGTTTTAACTCTATCTAATGGATCACCAATCACTAACTCTGGTGGGTGATTTCTGAGCCATCTGAGATCAGGTTGCAAATCATAATGTTGTCCTTTGTCTTGATCTTGCAACACTACTGTTGGAGGTCCAGTAGTAGTCTGTTGAACATTTGCAGTCTGTTGAACAGTCTCTGGTCTGTCAGCTGTTTGCAACTCGTCTGTTAGACAATCAGCACTGTGATTTTGAACAGCACTTGAGTTATCAGCTGGGTTGAGATCAGGTAGTATGATGGGAACATATTCTTCATTATTTCCAACATTCAACTTCTATAAATCAGTAGACAGATCTTGATTAAGACTTTGATTCTTTTCAGAAGATTGACTTGGCTCATCAAATACTACATGGATAGATTCTTCTATTAGTAAGGTTCTTTTATTGAAAACTCTATAGGCTTTACTAACAGTAGAGTATCCTACAAAGACAGCTTCATCAGCCTTTTCTGCAAATGCAGTAAGGTGATTTTTCCCATTATTCAATACAAAACATTTACAACCAAAAATCTTAAAGTAATGAATGTTTGGTTTTCTGTTGTTCCAAACTTCATATGGAGTCTTGTTCTGATTTTTGTTGATCATACATCTGTTTTGGGTAAAGCATGCTGTATTTGTTGCTTCTGCCCAAAATCTTTGTGGCAGCTTAGCTTCAGCTATCATGGTCCTGACAGCTTCTTTTAGTGTTATGTTTCTTCTTTCAGCAACACCATTCTGTTGAGGGGTTCTAGCAGCTGAATACTCATGATGTATTCCCTTGATATTACAATACTCTTCAACAGTGGAGTTTGTAAACTCTGTCCCTCTATCTGATCTGATCTTCAATATTTTGATACTCTTCTCATTCTGGATCAGTTCCATCAGATTGGTAAGATGTTCCTTGGTTTCACTTTTCTTCTTCATGAAAATCACCCAAGTATATCTTGAATAATCATCCACAATAGCTAGGCAGTATTTCTTTCCACCATTGCTGACTGGATCAATGGGTCCAAATAAGTCCATATGTAGCAGCTCCAAGATTCTTTCAGAAGATTGGTGCTTCTTGCTTTTGAATGATGACTTGATTTGTTTACCCTTCTGACAGGCGTCATAGAGCTTGTCTTTGCTCATGACTGCTTTTGGAATCCCTTCAACCAGATCATTCTTGATTAATCTGTTTATGGTCTTGAAGTTTAGATGATTCATTCTCTTGTGCCATAGCCAGCTAACTTCACTTGGTGCAGATGCCACCAAACAGACACTTGAATCCTTATTAGCAGAATTCCAGTCGACTATGTAGATATTTCCTTGTCTTCTTCCAGATAAAATTACCTTCTTTGTACCAATCTGTTCAACGTAGCACTTATCTGTTGAAAAGATGACAGAATATCCTTTGTCACAAAATTGACTTATGCTCAGCAGGTTGTACTTTAGGCCTTTAACATATGAGACGTCAGATATCTCAATGTTTCCTTTGATAACTCTTCCTTTAGCTACAATCTTGCCTTCTTTGCTGTCTCCAAATGTAACACTTGGACCATCCACAGCAACTGCATCAGTCAGCTCATGTATGTTTCCACACATGTGTCTTGAACATCCACTGTCCAAGTACCAAATCTTCTCTACTTTACTCCTACTCCTAATCCTAATCTACAAAACAAAAATAAAATTGTTTTAGGTACCCTTATTGAGAGGGTCCTGAAGGATTAGTTCCACCTTTGACAACCCAAGATGTTGATGTCTTAGGCTTCTTAGGTTTCTGAGCTTTAACAGGAGCATGAACAGTTTCATTTTTATCATAATTAGCAGATAAGTCATGTTGATGATCAGTATGATAAGAATATTGTTCATAAGCAGGGTAGGGTGCATGATAAGCAGGATATGCATGCATTGGATGAGCAGGGTAAGGTGCACAGTAACTAGTAAATTGAGGTGCATGATACATAGGATGATATGCAGCAGGTTGCACATAATATGACTCATTTCCATACCAAGCATTTTGATTTTTCTTATTCTTATGCTTCTTTAGTTTACTTACTGCTTGCTCATTAACAGACGACTTAGTTTTCTTACTAGTCTGATTAGTCTTAACCTTATCAGAAGACTTCCTAGCTAGGACTCTTCTGTTTGGGTTTACTGGTCTGTTTTTCTACACTAGGCTCTTTGCTCTTTTTAGCCTTAGGAGATTTCTTCTCCTTTACCACTTTCTCAGATGAGGTAGGTTTAGAAGTTTGAACATACAGAATGACCTTACTATTGTCAGCAGAAATGAATTTTTCAGTATGGTTCAATTCTAGTTTATCCTTTTCTAAAGGTGTCTCCTGTTTACTGGATGTATGCATGGATGCAACAGTTGACTTATCATGAGACTCAATAATTTTCTCAAGTTCCATGATTTTTCCTTTATAAACCTCACATTCAGCTTTCAGAGATTCATGCTCTTGCTCGAGCTGTTTATATTCAGCTGATTCTTTTGGCTTTTCAGCTAAAAGTTTAAGTGAACTGTTTTGCTCTTTTAGCAAGTTCATCTCTTCCTTAAGCTTAACAAATTCTCCAGCAATAGTAGTATTATTCAACATCATTTGCTCTAGAGAATTAAATAGTTCATTTTCTTGAGGAGTTACCTCATCCTCTGAGTCATCAGATTCCTTAGCCATCAGGCAGAGGAGAGCAGGTTTCTCTTCATCAGAAGATTCTTCATCAGACGTGTCTGAATCTGAATCAGATGAGTAGACAGCAGCAAGCTTTTCTGCTTCAGCCATCATTGCCTTGCCTCTCTGATGCTTTCTCTCTTTTCTCATTTTCTTCTCTTCTTCAGTGTATTTCTCTGCTTTTGGATATGGACAGTCTTTGATGAAGTGTCCCAATTTCCTGCAGTTATAACACATTAGTTTTGCTTTATAGTCATCTTTATCCTGAGAAGAAAAGTTAGGTTTAGAAGTAGAAGCATTGTTGTATTTGTTCTTCATTTTTCTTTTGTAGAACTTCTTGAAATTATTTATCAACAGTGCAACATCTCCAGCAGTGTACTCCTTTTTGTTGAGTAGAGTGGCTTCATCAGATGAGTCCACTTCTTTGCTTTTCTGTGCTGGTCTTCTGGTGTTTTCAGCAGCAACCAGTGCAGCTGTGGGTCCTGAAGTTGAGGTTTCTTCAATTCTCATTCTAGGCAGTTTATACTCGAATGCCTTGAGTACAGAAAACAGCTCAGTAAGAGAGATTTTTCCCAAATCCCTTGATTCTTCCATTGCTGTCACTGTCATGTTGAACTTGGGGGGTAAGGCCTTTAGTACTCTGACAGTGATCTCTTTGTCAGTGAAGGTCTTTCCCAACTTTAAAACTTCATTCAGAGTTCTGGTGAATCTGGTATCCATCTGATCAATGGTTTTCCCAGACTTCATCTTGAAGTTGTCAAGTTTTTCCAAGGCAACAGTGAGCTGATGCTCCTTTATTGCATCATTTCCTTCGCTCATGTCTCTGACTTTATCCCACATCTCCTTTGCAGTCTTGCAATGTTTGACCTTGTCAAACCGATCATTGTCCAGGGCTTTAGTCATGATGAATCTCCCAACTTTATCCAGATTAAACAGCTTTATCTCTTCGGCTGTCATCTCTGTTAAGTCTTTTTCCACCACCAGTTCAGCTTCATCAACTATAATGGTCTTGGTGAATTTGAATAGGCCTTTAATGATACATGTGTACATGTTGTCATTATAAGCTGCTAGAAAGATTTCCATTCTAATCTTCCAGTCTTCAAAAGACATACCAGCAATGTGGGGAACATGGCTGATACAATCCATTTTTCAAAAAGTTTTGATTTTTCAAAAATATGCTCTTTTGAAAAAGTTTGAAAACATTTGAAAAACACTTGGATCAAGCTCGTTGATCAGGCAGCTGATTCAAATGAACCACCCGCTCTGATACCACTTGTTGGTCCCAAGTGGTCAGAAGAGGTTTAGAGGGGGGGGGGGGTGAATAAACCTCTTTAAAAATTTTCTTCAAATTTAACTTTAAAACTTTTACTCTAACTGAACAGACTAAGCTGATCAGATTGGTTAGTTACAATTCTGTTCGCGAACAAATCTTTGAACAGCCTTGTTAACCACTCGTCTGATTGTTACTTAGCTGATTTTGCTAAAATCAGTTTTAATACTTAGAGTACTTGCAGCGGATTTTCAAAGTGTTTTCACAAGTAAACTTAGCAGTTTGAAAAATGTTTCCCCAGATTTATAAAATCGTTTTCTAGATCATTTTTCAAACAGTTAACTTAATGTGTTTTATGCAACTGAAAAATATGCAGGTAAAATGCAAATAAAAACACAAGCAATTTTTATAGTGGTTATATGGATTTGAATATCCTTTAGTCCACTCTTCCAAGTCACAAAGATCTTGGGTTATACTATAATCACAAAGTTTACAGTATACTCTGCTTGCGCCAATCAACAAATGAAACGGCCACAAGTGCGCAGTAGGAAATCACTAAGATACTCCTACTCTCCGAAGTAATATCACTCACTTAGACGGATATCTACTTCTCACAACACTCTTGATTACAAAATAACTCAGAAGATGTATTTTTCTTAGTTCTTCAACTCTGCTTTCGTCAACAAATAACTCAGCTGATGAGTGAGCTGTTCTTGAGACTTAGAGAATTTTGCTTCGAAAATTTCTCAGAGATTGTGTTGCTTATTTCTTCTTCGTCTCTTCCAGCTATTTATACTTGAGGATTGAAAAGTGTCCGTTGAAGAGAGACAAGATTCAAATTCCTCGAGTACTGGTCCTTAAAATCCGCGAACGGCTCTTTTGCAGTCTGTCCGTACTGTGAACAGTACTATTCTGCAGGCAGCATTAAATGCACCCAGCTGATGCGAAGCATTTCTTCAATCATTTGTCTTTAATAACCTTGTACTTCAGCATTTATTACTCCAAGGGGCATTTATTACCGTTGGGAACACTTCATGATCTTCTTCACTTTGCTGATAAAAGTACGCGTCTGATGGCGAACAAAGCTGATCTCAAACTTGAACAAATCTGATTTGAGTCGGCTGATCTTCACCAGTCTGATAACTTTTCTTCAGCAGATCAGAAGTCTTGGACCTTGAAACTTTGACTCTTCTGATGTCTTCTTTACTTAGTCAAAATTCCTTGATAAGTTTATCAGCTAAGTTACTTCATACTTAGCTCAATATGAAGTTTTGGAATGCATCAAAACCTCCCTTATCAAACTTTCTTTAGAGCCTTCATCTTCATCCTTATCCAACAATGTCTACACAAAAATTCTTGTTCATATTGACCTGGTCAATTCCATCCAATAATATGATAATTATATTGTACTTACTTTGTGATTGATCCTCTCTTATAAATTTTTTTAAATCTCATACTAAATGTATTGCCCATATAGTTAATTTTTGGTTCAATTGAATCCTATTTTAGATATAATTCCCGTATATACTCCGTACTATACAGTTATAATTGTATACATGTAGTCCATATCATTTGGCCACTGATTGAAGTTTTAAACTAACCTTTTTATATATCTAAAGGCGCTTATATCACCATATGGTGTGAATAAAACTCTCTAATTTGATCACTTTAAAATAAATAAATAAAAACTACTTCATGATATAAATTGATACACCCCAACCATGGATCAAAGTTTCTTTTTCGATATATGTTTCGGTCAGCTTAATATAAGAAACTTTTTGAAAAGTTTCCGGAATGATTTCGGAAAAATTATGAAAAAAGCTACTAAATTAAGAAAAAAAAGGAAGTTTCATAACAAATATTGAGTTTTGAAAATACATCTTATTTTCGTTTCGACTAATTCAAAAATAGAAATTTTTCGATATTTTCGACGGAAAATATAGAATTTTGATCCATGACCCCAACAACACCTTAATCAATCATGCCAAACCAAAAATACATATATAAAAACACTTACTCGAAATATTATTCTTTGAATATGAATTTTGTACTATGCCAACCGCGATCTTGCTTCAACTGATTCTGAAATTTGTGCTTCTTGTTTTAAATGGTAAGTTTTCTAATCTTGTCCAACACAAACAAAATCATAATACAAATTTCTTTTGGTACCGACTATGCGACACCCACATTGTATTATATAAAGAATCTATTCAAAAATTTTGATTTAATACTATGTGGTTGTCGAATTGACGATAGTAAAAGAATATATATTCTGATTTTGATCGAATTGGAAAAGAGAAAAAACAGAAGAGCGATCTCAATTAACCATCTTGATGAGTAGTAATGAAGAGTGATGAAGAGAATAAAAGGTAAGTTGGAAAAAGAAATTGGAATGAATAATTAAATTTTCTAAATATGTAGTATATATAGGATAGATTGCGTGCACAAGACTTTGAATATTAATGCTTATATCTTAAGCGCAATTAACAGATTTCTATTTTTTCCAAACTCTCATTTATGATAACTATAAACTAATTTCTTAAATTGGGCTTTAATTTATGCAAATCTTGATCGGTGTTATAGTTGGGATTGTTCCAGTAATTTGAAATTTTAATTTGTGGTGTACTGATTTTTTTTTTTTTTTTTATTTGGGTAAGAGGGCAGAGTGGAGAATGTGATTTTATATGAATATCAAGAAGTATTTTAGTTTTCTTTTCTTCGCCATTTAATTCATTTTCCAATATTTTCAATTATAGGAAAAATTAAAAAAAAAAAAAAAAAAAAAAAGGTTTCAATGTAAATATAGAGTTTAAAAAATACACCTCACTTTCAATTACATTGATTCAAAAATTTATATTTCGATATTTTCGATGAAAAATATAAAAATTTTAATCCATGTGTATAAATACGAAAAAAAAAAAATATAATGAATAGTCCTGGGTCCACATGGAATATGTTCGGAGTAGTTTTTTGAAAGAATAATAATTTGAAATACAAAATATCATGTTCATTGCTTCAGTTTCAGTTTCAGTTGAAAAGTTAACTAAGGACTAAATTAATCATGTCAAACCAAAAATGCATATCTTCAAACTTACTCAAAACAATATGTAGGACCTCAGGCGCTACCACTTGTCCCAAATTCAATTGGTGTTAGAAAATGCGCATATCCTTCCCTTATAGTGCATTCACACAAGCGTCCATGATATTCGGTTGTGACTCCACCCGCACACTCAGTTTGGGTGCCACAGGATAATTGCTGTCGCCCGCACACTCAGTTTGGGTGCCCAACACAATAATTTTCGAAATTTATATTACGAAATTGACAATAACAATAATTTTTCTATTGACTTATGTCGATTTCTTAATTTAAATGGTAAGTTTATGATCTCATACAACTGAAGCAAAATAAAAATACACCCTTCTTTTGCTACCGACAATGCAAAAACCAAACAACACTACATCAAGTTTTTTGATAAAAAGTATAATTCCCTTGTTTTTTTGGGGGGGAAATAAATATGAAATCAATTAGAGATTAGAGAGTTTTTTTAAATATATTAATTAAAGGGTTAATATGTAATTTAATATATGTTTATTTTTTCCTAAATATTCGATATCACGTCAATATTGAACATGTTTTATTTATCATATTTATCATAGGGCAATGCGGCAATTTTTGATATCTGAAGCTAAGATAAAATCAAGTCCAATGAAATGGGAAGTTTGATATTGAGAAGCCGATGTTGGAATATATCCCCATAGATCTATCTCATACTAAATCATTAAGAGTCACAGTAATAAAATTGAATACGTACCAGTGTCCATAGTGAGCGATTAGTCTGTTGCGGAATATTGGAATCGATCACTGGTATGAAATGGATCGACCGGGTACGAGGCCTTCCTCAACCAAATCGCCTTATTTCCTAAGATTGTCTTCTTGATGGGGAGAAGAGAATGATATATTGATTTGGTGTATTGGGGACCATAACCCTTGTGCTCTTTATATAGGAAGAGATTTTGGGTTCCCATAATTCCCTAGAACTCTCCTAAATAGGTATCTACTCATTATTTAGTCCACATTCGTATTGGAGTTTGTAACAAATTAAACCACTCAATATTAATCCAATAACTTTATAATAGCTATCATAATTGATTAAATAGTCCAAATAGGATTAGGAAATTGAATTTCCTAACAATCTCCCACTTGGGCTATTTATTAATCTTGATTCAATTATGTCACAAATTTCCTTAGGCGCGCGTCCGTATGCTATTTGTCGTTAGACTTACTTAAACAATCTGGTCCATTTCATATATTAGCAATGAAACCACCGCAGCTTTTATCACAATATAGTAGTGACTAAACCTCGATGATCACCATACTAGTACACTCAATGACATAGATCAAATGTGGATGAGTAGCATGGAAATTACATGTAATGTGGTCTTATACATGTCTATTTCCAACTGGTCCTTCTTTACGAACTTTCTTAACCATATGTAAAACCACCATAGAAAGTCTTAACTTTACTTTCAGAGTAATCAATCATGAAATTCACTCATACCATAAACTTTAAGTCCGTACAGAAAACAACCATAAACATGTCAAAAGCATTAAACCAAAATGAACTCCCACTAAACAGACACATCATAAAGTTTGATGATGTCCGCAAGAGTTTCATCCTCACAAAATCACCTTAGGCGGCCAACCTTTGGTGAATGGATTTTAACCAAAATTCTTATATTTATATGCTTTATTGACATTTGACAACTCTGATACTTTATTTGACGCTAAGTCACATAACACCCAGAACGACTTCGATATTTAGTCTTTGGACATAAATATCAATTGTAAATGATAATTCTTATGCAGTGATCAAATACTGACAATAAGTCCAGTCGGATAATAGCCTTCCTTTGGGTCGACGTACTATCTACATGGATAATAAAGTTGTCACATATTTATCACCCAATGTATACGTGTTATTCAGCCAATCAAATATCTTCCTTTGGGCAGATCAATTTGATCACATGACGTAACATATATACTAATAAAAATCAAAGTATCATATAACCTCTAAAAGATTTTATCTCCTAAATGTGAAAATGTAAGCCTTAGTTCTGTACTTTTATTGCCATGCATCACTTAAGTATCAACCCAAAGTTTTCACGAAAATGTTTGAATTGAGTGCAAACTTGAGCATACATTCCTCATTCTCGATGCAGAAGGAAACTTATGTATATCTTTTGTTTAAGGATCTTTATTGGGGCACTATTTAAGATTTCACTTGTCTCATTACCACCACAAGGAATACTCCCACTGAACTTGAGATATTCCAATTATCAATGAAATTCACCTCAGAAACATAAGAGGTGGACTTAATAAGAAAATTATGATACTATTGATAGGAAACCTACCTAAAAGACGAATCTTGTAAGATGATCTCCTTAATAACAATTCTTGAGGTTGTTGAGTTTGTTTTATAGGTACTTTATTGTTGTCTTGTTGTAGAGAAATTTCAGGATTAAACTTGAGCCTGATTATCATTATCTTGAGATGAAACTGAGTCTCGAACAACAATTAGGTATTGAAACCCAATCATTGTAAATGACATATTCTACTTCAAAGACAACATTCCTTATAATTCCTTCCCCCCAAACTCAATATCCTCAAGAAAAATCACATTTTCCGTTTGATAAAAGGATCTTTATGTGGGATCTTAAAACTTGTAGCTTTGGGAGCACTTAATTTTACCTATAAAACAGCTAACCATCCCTAATCCAATTTTCTTTTATGGTCTATAAGACCATGCCTTAGTTGGACAATGCTTTTGATGTGTCACTGTTAATGATGTATACTGCTTTCTTGAGTTGACAAAATTAAAAAATTTGTCAAATTAGGGGACTAAGAATCATATCTGACAAAAGCTTATAACTTTTCTGAAAATGTGTAAACAAAATGCTTGTGTCATAAGTTGACAAAATTTGCACTTAAGTTTTATTTTGTAACTAGTGAATTTCGTTTAGGAACTAGTTCCAAATACATAAGATTATCAATTAAAAACTAGAACCAACAAAATTTGAATTTTAATAAAATTAATTTTATTATTTTGAGAAGGACAAGGAAAACTTTATTTCTCCAGAATAATAATAAATTTCGTCTAAAAAAAAGAATCCAACTAAAGTTTTATAAAAAATTCAAATAAAAAACTAGTTCTCAAGTATAATCTAAAAGTTCCTATGACTTAAACTTCAATTTTGTTGTCATCGACCATAAGGATGAATATTTCAGCATCAGTTGGCGGTCGACTCCTCAGGCAATCCCTTCTTCACACGCCATGCAGCGTACTTGGGACACTGTTTCTTCATGTGTCCCGTCTTCTTGCAGAAGTAGCAAGTAAAACTTTCATCCTGCTTCTTTTGAGAAGATTCTTCTGCAGTAACATCAACTCTCTTCATTTTCTTGTTCTGAGAAGTTGAGGCTAAGTGAGCACTTTCAATCTTATCTCGTTGTTGTCTTTCTTCTTCTTGCACACAGTGAGATATAAGCTCATTTAGGGACCATTTGTCCTTTTGAGTGTTATATCTCACTTTGAATTGCCCAAAGTGTATTGGAAGAGAAATCAAAACTAAGTGCACGAGTAAGTCATCAGACAACTCTAACTTTAGTGACTTTAGTTTTGATGCGAGATTAGACATCTCCATTATGTAATCCCTTATGTTCCCATTACTTTTATATTTCATTGAGACGAGTTTCCCCAAAAGGTTACTCGCCTCAGACTTTTCGTTTTTGGCAAAATATTGCTCAATTTCCTCAAGGAACTTCTTAGCGCTCTTGTCCTCAGTAACAGAGCCCCTAAACGCTTCCGGAATGGAACGCTTCATGATCATCAAACACATCCTGTTGGATCGATCCCATTTTTCTATTTTGACCTCATTGAGGTCTTCCGAAGTAGAAATGGGTCGGTCCTCTCGTAGTGCTTGATCCAAGTCCATACAACCGAGAACAATTTCTACGGTATCTTTCCAAAGTTTGTAGTTAGTCCCATTCAACATCGGGATATTGCTGATTTGAGTAGAAACATTTGTGGCAGCAGTAAAAGCAACAGTTCAGAGAAAAAAAAAAAACACTTTCACATAAATATGCATGTCGTAAAACTGACATTTATAAATTTTCATATTGGGAATCCATCTCAGGATACCTAACGCAACATTAACGTTTAGCCTTTGGGCAGAAACGTTAATTTGCAAGTGGTTCTCCTAACGCAGTAATCAAATATTGAGAATAAATCCTGTCAAAAAATAACCTTCCTTTGGGCCGATTATTATTTACATGGAAACTTGATAATTATCACATATTTATTACCGCAAGTATGTTTATTATTTGGTCAATTAACAATCTTCCTTTGAGCCGATTGTTGATCACATGAACAACAAACATACTAATTTTAATGAAATAAGTTTATTATTTGGTAAAACAATGATCTTCCTTATGATGATTATTGTTCACATAAATAATGGACACCAATATTATTATTTGGTCAAATCATAGCCTTCCTTTGGGCCAACTATGACTCACATAAATAATTAATATTGACATGAGAATAATTGAAAACGACTTTAATCGAACATGCTATTTTTCATACATAAATATTCTCATACAAAAAAAATCACAATTGAAATCAAGAAACTTGTAAATGACCCGAAAATATCCGTAATTAAATTTTCCAAATAAAAACTACTGTTGGCTCAAAAGGGAAAAAGTTTTATCAGCAAAACAAAATAATCGGCAAGGTTTCGGACAAATTGATTTCTTATGATATGGATCAATACATATGTTTATTGGTGTCAAGATTTAAATTAAAAAAAAAAAATGGTGCATGCCACACGGCAGTACACATGCAGAAGTTCAAAGCAACTTTTACAATCATATTAACCTTTTCTTAACAAGTACCGCTGCAATTATCCTTATGCTCATCAAATAATACATATTCAAATAACAAGTACCGCTGCAATTCACTAAGTTATAACATGCATTATCCAATAAAAGTATTGGTTCATATGAGCACCCCGAGCGACAATATCCAAAATAAACATGCTTTAATCAATAACCATATCGGTTCATATGAGTAATTCGAGTCCTTTAATTAAAAAATCAATTCGATTATATAAAGATCCAAGACAGATTCATAGATTTAACACGAAACAAATAGTATCACGATAGTTATGTTTTCTCCTTGATATAACAATTCAAGGACGTTCATAGAAAACACAAAACCCAAAAAATAAATCGATTAACATTATTTCTTATCCATATTACATATTAAACAATCAGTAATCTTAAGTAATAATCAATTCAATTTGTTTAATATACATCCATAACAGATTCATGTATTCAAATTAGTTTTAATTAATTCATAATGTCCTTGAGCACATCACATACACACATAAGCACGTGCAAAAAATTTGAAATTTATTTTCTTTAACTATTGATTTTAGGAAAATAATTTTTCCGTTTCTTCAATTCAAGGACTTTTAATACTTTCAATTATTTATTCCGTGATTAAAGAAACAAAATTACTAAAAAATTCCGTAGATTCAACTTAAACAAGAAATTAAATCTACAATCTTGAATGAAAACCGAATAACCCTAATGATGTAGCATGAGAGTAGCTCTGATACCACTTGTTGGAATATATCCCCATAGATCTATCTCATACTAAATCATTAAGAGTCACAGTAATAAAATTGAATACGTACCAGTGTCCATAGTGAGCGATTAGTCTGTTGCGGAATATTGGAATCGATCACTGGTATGAAATGGATCGACCGGGTACGAGGCCTTCCTCAACCAAATCGCCTTATTTCCTAAGATTGTCTTCTTGATGGGGAGAAGAGAATGATATATTGATTTGGTGTATTGGGGACCATAACCCTTGTGCTCTTTATATAGGAAGAGATTTTGGGTTCCCATAATTCCCTAGAACTCTCCTAAATAGGTATCTACTCATTATTTAGTCCACATTCGTATTGGAGTTTGTAACAAATTAAACCACTCAATATTAATCCAATAACTTTATAATAGCTATCATAATTGATTAAATAGTCCAAATAGGATTAGGAAATTGAATTTCCTAACAGCCGATACTAAGATTGCTCGTGTATGATAGGCAAATTGCCCCTTTTGATTTTATATAGGAGGTAAAGTTATTGACAATTTGGCATTAGCACAATTTTTAGAATCTGCAATACGGTGGATATAAGTGGGTTTAATGTCAATTTACCCCTATAAAAAAGCATAATGATTAATATACCCACTTGAAATTTGACAAAGAATATCTTATCCCCTATAAATTTTTTAAAGGAGCAATTTACCTCCCATCGATGTAGAGCTTAACACTCTCTTCGAAATTGAGAGTGGATGAAAATTTTTTAGTAAAAAGACAAAAGTATCTTTAGGGGATAAATTGTTACATTTATCATAATATGGAGGGCAAAATGCCATATTTATCATAACACAGTGGTTATCAAAAAATTTTGATAACCAACTTCCCACCTCTCTAGCAGTTATCCTCTCTTCCATTATCTCCTTCTTTCCAGATCACATTTTCTCTAATTTTATTCTCTCTTCCATTATCCCCTTCTTTCCAGATCACATTTTCTCTAATTTTATTCTTTGTTTGCAGTACGTTGGCTCTTTCTCTTTACCCAATATTTCCTCAATAATCTTTAATGCAATGAGTTTCTCCATATATTTATTTTGTTGCTTATCAATAACTACGCAGGTTCATTTCATTTGAAGTGAAAATGGGGTTACACCACTTCCCCCAAACTTTCACTTTTACGCAGCCAATAAGTGATGGTGCTTAATTGCAGGTTTCGATATTTAATACAATGTCTCAAATCTTTTAATCTAATTTTATGATTGTTGATGCATATACTATTCAAGATTTCTTCTAAATTTTTGTAATTTGATTTTGTACAGAGGTTATTGATATTGCATGTAGCATGTAGTTGGTGTTGGTGGAACTCCATTTTGACATTGATTTTGCTCTAGGTGAATAACCCATTTTTTGGAAATTAGGTTGTTTTATGAAATTAAATTGCAGATAGTTTATTCACAAATCACATATGCAAAATATCTTTCCATATCTATATTTTGTTCCTAGCTAGGCAAGCAATAGGTTTCTATTTTTTTAATTTTGGTTTTCGTTAATTCAATTATGACTTCTACCAGTTCAAGTCTTAATGCAGTGAGATGTTCTTCTCACATCCCATGTTTTTATGTCTTCCTACTTTCAGTTAATATTTTTTTTGAATGGCCTCTTTGTCAACACAACTGTGTTTGGAGTCTATATTTTTTCATTAAGGTAGTCCAAATTGTTCAAGTAACTTTAAGACTATTTGTCTGAGGTACACAATGTATACATCTTAATTTTAGATTGCACGTTTATAACATAACTAATGAATTTAAAGGTTTTCATTTGCTTACGAAAGCTTGAGTAACTCGATTAAGAATGCCAAATATCTTATAAGTTATGTATATCTTTGCAGGCTTTAGTACTACTAATAACCATTCAACTTTTATCTTCGTGCTTAAATGATTTTTAAGGGAAAAGTGTGTTTCTCTAGATTGGAAAATCAGTTTACTGATTTTCGAAATTTTATTGTGATTAATGTATTTATTCTCTTGATGCAGTTCACTCTTCACATCTACAATAGTTCTTAATCTGTCTAAAGGCAGCACATGCAAGGATAAGTGTTGCTTAAGGTAATCCCCATGTTCAAACCTTTCTTTCCTAAGTAATTATTTCATTGTTTTCTCTGTTTCCTTCGATTTTTATAGTTCATGATGACTAAGTTGACATCAATATATTCTCATTCATTATCATTTTTGTACTTTTTATCTAGACATACGACTATATTTTCAAGAAAACAGAACAGACTCAAGTTGCATGTTGGCAAAATGGAATGTTTAAACTAAAGAGTTTTCTCAATTTACTTTTAACTTTTCGACGAACACTCACAACTATTATATGCAACAACTACCAGATCGGGTATGCACAAAATATTGTTAAGATGAAAAAAAAAACTTGCTAAATGCAACTATTTTTATGCCTTAAATATTATTTACCTTTTTTCCTAAAATAAGAATGAGTACTTGGTTTTAGTCCTTAACACGTTCTTGAGAATTTTGTCAAGTTTGGTGTTATTTAATGTTCTGTTTCTTGCAGGTGTATTTGTTTTGTAACATATTACTTTGTCAAGGGCAACAGACTTCAACCTCTTAAATATGAATGAGACAAAGGCTATAAAGTCACTTTGTATTAAAAAGGTTGATTAAATATTGCATGGAATGGAAAATTTTATGTCTCGAAGGTTAGATGAAATTTGTTCGCCAGTTAAATTATATTGGTCATGTTTGGCTGCACATTGGTTTTTGTTATAGTGTAGGCCTTAGGTTGCTTGCTACATATAATTTGAACTATCATGCTACAGATTTAAAACCTCTTGACAACGTTGAGGGGATTCAAGAATCCAAACAAATTGCGGATAGGAACTATACAAACAACTGAGGGCGAATAAGGAGATTGTACAATATAAAGTGATGAATAAGGATTTATTCACTACAAATGGCGGTGGAATATGTGAAGATGAATTTGTAGGAAGGCTTGGATGACATGGATGAGTTCTCAAGAATCACTGATGTTTCTGCAAACATAATCGTGGAAGAGAATTTATAAGATAAAGATGACAAAAAATGGACTGAAAAAAGAAGGAAAGAGGCCATGGTATTGAATTTGTTCAAAAAATTAAAAGCTACGTTGATCATATTTAACCATCGAGATACTTTTAAACCTATGCCACCAAGGTTGTGAACATGTTTATACTATTTTAATCTACTGACATAATCTTACTGTTTATTATGTGAAAATGATTTCATTTTTATCATTCTTTCATAGAGATAATGTTGTTGGATTATTCTATAACAAACACATTATATCACTTAGTTCACTACAACAAATTGCACATTTGGTAACAAATTATTTCCGGCAAAATTGCAAAAATCGTCCCATACTAATCACTGATTTTGGATTTTCGTCCCAAACTATTTAATTTGGCGAATCTCGTCCCGTAATTTAATATTTTTTTGAAATATCGTCCCACCTTAATTATAAGACGGAATTGCGCATTTGCCGATGAATTATCACATGGCTGCTTAAGGGTCATGACATGGTAAATTTTAACATTAATAATTATATAATATTGCAGAGTTCGTCCCAAATTAATTACAAAATTGAACGTCATTTTCATTAACTTAGAAATTTAATATTGGGACTAAATTCATACAAAATGGTAAATTTTGGGACGAAATTTGGCGACTTGATGATAGGATAGTGCCCAGCAAGCCAACAAATATAAGCTTGTTTAGGAACTTCCTTTAGAAGCAATCTTATGATTCATAAGATAATACGCCCGTTTACTCATAGTACGTGAATTAAACAATGGCCACCTTCATCTCTCGCGAACTTATCTAAGCGATTGGATGAAACCCTGAGATCACTCATGACTACGGGATTATTCACTTCAGTATTGGGTGCGATTAATCATGAAACAGTCTCAAAAGTCGTGATCTCAAAAACGTTCCAAGTCATAGATTCATATCAAGACGGGGTATCGAATGAATCGTCAAGACTTGTAGGATTATGCATGATTCACATGAAGTGAATTTGTTGTCGTTTCATGAACAAGGCATTGAATGCTAGTGCATATGACTAGGTGGTTCGATAGGGGATCCAACGCATCGAACGACCCGAACAGAGAGACCCATCGTGGAAGTGCGTTAAGCATATCGGTAATGGGATGTCTCTCAAGACTTATAATAGTGTACGATTTAGTCCTTTGACTTGAGGTACTAGGGCGGATTCGGTACACGGGAATACGTACTTTGATTTAGGAGCCGATCACATAGCTTGGTCATTGTGCGACTACTTTGGGTACGTATGAACGTGTGCACGGATAGTTAGTACTAATAAAGGATCTATCGACTCATCTTGATAAGATGAGAGAATTTCCTGTACGTTCTTAGATAATAAATCCGAGAAATCTACGGCCGTAGTCGGTGACGGATTTGGAAAGGGGTTTCCAAATTTAGCAGTCACACTGGAATTATTATCCTGAATTAGAAAGTACAGAGTTGAGATAATTAGAGGTGCCGACCAATTCACACACCCTAGGTCTCAATCGGGAAATTAGTTGATAGAAGGACCGTATGTACATGGCATTTATAAGAGGTGAAGGTTCACGAAATCAATTCACCTGAAGTTGGGCCTCATGAGCTTGTGGCTAGACATCGACCATGAGGTGTGGGTACTCCTGAATTAATAAGGAAATTAATTCTGGAGTGGTCAATTAAAGTGGTTAATTGATCGGAGCAATTAATTGCTCACTAATTAAATCACGAAAGTCGTGGGCCTCCTGCCAATTGATGGTGAACCTAGAGGGTCACACACAATACAGTTGGACAGTGACAGTCTGAAAGGATTCAATTGATTTAAGGAATTAAATCAATATATGAATTAAAATATTAATTCATGAAGAAGAATAATTAATTAGAAGTAACTTATTAATTAATCAAGAATTAAAGTGTTAATTCAAAATGGAGAATCATTAATTAGGAGTAACTAATTAATGAATCAATTGGAATTTCTGATTGATTAAATCATCAATTAAAGTGTTAATTGGAAAGGATTAATTAATTAATAGTAGATTAATTAATTAAAACACATGGGCCGATCTATATGTAAGTTAATTGATCTTTGATTAATTAATTTAAGCATATGGGCCAATCAATGTAAAGATAAATTAGTCTGGGATTAATTAATCTTGCATGGGCCGATTTTGGGAACAATGATCAAATTAATTTGGGATTAATCAAAAGCATGTGGGCCGATTTTATTTAGTTAAGATGGCCGATTTTTTGCTTGGGAAATAAGTCTTGAATTGATAAATGATCATGTTTGATTATGATAAGGATTAGGAGAGATTGTGTTATCTTGTGTAACTAGGAAAGAGATTGTGACAAATCTTGTTTCCTAAAATGAAAAGGATCTTGTGTATCTTGTTTCTTGATAAGGAGAGATCCTTTCAAGATTAGATACCTATTAGGAGAAGGAGTCTTCTAATTAGATATCTATAAATACTAGATACACATAATCTTTTCAAGGAGAGAGTTGAAAAACCTAAAAGATTTATTCTAAGCAAGAAAGAAAATCTAAACACAAGAAAACAAGAGAGGCCGAAAATTTCAGCCCCTTCTCGCCCCTTGCATAACCGAACCCTGTCAAGAAAAATCGCCCCTCCCTGTGTAGGATTTTTCTCCAAGTTTTCTTCCCGGATCTGAATCCAATTCCTGACGAGACAATTCCTTAATCCTAGTTCTGAGCCTGGGGATTTCGCTAAGTCACTCAAATCCATCTGGTGTGGACTTTCTCTAGAGGCACAACACTTGGGGTGCTCTAGTGAACAATTGAAGACCGGAGGAAAACCACCACCTTGCCTGTGGTGAGGTAAAATAGCTTTTACCTTATCATTTAATTTTAGTATATGCTTGCTGAAATTAAATTCAACCTTTATTCATATGTGCTAATAAGTGTTCCCTGGGATTTGGTGTATAAACAAAAATTTTAAATTCCGCACTGTTGTAGTTGACAATTATACCCATAAAATCCCAACAGTGGTATCAGAGCCAGGCTTATTATGCACATATGAAAAAGGGCTTGAACACTTCAAATTTTCGTGAATATGTTTATTTGTCGTGTTCTATTCATGGATCTTGCTGATTATGATTAATTATGTGTTCGGGTAAATAGCATAATTCTTATTTGGGCCAGATCTGTAATTTACGAATTTTACAGGACTAAAACTGCAATTTACGATTTTTATAAAATCTGGACAGAATCTGAAATTTTACTTTCTGGAAATTTTGGGCTGATATTGAAAATCTGTTTTTCAAGCGATAGGGGTCTGTTTTGCAATTTCCGTAAGTTGTGGGGCTGTTTTGCAATTTACGAAAACTTCAGGGGCTGTTTTGCGATTAATAAAAGTTTCTGGAAATAAAATATTAATTTCTGTTTTCTAGGCCAATTTGCAAGTTCTGGAATTTTTGGGGCTGATTTATGATTTCCGAAAGTTTTGGGGTCAAAACGTAATTTTCGAAAATTGAGGGACCAAACTGTAATTTTCAAAATTTGAAATTTCCAGAACCTGAATTATGTTTAAAAGGTGTTTTATTATCCGAAGGATTAATTTTTCATAATTAGTAGTGGACTAAAGTAAGAACCATGAGATATTTTAAAAGGAGGTTTTAAAATAGAAGTTGTGATTTAATTTTAAAAGGGGTTTTAAAATAAAATCAAAGGGTCATTTTAAAAGGGGGTTTTAAAATGATAGTTAAAAGATTGTTTTAGAAAGGGGTTTTTAAAACTAGAATCTAAAGTTATTTTAAAAGGTAATTTTAAAATAATATAAGAAATAAGAAAATTATAATTTTGCTTGTTTCTTGCTCAACGTGAAATTGTTTACGTGGTTTTCGATCGCGCCGAGCCTTGACCTTTAGGTTAGATGTGATTGGTTGATTTTAATCTTATTGGTTTTATTGGGCCTGCGAGCCTTAAGTTTTTGGGCCACTTTGAGCCATTGCAATAGATAGGGCTTTACTGTTTTATTAGTTTAGGATGGAGGCCCGTTACAAGCAAGGTGGGAGCCCAAGAAGACTAAAGGCCATGTATGCATGGTAAAATGTGTAATAGAGTAGGTCTATATGAAACCCAATAGATTGACCAATAGGACCATCGTCTTTGGCTCGATGGTGGTCCGCATAGGAGGCTCCCGATCGAAAACATACTGTGGTAGCATGCATGCTAGGTGTGAATGTTTTATTTTATTTGTTGATTTATTTTTGGCTTGCGCGCTAGAATATAGATCACAAAAATAAATCATAAAGCATAATTAATGCGGTGAGATCTCGAGGAGAGTTACCTCAAACTTCCTAAAACCGAAAATCCCCTCTCGAATTAAAATATTAAGTCATATTGGATAAACTATAAAATGATGTTTTATAGATCCAAGCCTTCCATCAATAGGGACTAGTGTATGTTGTCTACTTATCGATAGAGGTGAATCAGAGTCTGGCACCCGAGTCGAAGAAAGGGACAATACACGAAATTCCTTGATTCTTGTTTTTAACTAAACTCGACAAGGGTGGGGACTGGTCGGGATGTGAAAATCGACCGATAACCAGTTACGGGGATTTCATGACAGGGCATGTTGCTCATCAAGATTGACTGGGTTAGACTTAAACGAGTAGTAACATCTATGATGTAGCAGTGCTAGATAGATGCGAAAATCGAGGCAAAATAGCTTGAAGGTTGTGGAGTAACACAATTGGTAAAAGTATACCTACCTAGGGAGTTAATTGTATGACCGCGAGTCGTGGGTGCAATTAATGTCTGCTGGGACGTCAAGACCTACTAGGAAATAGAATTTCCCGAACAATGCAAGGGGTTATTGTTTCGATAAAATAGTGGGAGAACTTTTTCGATAGAAAGACCAATCTTCGTTAATTATAAGTATTATCTTAAATCTGTATGCTTATTGTTGTCTATTATTTATATTTAGCCATGCCAATATTCATTGTCAATTGCGAACAAACGATATTGCAAATCTGGATATCATCACTCCACGATGAAGGCATGACTGGGTTAAAAATTATTAGTGAATATTGCACTTACCTGATCAAGAGGCTAAATCGAATCAATGAGCTTGGAGCTAAATTGACTCTAGATGATAAAATGGTAATCATCACAAATAGCCTGCCTGAATCATTCTCTCATTTTATCGATCATTGTGAAGTTCCAAGTAAAGGAATTGAGACCAATGATTTGCATAAATTGTTAGACAAATATGAGAAAGCCCTCGAAAGAGGACAAGGATTGATCGAAGGAAAGAATTGTCCCTTATGTAAGAAAGATGAGGAACTGAGGAACATGACTGATGAGGAATTCCGAAACATACTTGACCAAGGTATAACCTAAGTTATTTCCTTTTGATGAAAAACATCTTAAGATTCTCTTTTGATGTAAAACATCTAACATTTCTGGTTTCTGTAAAAGTGTTTACAGAGGATGACTGGAACGTGCTGCATGTAACCAAGTTTGGGTTTCGACTGCACATGAGGGAAACATACTTCAGGGAATGGGTCAAGGAGCATCTGGATTTTTCTTATTAGCATATGTTTTTCTTTAAATTCTGGATTTAGGCGTTAGTTAGAGTTTTGTCTATTTATTTCGAACTTTGTACGAGACTTCTTAGCTTTACTATTATGAATGGAGTTATTTTAATTAAAGCTTTTAATTCGTGCATAATTGCTTTACCGTTGTAAATAAAGCAAAGAAATAAGCATTGATAAAACTTAAACAATTATGCTAAATCAAGAAAAGAAAAACAAATTAGATAATTATCCACACTCGATCATAATTCCTAAAAGAAGGAATCGATGGATTGTTTTCATCATGGCTCTTGAAATATAGAAGATTGATGAATTCAAAACATGCGACTCCTGTCTGAAAAGGAAAAATAATCGATTAACAAGGTATTTTAAATACCAAGTGTTTAATGGATAAAACCGTTAATACACATGTGGATCACTAAAGCATTAGTGCGAGTAATTAATTGCTTCATAAAATATCCTGACAACATCTAGGATACGAGTACTTTGGAAGGTACAAGTTTTTGGAAACGTCGAAGGGTTCAAAGTGTTTCATAAAGGCACTAATTAAAGTGCAAGTATGAAAATGTTGAAAGGATTCAAAGGATTCCAAAACCGAAGCAATTAAGGGCATTAAAGTATGATCATTCGATTTAAATGAAGTGGTTAATACATAAGCCCTAAATTACTCAAATTATCTAAATCAAGAATAGAATTCTTGAATAGCGAGTTAAATCTAGTAAAAGGAATCGAACTATGAAAGACTAGATTCATTCCTTAAACTAGTATTGCTAAAAACTCCTCAATCAATTCTGGGGTTCAACCCCATGACTCTGGAAGGATACTTAGACTTGTAACCTTCTTAAGTCAATTCCTACGAAAACTGTACTAAATCAAGTATAGTGTTTCATCCATGAATGATAAAATTGGATAGTGGATCCAATTGAGAAAATTTGTAGGGTATCCAACGAAATCCATTGGATACCTGTTCCATGATCCTAAAGAACAAAAGGAGACCGTTACTAAAGGATACCCAATTCTTAGAGGGCGATACCCTCGCAAATAGAAATGGGATTTTACCATGGAACTTGATGAAGTCCTAGACTTGGACATATCCCTACAAATAGTGGGAGTATATTATCCAACCTACTGAACCAAAATTTTGTACTCCAAATTTCGAAGATTCGATCGAATTCAAAAAGAACTGGTACGTTCACGAATATGATCGATTGGGTAGTGATCCAAGAACTTTCGAAATATCTATATATAACATAGATTCGGGCACATAGCTTAAACGCCATGTGATCTAAATGGATTGTAAATAATCCGTTTGGAAACAACGAATCATAGAAGCTTCGTATGACTACGAAGCATATCCATTGGATTTAAATCCAAAGGTGAATCTATAATTCTAGACCAGTATCCCGAAGCTGGAACATGCAACTAGATGAGACAGTCAAGGCGGTTGACTTTATCAAAATTGCATGTAAATCTCAATGTACAAAAGAATCAGTGGGAGTTTTTGCATTGTTCGTAATATAAACACTAAAGTTGACATAGATGATATAAGAGTGTTAAACGCAGACGAAAGCGTGTTCATTCACGAAATTCTTCATTAAAAGATTTAAGGGATACATCTCACGTATTGGCAGTACGTATCTATTGTGATAGATTAGAGAGATGTTTGAAATCCCAAATCTTAGGACATGGACAAAACTGAATAAAATCAGTATGGAAAGTCATAGTGAGGACAGTTTCCATAGAAATATAAAATCTCTCTCAAAGTCAATGAACCCTACATTTGATGAGTAAAGAGGATAATATCTCTAAACACCTTCCAAACTAGAAGGTGGCATAGTATATGCAATGTCATGTACACGACCTGACTAAACAGAAGCTATGAATATCATAAAGCTACTGTTTGTCGAACACCAGTAAGAAGTACTGGATTACCGAAAAAAGAGCATTCCTTAAACAACTCTGGGAGTTCTGAGGATATATTGCTGGTCAACGGTAATAATGAAGAATTGGAACTCAAAGGATTTAGTGATACGAGTTTCCCGTCTGAAATGAATTTAATATTCTGGTTTTATGGGGCAACGATGATTTGAAAGAGGTTCAAAAGACAATCGATGTCGGGATAACCACTAAAACAGAATATTTCGCAGTATTAAAATACAGCGAAAGAAAGTGTTTGGACGAAAAACTTCTTCCAATAAATTGGAAGATCATAGGTAGAATAAGACGTGGGGGCACGTCAAGAGACAACATAGCAGATCCACTAATTAAGTCATAATCACAAAAGGGTTCGACGGACATCTGGAGTGAGATGGGCCTTAGAAACGTATGTGGTTGGCTTTAGGGCAAGTGGGAGATTGATAGGATAGTGCCCAGCAAGCCAACAAATATAAGCTTGTTTAGGAACTTCCTTTAGAAGCAATCTTATGATTCATAAGATAATACGCCCGTTTATTCATAGTACGTGAATTAAACAATGGCCACCTTCATCTCTCGCGAACTTATCTAAGCGATTGGATGAAACCCTGAGATCACTCATGACTACGGGATTATTCACTTCAGTATTGGGTGCGATTAATCATGAAACAGTCTCAAAGGTCGTGATCTCAAAAACGTTCCAAGTCATAGATTCATATCAAGACGGGGTATCGAATGAATCGTCAAGACTTGTAGGATTATGCATGATTCACATGAAGTGAATTTGTTGTCGTTTCATGAACAAGGCATTGAATGCTAGTGCATATGACTAGGTGGTTCGATAGGGGATCGAACGCATCGAACAACCCGAACAGAGAGACCCATCGTGGAAGTGCGTTAAGCATATCGGTAATGGGATGTCTCTCAATATAATAGTGTACGATTTAGTCCTTTGACTTGAGGTACTAGGGCGGATTCGGTACACGGGAATACGTACTTTGATTTAGGAGCCGATCACATAGCTTGGTCATTGTGCGACTACTTTGGGTACGTATGAACGTGTGCGCGGATAGTTAGTACTAATAAAAGATCTATCGACTCATCTTGATAAGATGAGAGAATTTCCTGTACGTTCTTAGATAATAAATCCGAGAAATCTACAGCCGTAGTCGGTGACGGATTTGGAAAGGGGTTTCCAAATTTAGCAGTCACACTGGAATTATTATTCTGAATTAGAAAGTACAGAATTGAGATAATTAGAGGTGCCGACCAATTCACACACCCTAGGTCTCAATCGAGAAATTAGTTGATAGAAGGACCGTATGTACATGGCATTTATAAGAGGTGAAGGTTCACGAAATCAATTCACCTAAAGTTGGGCCTCATGGGCTTGTGGCTAGACATCGACCATGAGGTGTGGGTACTCCTGAATTAATAAGGAAATTAATTCTGGAGTGGTCAATTAAAGTGGTTAATTGATCGGAGCAATTAATTGCTCACTAATTAAATCACGAAAGTCGTGGGCCTGCTGCCAATTGATGGTGAACCTAGAGGGTCACACACAATACAGTTGGACAGTGACAGTCTGAAAGGATTCAATTGATTTAAGGAATTAAATCAATATATGAATTAAAATATTAATTCATGAAGAAGAATAATTAATTAGAAGTAACTAATTAATTAATCAAGAATTATAGTGTTAATTCAAAATGGAGAATCATTAATTAGGAGTAACTAATTAATGAATCAATTGGAATTTCTGATTGATTAAATCATCAATTAAAGTGTTAATTGGAAAGGATTAATTAATTAATAGTAGATTAATTAATTAAAACACATGGGCCGATCCATATGTAAGTTAATTGATCTTTGATTAATTAATTTAAGCATATGGGCCAATCAATGTAAAGATAAATTATTCTGGGATTAATTAATCTTGCATGGGCCGATTTTGGGAACAATGATCAAATTAATTTGGGATTAATCAAAAGCATGTGGGCCGATTTTATTTAGTTAAGATGGCCGATTTTTTGCTTGGGAAATAAGTCTTGAATTGATAAATGATCATGTTTGATTATGATAAGGATTAGGAGAGATTGTGTTATCTTGTGTAACTAGGAAAGAGATTGTGACAAATCTTGTTTCCTAAAATGAAAAGGATCTTGTGTATCTTGTTTCTTGATAAGGAGAGATCCTTTCAAGATTAGATACCTATTAGGAGAAGGAGTCTTCTAATTAGATATCTATAAATACTAGATACACATAATCTTTTCAAGGAGAGAGTTGAAAAACCTAAAAGATTTATTCTAAGCAAGAAAGAAAATCTAAACACAAGAAAACAAGAGAGGCCGAAAATTTCAGCCCCTTCTCGCCCCTTGCATAACCGAACCCTGTCAAGAAAAATCGCCCCTCCCTGTGTAGGATTTTTCTCCAAGTTTTTTTCCCGGATCTGAATCCAATTCCTGACGAGACAATTCCTTAATCCTAGTTCTGAGCCTGGGGATTTCGCGAAGTCACTCAAATCCATCTGGTGTGGACTTTCTCTAGAGGCACAACACTTGGGGTGCTCTAGTGAACAATTGAAGACCGGAGGAAAACCACCACCTTGCCTGTGGTGAGGTAAAATAGCTTTTACCTTCTCATTTAATTTTAGTATATGCTTGCTGAAATTAAATTCAACCTTTATTCATATGTGCTAATAAGTGTTCCCTGGGATTTGGTGTATAAAAAAAAATTTTAAATTCCGCACTGTTGTAGTTGACAATTATACCCATAAAATCCCAACACTTGATATAGTTTGGGACGAAAAATCAAAATTAGTAATTAGTTTGGGACGATATTCCAAAAAAATATTAAATTACGGGACGAAATTCTCTAAGTTAAATAGTTGGGGACGAAAATCCAAAATCAGTAATTAGTTTGGGACGTTTTCTGCAATTTTACCATTATTTCGTTACAATAAGCGTAATATTTGTTACCAAATGTATTGGTATTACAAAGTTCTTTTTTAAAGTCCGTCGCGAGAAGTTTTGGTAACTAAACTTTTGTGTTCGTTACAGTTGGTATGGTAACAAAGAAGTTTTCGTTACCATATTTCATATGTTGGTAACTAAACTTTCGTCACAAAAGATGGTTCATTTTGTTGCCAAAAAATATTTTCGTTACCAAAAATTTAACTGGTTAATAAGAAATACATAATATACTTTCGTTACGAAAGAATGAGGTAACAAGTAAAATTGTTACCCTTTTTATTTATATTGTCATATAATATATATTCAAATTTCGTTACAATAATATAGCATTATGGTTACCAATAACCTTAATTTCTTGTTTATCTAAAATCAAAATATAAATCATACATAACTATATAAGAAATAAACTAATTCTCACAATTTAATCTAACATAATTAAATCAAGAATTACCATAAAAATTTGTTTCAAAAGTAAATGACATCGATATCTCAAATCATACCAATTCCTAGGAGACTTTGTAACTCCTCTAACAAAAATAGACATTTTTTATGTTCCCAAACAAATATATAAATCACAAGGGTTTTGATTGAACAAAATATATCTAACTTGCTAAAGCTTGACGTCCGATTATCCAAATTAAAGATGCTTATTTTTTTGATAAACAAATTAAAGATGCTTAAACCTGCAAAAAAAAAAAAAAAAAAAAAAAAAAAATTAAAATATACAAACAATGTAAGATAACATAGCACAAATTTCAGCAACTAATCCAAATACACAAATTTTAGCAACTAAATCAAACTCACAAGTTTCAACAAGAAGAAAAGTAATAATAACTAGCAAGGTTTAGAAGCAGAACCTCTAGATTAGTTTTTCAGCACATATTCTCATCAACATTTGCTTCAATTCATTATGAGAATCCTTGAGACTTGCTATTTCTTCATTAGAGCTCTTACGGTCCTCTTTGAGACTTGTTATTTCTTCATTATAGCTCTGGATCATTTCTTGTTGAGATCTGATAAGAGTAACGGCATCTAGCAACTCATTTTCTGCCCTAGTCAGTTTTTCTTGTACTTCCTTAAGCTGTGTAGACTCACATCTCGACCTCTTATTACCTTTAGATGATACTACTCCAGATCCCATACCCCTCTCATATCCGCTGCGCATACCAAGTAACATTCTTCATAATTTCCCTTTCCAAAGGTGAATTTTCTGCATCTTCAATATTTTGGCTCATCCGGCTTATCATTTCTTTCTGTAATTTAAACATTCAAATTAAAATAATATCCATATTTTTCAAATTTAAACACACACACACATATATATATATATATAGTCTTAATAAAGATTTGTGAACCACTCGAACATACATGTTTTTCTGCAGCTTTGTGATTTACATACTCTCCGTTCCTCATGTGAGTAACCCCAAAGTTATCAACACAACTTTATTTTTCCTTTGGGAAACAAAATTTTATTATGTTAAAATTGAATATTAGCATTATATAAGAAGATAAAAGCATTTTTTCAAACATAAATTGCATATTTTTTTTAAAACTTAAATTGCATTACCATATTCATCAACCGTGTGGTGAATGATTTTGAACCTGAAGTATGGGGATACGGCATGAATGACCTGTTCCTTGCATTGATTGTGGACCTTTCCTGCAATTACATATGATAATTAAAAGTGAGAATCCCTCTAATTAAAAATAATTATTATTTTACCAAAATAAATTTAACATAAACCTGGAACTTGGAAGTTGCAAAATAATCACAGAGGGTTTCCCATTTTTCACTTTCAATCCAATCATATGGAATATTAGTCCTTGGGTTTATACCTTTAGCTACCATTTCTTTGTAGCTTTGACTCAATCTTCCCTTAAAATGCTTATAGCTTTCATAAAACATGTCGTCTATGTAACTTTGCACAAGTTGATCAGTGCCCAATCGCTTGATATCAAACCATTGCTAAGAAGAAAAGAAAAAGTACTAAGTTTCTTGAATAATCAATTTATAGATTTTAAAATCATAGAAGATGAAATACCATAGAAAAACTTATTCTATTAGAATGAAAATCAAAGCCATATTAATACAAAAGATTTTAGATAGTTATAACTAAAACTTACGTCTAATCCAGCATACACGGTCAGTTTGATATCTTCTGGGACTTTTTCCACGAAGTCCTGAAATCAAGATCAGAATGCCTAAGAACTATCCCAATTCCATTTGTCAAGTGTGAAGCGTATTTAATGGGCTTCTTGTAACCTTCAATAAACTCAATCTCTAGCAACTTGTTCCCCTGAGATGAAATACATGCACTTGGTTTAAATCATTTATGTTAACAACTTTAATCTTAAGTGTCATTAACACTTACATTATTAGCTATTTCTTTCTCTAATGATTTGCCTACACTTCTGCCACGACGTCATTTCTTGGCATTATCTATTTTAGTTGTCAATCCAAACAAAAGCAATATCAGAATATATTATTTAACGTGATTAAAACATATTGAATAATATGCTTACTTGTGGGATTTGGTAAGGTCGGTGCAGAATCATCTGTATCTATCTCATCCATGTGACCTATGGGAGGTGGAGCTTCTGTAGATGCATGTTCTTGAAAAATTTGAGAATCAGATGATAGTGGAGAATCTGTTGATGAAGCTATAGACCGTGATGGCAAGTTTGGAACAACTGGAGCTAATTGTTGGTTTGCATCTTGAAAACTCCTAGTGGTGGGACGGCGTAATATCACTCCTTTTGGCGGTATTTCCCTACATATCAACAAAAAAAACTCCTCCTTAAAATCTTAATCTTTCAACAATGAAACTTAAGACAATTATAAATTGAAATGAATAGATACATCAACTAAAGAAGAGTGATGTGAAACATTAGGCTCACCATGAAATATCCACTTCCAGTAGTACAAATAAAATCCATTCAAGTGCAAGTCTCTTTTAACTTCAATGAAACTCTTTTTTTCAGTGTTTCGACAGTTATTGCATGGACAAAGAATCTTATCATCAGAAGTATTGTCGATTTCCCTTGCAAAACTAATAAAGGATTCGACTCCAACAATGTGTTTGGAACTAAACCTATCTCTTTCTTCAATCCAACTTTCATCCATGGCTGCAATAGTTATTTAATAAACTTCATTTAACAGCATCAAGAATTGACAATTGGAATTCCCACATTCATAGTCACTTGTGCATTAACATCAACTAGTAAAGCTAAAGTTCAAATTCTGAATAATTTAAACTTAAACCCCATGGTCTTTCAAAATACTTCTCTACGCAAATAGACAAACTTTCATGAATATAATGTTTTGAATGATTGCAAACAACCAATATTTTGCTAGAATTTTCACTATTCTACAAAAAAGACATACACAACTTATGCAAGACCCACAACTCCACAATAACATTCTAGAAACACACTACTTTATTAAAACTGAAGAAAAATCTTCAAACCCAAAACTTTTTAACAATTTATATATGAGAAAAACTAAAAATCCTATATGCAACTTATAGAGTCAATATTTGTTGATGAAACATCTCAACAATAAGAATTCAACACTCAGTAAAGTAATTTCCATGATATAATTTATAATCAGTCAAACAAACTAGCATTATATATTAAAAGAAATCATAGTAACAATATTTCTGAAAGAACTAAAACTCTTAAACCCCCCTTTTGTTATATGTCAATTTATGACTTAAATCTTTGTTCCCATTTAAATACATGAAAGAATACTTAAAAAATTCAATGAACCTCACTTATCCCTAAGAGAATGTGCCAATAATTTCACCCTTACCTTATTAATTCAACCCAAACGGAGAGATTGCAAGGGAGAATGCCACCACCGTAGATGGAGAAAAGGAGGTGAAAATGTTACATGCCAAAAACGTGAAAAGGATAATACACTTTCTTAAAGAGGGGTGTTTTCGTTATTCTGCATAAAGTCAGGGGTGTTTTAGTAATTTGGCAGAAAGTTCAGATTTTAATAAATAGAGTGCAGAATGGATAGAAGGCAGAGTTGAATGTTGAATGTTATGTTTAGTCGTCTTCTTCCCTCTCCCGCTGATTTCACATCGCTGATTGAGTGACTTTCTCCCTAATCAAGCCACCTTCATCTCCATTTCAAATCCATGGAGGTCAGGAGTTTGATTGATTGAATCTGGTTGATCTATTGAGTCAATCCTATGCAATCCGTATCCTTAGTTTGTGTAATTTTCAATTGTATTATCATTTTATTGTAATTGATCCATGGCTTCGGATTATGGTACGCTTCAGTGGTATCAGAGCAGTCGATCCTCGGCTGTTCTACAAAAAAATGAAAAAGAAATTGAAGTTGAAACCGGAAATTATCCATTGCGCCATTATAACCAACATCGGGGATATTCTAAAATTTGTGGCACAGATTCGAAGAATTTCAGTACAAGAGTTACCGAGGAAGAAAAATCACTGGAGATTGCTCATGAGCCGAAGAATTTTCACGAGAGTGTCGACCAAAAGATGACTGAAATTAGGAGGATGATCGCCGACATGACTTCGTAAAAGAGCAATTACTCCGATTTCTCATCAAATTCAGTTTCAAACCAACAAAGTACCTTTGATCGAGAATCGCAACATCTCTTCGACACCAAATCAAGGCGGAATTTTCAGGTATCTCTCGAGTCTGGTAAATCCGAATTACACAAACAGTACAAGGTTTATTATTCGTATGAATTAAATGAAAAGAGAGATAGAGGAATATGCCTTTTGTGTGATGAATACATGTATCAAGGGCATAAATGTTGTAAGAAAAAGAAATTCTTTGTCTTCGAAATTGATGTGGATGATGCTCTTGAAGTGAGTGAGTGCAATGTTAGTGAAACACTCGTAAATGTGGAGTTAGTGGAAGGGATGGTAGTCAATTTTGATGAGAATTTGACAAGGCAAAGCAGTCAAACTGATTCCATATTGGTGAAGAATTTAATATCTGAAAATAAAAATGAAGGGGATGAAATGAATGGAGTACGAGATTAGCAACATAAGGTAGAAAAGGTAGAGTTGCAGGTGTTCGATGAATTACCTAAAAAGGACTTGCCTCTAAATGTAACTGAAAAGTGTGGGATTCATTCTAAAGATTTTGACAATAAAAGGTTGAGGATATTAGATGATGTTATACCTTGGTGTTTGGTTGTGTCTACTACCCTAAATGTTGTGTGCTTAGATGATGTTTGTAGTGGAGAATGGATGGCTATTATAATCACATATGATTCATCAAAAGGTGTCGGCTCGCTGCATAAAATCCATGGGGTGTTAGAGGCTCAATCTTGGGTAGTTGAATGGCTAGAGTTACCTTTACCTCCACCAGAACCACCTCCAAGACTGATTTGAACAGTAGACCGAGGAAGGAAAAGTGGGATATACATGGAGCTGTACACTTAGGATATTTTGAACAACTTGTTGATTTTCACCACGGAATTGATCTAGCAACAATGAGAATTGTAATCAGTTGAGGGACTAAAGAATTGATTTTGCCTTCAGTAGGAACTTACACTCAAGGCCTTTCAGAAGTTGTGATGGAGTTGTTGGAATTTAAAAATGGTATTAGCTTATTGATTCATGCTAAGAACAAGTTTAGGGAAATGGCTATGTCAAAGTCAAAGTGCAGTGCTAAAAATTGATGATGTGATTATCCACTTATGGCTTTGATATGCCACACTCATTTTGGGAGTAGAGCTACACAATTTAGATGGACGTTCATGAAGACCTCACATCATGTCCTTGAGGACAAGGACAATTTTATGGGGGAGGATTTGATGCATGCCTAAATTAAATGGAGAAAAAAACGTTATATGGGCCAACACAACTTCATTAGATGGCTTGGATTGCAGGATCATTTTTGTAAATGGCTTGGACTGCAGGGGCACTTTTGTAATTCTACAACAAGGCATAATAAAGAGGCAGCGGGTAGTGAATAGAAATCAGAGTTGAAAAATGTTTATATCGTCTTCTTCCCCAAAATCCTCTCTGTATTTTCCCTCATTTTGTGTGTGTTGGTTTGATCTTGTCCATCTCCATTTCATGTCCATGGAGATCACAATTTCAGATTGATTGTGTCCGGTTGATTAGGTTCAATCCTACACGATCCTTACTATTTTCATTGTAATTCTTAGCTTATTTTGTAATTCAAGTTTGTATTTCCTTTGATCCATGGATTCGTATTTCGGTATGTTTCAGTTTGATGCATGCCTAAATTAAATGGAGATAAAAACGTTATATGGGCCAACACAACTTCATTAGATGGCTTGGACTGCAGGGTCATTTTTGTAAATGGCTTGGACTGCAGGGGCACTTTTGTAATTCTGCAACAAGGCATAATAAAGAGGCAGCGGGCAGTGAATAGAAATCAAAGTTGAAAAATGTTTGTATCGTCTTCTTTCCCAAATTCCTCTCTGTATTTTCCCTCATTTTGTGTGTGTTGGTTTGATCTTGTCCATCTCCATTTCATGTCCATGGAGATCACAATTTCAGATTGATTGTGTCCGGTTGATTAGGTTCAATCCTACACGATCCTTACTATTTTCATTGTAATCTTAGCTTAGTTTGTAATTCAAGTTTGTATTTCCTTTGATCCATGGATTCGTATTTCGGTACGTTTCAGTGGTATCAGAGCCGTCGATCCTCGGTGGCTCACCAGAAAATTGAAAAAGAGATTGAAGAAATAGAGATTCATGAGTCCTCGCTGCGCCGTCGTGTCCAATTGGAAAATTTTCAAAATATGTTTGAAAGACATATGAGTGGAATTAAAGGAATGGTTAAGGAATTTGCTGCGCATCCTCTCTTGAATCTAGAAATCACTCCGATTACTCACCGGATCATGTTTCTACTGATCCGCAGAAATTTGGTTGTGAAGAAGCTTTGATCGAGGAACCTACACTGTCAGCGATTGCGGAAGAATCGAAGCAGTTCGTCGACAAGACAGAAACACCATTTAATCAGGTATCTTTCAATTTCGATAACTCCACATTGCACAAGAAGTACAAAGTTTATTCTTCGAATGAATTAGATGAAAGAAGAGAGAGAGGATTATGCCTTTGGTGTGACGAGTTTTGGTTTATAGGACATGAATGTTGCAAGAAGAAATTGTATTCGAAATTGATATAGATGAGGATGTAGCAATTGGTGAAAATAATCTTGTGGAACCACTAGTAGATGTTAAATTAGTGGACAAAATATCCCACTGTGATAATAACTTGATTGTGGATGGTGTGCAAAAAGATTCGAGTGAGTTGAGTAATTTTGTATCTGGTGCTGAAAATGGAAGTTGGAAGGCAAGTGAAGTTTTAGGCATGTATAATGCATTGCAATTGTTTGAGGAATTGCCTAAGAAAATTGCCCTTGAGAATGTTGCTGAAAATTATGTGGTTCTCACTACAAACTTTGGAAGGAACAAATTGTGGTTAGATGATGTTGGTTGTGGGATATTAATGGCTACTACGTCCAAGAATCATTCTCCAAGTGTTCTTGAAGCTTTATTCAGTCTTCTTTCAAGACTAGGATGTTTACATAAGTCTTGGATTGCATTGCCGGAGCTACCATTACCTCCACCGGAACCACCTCCAAGAATAACTTGAGCATGTTTTAGTTATATAAAAATAAGACAGTATATTAAATCATGGGGGAAATTGGAGTGGGGGGCTGCAAAAGAACTTTTGGCAGCGATTACATGGATTAGAAAGGGGGTGGGGTGAAATTGGCTTTGAGACTGCTTAAGAGTGACCACTAAGGGTGTTGGATTGAAATCAATTGTTGTTGTTTGGAGTTGAAAATTCATTATCATCTCCGTAGATGATGTCAATGATGTGGCTGATATTTAAGGTATAAAGAACATATGTTGGAAGTTTGCTTGGGAGTCCCAATGATGGGGCTAATTTCAGCAAACCTGTAGATGCCCCTTGAGTCTCTTGAATGTCACAAAGTAGAAGAATGGTGCATTGTCAAACTCATGAACTGCTGCATGAAGGTTTTGCAACTGTTCAGCTTCTCGGAGACAATGATAGTCCAACATTCTGTCCTTGAGGACAAGGACCATTTTATGGGGGCGGATTTGTTACATGCCAAAAACGTGAAAAGGATAATACACTTTCTTAAAGAGGGGTGTTTTCGTTATTTTGCATAAAGTCAGGGGTGTTTTAGCAATTTGGCAGAAAGTTCAGATTTTAATAAATAGAGTGCAGAATGGATAGAAGGCAGAGTTGAATGTTGAATGTTCTGTTTAGTCGTCTTCTCCCCTCTCCCGCTGATTTCACATCGCTGATTGAGTGACTTTCTCCCTAATCAAGCCACCTTCATCTCCATTTCAAATCCATGGAGGTCAGGAGTTTGATTGATTGTATCCGGTTGATCTATTGAGTCAATCCTATGCAATCCGTATCCTTAGTTTGTGTAATTTTCAGTTGTATTATCATTTTATTGTAATTGATCCATGGCTTCGGATTATGGTACGCTTCAGAAAACTTGTGATAAGGAAGGGTTTATTACTTTGCTTGATAAATTAGATAGGACAAATAGGAATGAGAGAAATTAGGGTAGAAGACTTTTGGGATCTTCAGCACTAAAAGTTCCCCCACTTTACCCCTTTTTTTTTTTTTTTATTTTGTTTCAAAACAATTGATCCAAAATTGGGTAGGAACTTTTGGGCTTCACCGCCAAAAATTCCCACCTTTTTTTTCTTTCTAATATAATATAATCTAATTTATTTCTTTTTTTAATTTATAAAATTATTGTTAAGAAACTTGTATGTATTGATCAGAAACTTGTATATATGTACAATCATGTTCGAGTCTCACATATTTATAATATTATTATATATGACTTATGGAAAAAATGCAAGATACTCTCATGTGATATGTTAAACCTGTAAGAATCTGCCATGTGAAATTTTTATTGCGCCAAACTTCCTCGTGCTTTCAAAAATTCTGCAAAAAACACCCAATTTATAAAAAATAGGTCGTTTTGAATCGATATATTTCAAGAAATAATTTTTAAAATACTTATAAATTGGGTGTTTTTTGCAGAATTTTTGAAAGCACGAGGAAGTTTGGCGCAATAAAAATTTCACATGGCAGTTTCTTGCAGGTTTAGCATAACACAGGGGAGTATTTTGCCTTTACCCCGTGACTTATCAACCTATTTGACTTTTTTTAAAAACTAGAGTTATCCTTTGGCTTAGTAAATGGGTTTCTATATAAAACTAAAGAAATTTGAATTAAAGGTAAAAATGACTAAATAAAATAGGGAGAATTTCTTGATATATCTATGAGATTTAAAGTAACTATACTGATCACATTTTTGGAAAATTATACAAACAATCTATGGTGTAGTGAATTCGTTATAGTTACCTCTGCAAGAAATGGTAATTAATTTCATAAAAGAAAAAATTAGAATTTAAATACACTATTGTACCATTTAAGAAATCACAAAACGAATGCTGGCTGCTCATTTGTTCAACAATCGATGTAAATATCTAAGTGAACAAGTAAATTATATAATATTATGCATAAGAGGTTATTTTGACTCCAAAAATGATTATTTTAATAAAGATATTTGTGCAATTATAAAATAATTAATTTAATATTTCTCATATCTTTACTACAATCTAGATTTTGCAACAAATTACAAAGTATATATGTGACCTAGAAGAACAACAGTAACAATATTCAACTTTTTGTAACAAAATATAAACTTCGTCATGGAAAAACGACCCATCTGTAACGACTTTTTTTCTTAAGTAACAAACACATTTCTTTGTTACCAAATATAAGAGTTTTTGTAACTAAAATTGTGTTATAGTAACAACTTTTCTATTTTGTTACCAAAGTCTAGATTATTAGTAACGATATTGTATTTCTCGTAACAAAAGTTTTTGTTTCTTACAAAAGATGAGATTATTTGTAACAAAGCTTAAATTTCGTTAAATTAAGATCGATTGTGTAACAAATTTTGATGTCGTTACACTTGTTTTTGTTACTAGAGGTGCAATTTCTTGTAGTGGTTCTATCTTTTCTATCTAGATTAAGTTTACATTCATCTTGGTTTGATTATTGAATGAGTTGAGCTCAAACGAGCTTTTATTGCACCTAACACGAAGCGGTCCCGAGCGGTTTGATATTTATATGCATTTATCAGTTACGTGTTTATCAACACGAACTTTGATTGAGGTCTAAAAATTATCAAACATCAAGTTTAAATGAATTGTTGTCAGACGAATACTAATTAGCTTGATTTAAGTTTGATCTCCAATAATAAACTAAATTTATTTTATAAGGTGCACACATCCGGCCCTTAATTATGTCCTTTTATGAGTGTATATCTATCTCTTTTTCCTTTATAAACTTTTTCATATTCAAATGGAAGGAACATAGTAGAATAAAATTAAAAACATGCCTACGTTAAAGTCCTGAATTAAGGATCTTCACTATATAATTTTGGTAAATGCATTTTTTCTCAATATAATAAGTGCAAAATTTTAGTTTTGCCAATTCTTATAAATATATTTTTAAAACTTTCAATAATAAAATATAAGGTTTTAAATATAAAATATTATTTAATAATTAGTGTGATTATGTGCATGACACGAGATTACATAAGTTTAATATAACCCGTGCATAGTTTATATTATATTGAAGAATTCAAATACTACAAAACAAATTAACCAACCAATGAGGTCCAAACGAATGGGACTTGAAATTTACTAAAAGAGTTGAGTTAACGTCAATTTACCCCCGTAATATTTATAATATATCCAATTTATCTCTATATAATTTGAAAAAAATCACTTTACCTCATGTAATTTTATAAAAAAAAGTCATGGCCTCTCTGACATTTTTATATGTGACACTTTACTCCCTCTGTAATATAATAATGTGGTAGTTTACTCCCCCTGTGTTATGAAAAATGTGGCAATTTACCCCCATATGTTACATTATATCAATTTCGGCAAGGTGGTAAATTATTTATTTGAAATTTTCACTAAGGGGTAAAATGCTCTTTTTCAAATCAGAATAAGGCAAATTAAACATTATAAATATCACATGTAGATAAATTGTCATTAACTCATCTATGGAGTCTCTAGCAAAAAAACTTTTTTTTTGTTGGGTTTAATCCCTTTCGAGGCGCGTTGGGCACATAAAGTGAGAACCTCTCCCAACAAGAATTCAATCATAAGTCCCCTATTTTGTAGTGACTGATCCCACATCGATTATGTTTTAAGTTATAAAGTTTATAGAGAGTAATTAACTGCAAAATGTAGGTTAAACAAGTGATCTTGCACCCGTATTTGCATAATGCGCAATAATTTATTGATATATCATACCAGAACATAAATATAACATCTGAACACCGCCCTAATCTAAGGGGTAAAACATGAAATTTACTGGTGTTCTGGAAAATCTGTACAAAACTTTCATGTATTATTTTTATGAGATAAATGTATGGTACTATCTTGTGTTACGTGAAATTTGCATAAAATTACCCTAATAAATATTTTTTACATCAAACTCTCTTATATTTTCAAAAATCCTGCTACGACATACCTTCTTGTTTATATTTAGCCTAATCAGAGTCATCTAATAATATGACAAAAGTATCATACTTTGTAATTGGTCCTCTCCTATAATTCTTGTTCATATTTGGCCACTGATTGAAGTTTTAAACTATTTTTTTATATATATCAAAAGGCGCTTATATCACCATATGGTGTGAACAAAAGGCTCTAATTTTTTTTCTGTCTAACACTAGATTCAAACATCACAACGAATTGAACAATGTAAATTAACTTAAAAAAATTATGTAATACCATGAATTTGAAAAGACAAATAAAAGAGTATATTTATCGCTTCCAATTTCAGTTGAGAATAGGTACAATCACTTTAAAATAAATAAATAAAAACTACTTCATGATATAAATTGATCCACCCCAACATCACCTTAATCAATCGTGCCAAACCAAAAATACATATATAAAAACACTTATCGAAATATTATTCTTTGAACAGGAATTTTGTACTATGCCAACCGCGATCTTGCTTTAACTGATTCTGAAATTTGTGCTTCTTGTTTTAAATGGTAAATTTTCTAATCTTGTCCAACACAAACAAAATCATAATATGTCTTTCTTTTGGTACCGACTATGCGACACCCACATTGTATTATATCAAGAATTTATTCAAAATTTTTGATATAATTCTATGTGGTTGTCGTATTGACGATAGTAAAAGAATATATATTCCGATTTTGATCGAATTGAAAAAAAGAAAAAACAGAAGAGCGATCTCAATAAACCAATCTTCATGAGTAGTAATGAGGCAATGAGAGAATAGTAATAGTGATGAAGAGACGAAAAGAAATTGGTATGAATTATGAATAATTAAATTTCCTAAATATGAGAGAATCATATGTAGTATATATAGGGTAGATTGCGTGCACAAGACTTTGATTATTATTAATTAATAAAGCTTATATCTTAAGCACAATCTATCCGCGGACATATCTTCTTTTATTAGAGAATTTCACTTTTGATATCATAATTATACTTATTTTAGGGATTTGATGCCACAACTATTTATGTTGACACATTTGGTACCATATTTCAATTTCATTATACAGATTTGATACTTCCGTCAACTTAATGACGGAATTGACACGTAATTCTCATGTGCTCGTTATATATTGAGTCTCCCCTCAAATTCAATTCGAGAGAATTTCACTTTTGGTACCACAAGTAACCCTACTTTAAGGTTACGGTACCATAACTTTAAAAACATACACATTTGGTACCACATGTTAACTGCTCTCAACACTTTTGGTACTTCCGTTTGTACGGAAAATTCAATTTTAGACTGAAAATTGATGAAAAATTTACAGAATTGGTCCTATAGTTATAGAATGTTGACAAACATTGCCAAGAAAAATTTACACCACAATTCACAAGTCTGAAGCATTTCATTCCCAATAGCTAATATAATCAATGGAAAAATTGCTTTTTTGGTACCATAGGATAGACCAACTTGCAATTTTGGTACCATTGGATACGAAAATGCAAATTTGGTACCATAAGATAGGTTTACATTGCAACTTTGGTACCAAGCCCAATTTTTCCCCAAAGTTAATGATAATTTAACCCTATGAAATGCATAATGTTCAATTTACCCCCTCATGGTTTAAAAAAGAGCACCTTACCCCTTGAAATTTTGTTAAAGTTACACATCGTCTCCTTGATATTTTTATTGGCGGCACTTTATCCACTTTTGTTATGATAATGTGGCATTTTAGCCATGTGCTATGATAAATGTGACAATTTGTCCCATATGTTATCATATAGTTTGCATGTCTACTCTCAATTTCGGCAAGTGAGTTACACTCTCCGGTTGGGGTTAAATTGATTTCTTTCCCAAATTATAAAGGGGTAAATTGAACATTATGCATTTCATAGGGGGCAATTTGCCATTAAAATTGTAGACAAATTGGGTTTGATACCAAAATTGTAATGAAAACCTATTATATGGTACCAAATGTGCATTTTCGTATCCAATGGTACCAAACGTGCAAGTTAGTCTATCCTATGGTACCAAAAAGGCAATTTTCCCTATAATTAATTATAAATCCTAATTATAAATTTTATATAATATAATTATTAAATCTCTTACACTAATTAGATTTTATATATAACATATATAAACTAAATAATTTATATAAAATCCAAAACAAAATATCAATAATTTTTTAAACTAATTATATTTTACATATAACAAATGTAAAATAAATAATATTTTATATAAAATTTGAAAAATAAATATCATTAAAACTTATTAATTTTTTTAAATTGAAAAAAAATCTTTTAAACTAATTAGATAATAATATATACAAATTAAATAGTATTTATTATAAAAGTTGGGAAAAATCTTTTTAAAATTATATAAATAATAATAATTTTAATTAATAAATTTATTATAATTAAAAATACCCTAATTTAGTCTAAAAGACTTTTTTTTAATTAATAAATTTATTATAATTAAAAATACCCTAATTTAGTCTAAAAGACTTTTTTTAATATTAAGATATTATTTAATTTATATATATTATATGTAAAATCTAATTAGGTTGACAGATTATTTTTCAAAATTAAAAATTCTAATAAATTTAATTTATATTTATTTGATTTTATATATATATATATATATATATATATATATATATATATATATATATATATATATATATTATTGAATTTCTTCTAATTATAATATATATAAACAAAATAATATTTTATATAAAATCAAATAAATATAAATTAAATTTATTAGAATTTTATAAATATATAAATATATATTATTAAATTTCTTCTAATTATAATATATATAAACTAAATAATATTTTATATAAAATCAGATAAATATAAATTAAATTTATTATATATATATATATACTTATATACTATTAAAAAAAGGATTCCCAATTAATTTTGCCACTTCCCTATTCATATTGTTCCAAGGGAGTCCCGAGACGATAACATTGAATTCAGACACCGTAAACTCAAACCCCCAACACCATTACCTTCTTACACCAAAATGGAAGTTATCACATCATGCTACACCAAAAATTTGTCACTTTCCAAAATTACCCCCAACTCATCCGTGTATTATTTTCTATTACAGTTATTTAACTTCTTCCCACTAACTCATAAACCCACTACCCGAAAATTTTGCATTGATCATTATCTATTAATATAATAATTAAGCATGGTAAGTATTTTATTTATAGTTACAGTTACATTCCCTATGTCCATTAATGTATGTATTCAATCATAGATCAAAATTTTCATCTTTTTCATCGAAAACATCAAAAAGTTTCCGTTTTTGAGTCAAGCGAAACGAAAACAAGATGTAATTTCGAAACCATTTGTTTGTATTAAACTCTGTTATTTTTCTAAATTTAGTAACTCTTTTTACCATTTTTCTTTAGTATTTCCGAAATATTTCCAAAAATTGTCTCGAAAAGTTTCCAATATTTGGCTGACCGAAACATACTCTCAAAACGAAATTTTAATTTTGAAAGAGATATTTGAAGCTCTAATTTTCCAATCATCCCAAGTAAGTTGCAGTTTCATATTTAAAGTGAGTTTTGATGGTATAAAAATTACTTTTTTAAATATCTTAATTTTTTTTTTCAGAATTGATTTATTCCTTAAAATTAATTACCTTTTCCTTGTTTTATTTTGCCCAGGTATATTACTGATGATGGCAAAATTCATGACGGTAATTTACTCTGAACATGTCATATAATAAGTTATTTCGTTACATCATAAATAGTTATGCACGCAAGTACTGCGTGCCACAATTGCTAGTATATATATAATATAGGGTAAACACCACTTTTGGTCCTTCTTATCATTAATTTTTTACAGAGTGGTTCCTCTTATGTTTACTTTGCCACTTTAGTCCCTACTATGAATTATTTGTTTCACTTTAGTCCTTTTCAAGTGGTCCAAGGCGATTCCGATAACATGTGATATGCTAATGAGGGCAATTTTGTCATTTCAAGTAAACTAACAGGGATATTTTCGTCTTTCTAATTATTTAAAAAAAAAGTAAATATATAATCTCTTCCAAACTCCGCTTTCATTCCAATTCAACTTAATCGTACATTTCGTTCCAAACTAAAGTTTTTTCCTAAAATCTTTTTCAAACACCAAAATTGCTCACCAATTAAACAATATCTCAAATAGTCTCAAAATTGAACGGACGTAGGTAAGAACTGAACTATGTAAATTAACTTTAAAAATTTATGTAATACCATGAATTTGAAAAAACAAATAAAAGAGTATATCTACTTTAAATTAAATAAATAAAAACTACTTCCTGATATAAATTTGTGGGTTTACGGGGGCGTAGGTTTGCTTGGTGGTATCGGCGCTAATGGAGCTCTCAGTTAGTTTGCTGGTGAGCTGGGAGTAAACCGATTGTTAGGAAATTTGGGAGTATTAATAATGGTGGTTCTGTTTAAGTTAGTCAGGAGATGGGTTGGTTTTTCTTTTTGGTCGATTTGCAAATCAGATTGGAATTCTGGACCTATTGGGCATGAGGGCCTAATATTGCTAATTTTTGTTGGGCTAAAGTATTTGGGTGGGTCAATGGGGATTCTTCCATATTGGGTTGGGTGTTAGAACGTCTAAATGGGCTGGATTAGTAGAGTTAATGAGGCCTTTTAGAATAGTTAGAGGGATGAGATTTGGTAAATGGGCTGTTTTGGTTTGATTTTCAGCTAAGCGTGAGGAAGTGGGTGGTAAATTAGTGGATTTGGACGTGGGGGAAGATTTTTCAGTAGGTACGAGAAAAGGGGGAATATTATGGTCAGGTTTTTTAATTGAGGGGTCAGTTACGTCTTCCCCCGAAAAAATGGGGGATTGTTAGTCGTGGCATGTGTTTCGGTAGTATCAGTTTTTGGGATTCCGATTGCCTCTTGCCGGAGTTTGCTTCAGACCAGCGCAGTGGTGGGATATACGGCCCGGATAAATCTTTTCCAGTCAATCTTTCGCGCCTTGACGAGAAATTTGGTTGAACTTGACGAGATGACGATTCTGTCCTAATATACATTCCAGAATTTGTCTGCCATGACAAATTCAAATTCCCTGTTCTCGCCGGTGCACGGAGCCATAGTCCATAGGGTGTGGAGTTTTCTGATTGATGCTTCTCTGAATATTGAGTGGTACAAGCCAATGCCATATGGTCCATCAAACCGCAAGTGTAACAGAAACTAGGGACTCGTTCGTAGCAAAATTTGATATTATGTGACTCTCCTTTATCATTAAAAATAGACATAGCACGTCTTAGTGGCTTTGTGGCGTTGATGCTAATTCGAATCCTCATTGTGTCTCCTGTAGTCATCTGTCTTTCTCGGATTCCAACCTAATGAATTTTCCTATTTTATTCCCAATTAATTTTGCCACTTCCATGTTCATATTGTTCCAGGGGAGTCCCGAGACGATAACATTGAATTCAGACACCGTAAACTCAAACCCCTAACACCATTACCTTCTTACACCAAAAACTGAGCCTGGCCTAGTTAATATACCCATACTTCAGAGTGAATTATTAGACCACAAAAATTGGAAAGGAAAAAGAATAGTTATTGAGCCCACGGGACAAAAAAGTTTGTGGAAAAAGGAATCGAGTTGAAGTCAGTCTCTGTAATGAGCTCCATAATAACAGAGAAAGGAAAGTATTGCGAAAATCTCCAACGACGGAGGCTGCCAGGCTGCCCCGTCGACAGAGTTGCCTCAGTTGGAACTGCCGAGGGCTGGGGGGCTCTTGGACAGTTCGAACACTCGGGGAGCACATCCGCGAGACAAACCCCCAACTCATCTTTCTCATGGAAACAAAGCTTAGTGAGAGAAAGTTTGAGCTGCTGAAAACTTAATTTGATTTACATGGTGTTACTGTAGAATCTAGAGGCAAGTCAGGAGGATTAGCACTCCTATGGAAAAATTCATCTACTGTTCTTCTACAAAGTTTGTCAGTGAGTCACATAGATGTACATATTTACAGCGATAGTGATCCAGTCGGTTGTAGATTCACAGGTTTCTATGGAGATTCGGACTCCCAAAGATGGAAGTGTTCGTTTGATCTGCTCCGCAAGCTATCCATAGTCTCTTCTAAGCCTTGGCTTTGTGCTGGAGACTTCAATGCAATGACCTCGTGATAGGATAGTGCCCAGCAAACCAATATTAATTAGCTTGTTGGAGAACTATTTTCTTATGGTTTATAATTAATACGCCTGTTTATTTATAGTACGTAAATTAAACAATGGCCAACTTCATCTCTCGCGAACTTATCTAAGTGATTGGATGAAATTCTAAGGTCACAATAGACTATGGGACGATTCACTTCAGTATTGAGTGCAATCATGAAGCAATCTCTAAGGTCGTGATCTTAAAACCGTTCCAAGTCATAGATTCCGAACGAGACGGGGTATCGTAGGAATCGCCAAGACTTGTATGAGTATGCATGATTCACATGGAGTGAATTTGTAGCGTTTCATGAGCAAGGAATTTGAGGCCAGTGCATATGAGTAGGTGGTTCGATAGAGGATCGAACGAATCGAACGACCCGAACAGAGAAACCCATTGTGGAAGCGCATGACGGATATCGGTGATGGGATGTTTCTCAAGGTTTATAATAGTGTACGATTTAGTCCTTAGACTTGAGGTGCTAGGGCGAATTCGGTGCATGAGTGTGCGTACTTAGATTTAGGTACTGGTCACGTAGCCTGGCCACAAAGTGCCTAAGTTGGGTGCGTACAGTTGTGTACGCGAGTGGTTAGTACTAAGAAATGATCTATCGACTCATCCTGATAAGGTGAGAGAATTTCTTGTACGTTCGTAGATAATATGTTCCTAGAAATCCATGGCCATGGTTGGTGACGGATTTGGAAAGGGGTTTTCAAATTTAGCAGTAACACTGGAATTATTATCCAGAATTAGAAAGTACATAATCGAGATAGTTAGAGGTGCCGATCAACTCACACACCCTAGGTCTCGATCGGGAAATTAGTATTTACAAGGACCGTATGTACATGGCATTTATAAGAGGTGAGGTTCACAAATATCAATTCACCTTTAATTGAGCTTCATGGGCTTGTGGCTAGACATCAACCATGAAGTGTGGGTACTCCTGAATTAATAAGGAAATTAATTCTGGAGTGGTAAGTTAAAATTTGTTTAATTGATCGGAGCATTTAATTGCTCGTTAATTAAATCACGAAAGTCGTGGGTCTGCTGCCAATTGATGGTGAACCCAGAGGATCACACACAATACAGTTGGACAGTGACAGTCATAAAGGGAAATGAATTATTTAAAGTTGTTAAATCAAAGTCATTGAATTAAGGTATTAATTCAGTGGGAGGATATTAATTAGATATCTAATTGATTAATGTTTAATTAATTAATTAGGATTATCTGATTAATTATGAAATTAATTAAAGTTGTTAATTAATAAAATTGGAAGTTTAAATAATTACCCAATTTTAGGATTGGATAATTATATGGGTTGATTTTTGATAATCTTGAAATTAGGGCATGAAGGGGGCGATTTTATTGAGTTAAAAGAGGAAGAGTTTTGTTTCTTGCAAAACAAGGAAGAAGAGATTTATCAAATCTATTATTCCTAAGTTGATAATGAATAAGAATTTGATAAAGATGGGAAGAAGATATCTTTTAAGAGAATGACTCTTCTCTTATAAATACTTCTTCACATCTCTTCATTTATAACCAAGAAAACCAATGCAAAACAAGACTTTTGAAAACAAGGAGAAAACCGATTTTTACATAGCATAAGAAAAGAGAAATCTGAAAATTGCACCAAGAATTTTTAACTACAAAATCTCCCCATAACTTTCGCCCAAACCCGAAGGATGGGGTCTGTATGAATGGAATTGCCCCCTGTGTAAGTACGAAAAGAAATTAAGGAAGCTTGCTGGAAAGAAATTCCTGAACAGACTTAACAACGGTATGACTTAAGTTATACACCTGTTAATTCATTTGATGTAAGACATCTGATAAACCTTCATGTCTGTAAAAGTGTTTGCAGGAAATGATGGTATTCACTCTCCACCTAAAAGGAGGAAATTCCTTAAAAGGAAGATGCAAGTAGTGCAAAGAGAAATGAGGGAAATCGAATTCAGGGAATGGGTCAAGGAAGAACTTGACCTAGACATTACTTTTAAGCAAAAGGAGTTTTACTTAGTTTTTCGTATTAGCATAAGTTTTTAGTTTTAGTTTGTCTCTGAGTATTATTTCGAATTTTTGTACAAGACATTATTGCTTTACCATTGAGAATGGAATCTATTCATTTAGGGCTATTTAACTTTGTACAAATATTGATGCTTTGAAGCATAGAAATAAAACAATGACAAACAAATCAAAACTTCGAAAGCTACATCCTAAATCAAAAAGCCGTAAAACAAACGAGATAATCGTCCACACTTGAAATGTTTATTCTTCCTAAAGAAAGATTCGAAAGGAAGGTTTTTATCTACTGCTCTTGAAATAAAGAACTTGGATAAACTCGTAACTTTCAAATCTTGTCTTGAAGGAATAATAACCGAAATCAAAGGATTGCTAGGCATTCCAAGCATTTCAACCAAATGGATTTAATCCATAAGGACAAACGTGGATAACTAAAAGCACTAGTTCAAAAGGATTACTTCATATATACTTACGATTTTTAAATCATCAAAGTGTATGTGTACTTTGTGAAGTACAATTCTAAAACTGTTGAAGTAATTCAATAGAAGTTTTGGAAATGAAGTAACTAAGTGCATTATGTCGAAAGCATTTTGATCTAATCAAACTTGCCGAAACATAAGCGACTAACTCCTCGATTATCTAATTGAGAATAGAATTCTCACGAAGCAAATCAAAGAAGGAATCGAACTTTGTTAAAACTTAGTTATTTTCACAATAGTGATTTGGCTGAACTTCCTTTATTCACATTAGGGGATAGCCTCCCCTGACTCTTCAAAGATACTTAGTCTAGTACCTTTCGAAGTAAGTCCTTACACCGCCGTATCATTTATGACATGGAAAAATACCCTTATATGAGAAATTAAATGGTAGATCCGATTCATATAAATTTTGGGGGGTATCCAACGAAATCCATTGGATGCATGTTCTACGACAATGAGAAACGAAAGTCTCTCGTAAGTAGCTTGTTCCTCTGTTGACAAAACTTACGTCAAAGGAAATAGGGAATGTCATAGAACTTGATGAAGTCCAAGAATTAGACACATCCCCACAAATAGTGGGAGTAAACCCTGAAACCTGCTGAACCGATTCATGCACAAATACTTAGTAATCTAATCAAATTCGTAAGGAACTCAAAATTCCATTTTACGAAATTGAGAAATTGGATTTTAATCCAAGATTACAAAGAAATTATGTTAAACATAAACTGAGGGATATGGCATGAAGCCATAAGACTCGAAATGGAAAGTTGTTAACTTCTATGACTCGCTCAATGACGATAGGTCATTCTTCAAAAGCCTCTTAAGGACTAATGAAAATACCTTCTCTCCATTTGCAACGTCAAATCCATTTCGAAACTACTAGCCATAGAAAGGTGGTTTTGACTACCAAAATATGACAATTTGATATGAATCCTGCCTCTCACAATTTGAAAAATTGATGAGAAGATCTCTATTCGAATCCAAAGGTCAATCTGTGACCTTTTCCTAAAACTTGGAACATGCAACTTGATAAGGTGATCAAGACTGTTGAATTTGTCAAAAGGCATATGGATTTTAATCGTGCAAAAGGATCAGTGGGAGCATAGTTGAGTTCGAAACGTAACAAGACGATGTTCTATACATCAAGTATGATATAAGAATATCAAAGCGCAGACGAAAGCGTGTTCTTCACGCAATTCTCCATCATAAAGATTTGGGAACTACATCTCACGTACTGGCAATACGTATCTATAGTAGATAGAGGAAAGTAGATGTTGTAATTCACCGAATCTAAGTACATAGACTATATATTGAATAAAATTCAATATGGAAGAATCCAAGAAATGATTGGTTCGGAAGAGACAAAATCTCTCTCACTTATTTAAATGAGCCCTACATATAAATGAGTGAAGAAGTAACTGTCTCAAGAAGCCTTATGCTTTGGCATTTGGATTGCATGTAGCATGCAAAGTCTTGTACAAGACCTGACTCATCAAAAGCTCTGACCTTTCACGAGCTACTGATAGTCAAACACCAGTAAAGGACATTGGGCTACCATAAGAGCAATCCTCGAATATAATTAAAGGATATGTTGCTGGTCTATGGTAATAGTGGAGGATTGAAACTCGAAGGATTTAGTGATTCGAGATTTCCAGTCTGAAGTGGATGATTTATTCTGTCTCGATGGAGCAGAGGTAAATTGGAAGAAATTCCAATAGTATACCATTGCAAATTCATACAGAATATACGCAGCATTGGGATGCAGTATAAGAAAGTGTTTAGATGAGAAACTTTCATCCAATGATTGGATGAAATACCTAGCATGGCAAAAGCCTATCGTAATCTTAACCGATTAGATAAGGCAATTGCTCAAAGAAAGGGAAACGAGATCTCACCGATAATCTGAACACAATACCATATGATTGAAAAAATCATAGGTAGTTGAGACGCGTAGAAGTATTACGTCATCTCAACAGAGACAACTTAGTAGATCCACTAATTAAGCTCTTTCACAAAATGGTTCGAGGGATATCTTTAAAAGGATGGGTCTTAGAAACGTTGTGATTGGCTTTAGGGCAAGTGGGAGATTGATAGGATCGTGCCCAGCAAGCCAATATTAATTAGCTTGTTGGAGAACTATTTTCTTATGGTTTATAATTAATACGCCTGTTTATTTATAGTACGTAAATTAAACAATCGCCAACTTCATCTCTCGCGAACTTATCTTAGCGATTGAATGAAATCCTAAGGTCACAATAGACTATGGGATGATTCACTTCAGTCCTGAGTACAATCATGAAACAATTTCTAAGGTCGTGATCTTAAAACCGTTCCAAGTCATAGATTCTGAACGAGACGGGGTATCGTAGGAATCGCCAAGACTTGTACGAGTATGCATGATTCACGTGGAGTGAATTTGTAGCATTTCATGAGCAAGGCATTTGAGGCCAGTGCATATGAGTAGGTGGCTCGACAGAGGATCGAACGCATCGAACGACCCGAACAGAGAAACCCATTGTGGAAGCGCATGACGCATATCGGTGATGTGATATTTCTCAAGGCTTATAATAGTGTACGATTTAGTCCTTAGACTTGAGGTGCTAGGGCGAATTCGGTGCATGAGTGTGCGTACTTAGATTTAGGTACTGATCACGTAGCCTGGCCACAAAGTGCCTAAGTTGGGTGCGTACAGTTGTGTACGCGAGTGGTTAGTACTAAGAAAGGATCTATCGACTCATCCTGATACGTTCCTAGAAATCCATGGCCATTGTTGGTGACGGATTTGGAAAGGGGTTTCCAAATTTAGAAGTCACACTAGAATTATTATCCAGAATTAGAAAGTACATAATCGAGATAATTAGAGGTGCCGATCAATTCACACACCCTAGGTCTCGATCGGGAAATTAGTCTTTAGAAGGACCGTGTGTACATGGCATTTATAAGAGGTGAGGTTCACAAATATCAATTCACCTTTAATTGGGCTTCATGGGCTTGTGGCTAGACATCGAGCATGAAGTGTGGGTACTCCTGAATTAATAAGGAAATTAATTCTGGAGTGGTCAATTAAAAGTTTTTTAATTTATCGGAGAGTTTAATTGCTCGTTAATTAAATCACGAAAGTCGTGGGCCTGCTGCCAATTGATGGTGAACCCAGAGGGTCACACACAATACAGTTGGACAGTACAGTCATAATTTAAAGTTGTTAAATCAAAGTCATTGAATTAAGGTATTAATTCAGTGGGAGAATATTAATTAGATATCTAATTGATTAATGTTTAATTAATTAATTAGGATTATCTGATTAATTATGAAATTAATTAAAGTTGTTAATTAATAAAATTGGAAGATTAAATAATTACCCAATTTTAGGATTGGATAATTATATGGGTTGATTTTTTATAATCTTGAAATTAGGGCATGAAGGTAGCGATTTTATTGAGTTAAAAGAGGAAGAGTTTTGTTTCTTGCAAAACAAGGAAGAAGAGATTTATCAAATCTATTATTCCTAAGTTGATATAAGGATTTGATAAAGATGGGAAGAATATATCTTTTAAGAGAATGACTCTTCTCTTATAAATACTTCTTCACATCTCTTCATTTATAACCAATAAAACCAATGCAAAACAAGACTTTTGAAAACAAGGAGAAAACCGATTTTTACATAGCATAAGAAAAGAGAAATCTGAAAATTGCACCAAGAATTTTTAACTACAAAATCGCCCCATAACTTTCGCCCAAACCCGAACTGGTCAAGACCAACTCGGTCGAACCTGACCAGGCCGAAACTGACCTGACCACACAAGCTCTGTGGTTTTGTCTTCTTCCATTCGACTTCCCAATCCAGATCCAGATCTAAGTCCTGATCGAGATTTATAGAATCCTTTGCTGACAAACCTTCAAGATCTAGTTTGTAGCCTGTGACTTGAAGGTGTCCCTACAATCCAATTGGTGTAGATCAACTTTGGAGGTGAGACACATGGATCACTCAAGTTGTGGATCAAATATAACGCCCGGAGGTAACCACCACCAAGCTGTGGTGAGGTAATCGCATATAACCCCCTTTAGTTTATATAACTGTTTGATTCAAACCTTTTCGTATAACTGATTATGGAGACAGATTTATGGGACTGATGGGTGCCTCGAAAAATTTTAAATTCCGCACTCTTGTTGTTCTGACAATCGAGATACTTCCCAACACCTCGCACTTGGAAAAAGAAGGGGGCAGTACCAAACCGGCATGGCAATTAAGAGGGTTTCAAGAATGTCTTCGGGACACAAATTTGAGTGATCTTGGATTTGAAGGGTACCCATACACTTGGTGCAATCGTAGAGTACCCTCATACCTCTTGGGACCGATTAGATAGGGCATGTGCAAATAAATTGTGGTGACAAAAATTTCCCTCATTCAAAGTGGTCCACAAGATACGAGATATTCAGATCACTTACCAATTCACATCAATTTCTCGGCTACCAGTAATGTTCTCAATCGTGGGGTAAGGAAGATAAATTTTAGATTCGAAGCAATGTGGTTAAAGTCCGAAGAATGCGAAAAGGTTATCAAAGATAGTTGGATGAATAATGTTAACAGCCATGAGGTTGATGGATTTTGGGAAAAAATGGAAAATTGCAGGGTGGGACTAATGAATTGGAGTAGTGCCTCTTTTGGAAGTGTGAAAAACAGAATCATGAAATTAAAGGAGGAGATCCACTCACTTAAACGAGGAATGTTAACGGCAGATTCGAAGAGACGGGAAAAGGATTTGAGCAATGAATTGGAAGAGTTACTTGATCAAGAAAGTCTAATGTGGGAACAAAGGGCAAAATCCCACTGGCTTAAGGATGGGGATCGAAATACAAGTTTCTTTCATTCAAGGGCCACAACTTGCAAAGAGAAGAATGAGATAAAAGAAATCAGAAATAGTGAGGGAAATTGGTGTGGGTCGAAAGAGGAGATTGAGAGTATGGTAGTTCGATATTTCCAACAAATCTTCAATTCAGCTAGATCTACCGAAGAGGATATTTCCACTGCTCTAGAGGCTGTGAGGGCGAAAGTCGACAATCAAACAAATCAGACTCTACTCCGAGCGTACACCGCAAAGGAGGTAACGCATGCCATTCGTAGTATGCACCCCCTAAAGTCCCCAGGCCCCGATGGTTTATCCCCTTTATTTTTTCAAAAGTCATGGAAATATATTGGTGTTGATGTCTCAAATTGTGTGCTGAATTTTTTGAACAATCGATCCGTTAATATGAATTGCAATTTTACTCATATAGTCCTAATCCCAAAGATTGCTAATCCCGAATTTATGTCACAATTTCGGCCTATCAGCCTCTGTAACGTAATTTATAAAATCACTTCTAAGGCTATTGTAAATAGGCTTAAACCTCACATGAATTCCATAATCTCATAATACCAATCCGCGTTTGTTCTATCTAGGCAAATTACCGACAACGTCCTGGTAGCGTATGAAATTACTGAGTATATGAGACAAAAGGCAAAAAAGGACATTCGCTATATGGCAATAAAGTTAGACATGTGCAAAGCTTATGATAAAGTAGAATAGCCTTTCATTAGAGCAGTTGTTGGATGAAGATGAAGATGAAGTGCAAAGAAGTCAGAAATTAAGGGAAGGTTTTGATGATTTCCAAAACATCATTATCAGCTAAGTATGGAAAGCTTAGTACCCTTAGAAGAATTTTGAACAAGCAAAAGAAGACATCAGAAGAGTTCAAAGTTCGAAGCTCAGAAGACTAGTGATCTCTTGCTGAAACAGCGAACAGAAGGGTAGGTCATCAGCCGAGTCAAATCAGATGAGTTCAGTATTTGATCAGCAGAGTATCTATCAGAAGGGTCGTCTTGATCAGCAGAGTTGAAGAGATCAAGAGATTAGTCCAACGGTAATAAATGCACCTAGTGTAATAAATGCTGAAAGAGAAGGGTAGTAATGGCAAATGATTGAAGATATCCTCGGATCAGCAGAGTGCATTAAATGCAGCATTAAATGCGATGGACAGAAAGGTACTGTACACTGTACGACTGCTGCAGGGAGCCGTTTCAAAAAGAGCTGAAGGATGGATTTGAAGATGTGATTTCCTTCAACGGTCATAAATTCAAATCCAAGTATAAATAGAGCAAAGTTCGAAGAGAGAGACACACAACAACAATCAGAGATCGAAATTTTGAAGCAGAATTTCTCTAAGTCTCAAAAGCTCGAACAGCTCACTCGTCTGGTGGAAGTCATCTGTTGACAGAAACCCAGTTGAAGAAAACAGAAAAACATTATCTGAGTGATTTTGTAATAGCTGAGTGTTGTGCGAAGTTAGGATCCGTCTTTGTGAGTGATTCTACTTCAGTGGATAGGTTTTCTTTGTGAATTCCTATTGCGAGCTTACAGCCTTCTCATTAGTTGTTTAGGTGTAAGTGGAGAAATATTGTAATCTAAGTGATTATAGTATAACCCAGAATCTGTGTGATCTGGAAGAGTGGACTAAAGGATTTTTATCCATATAACCACTATAAAAATTCTTTGTGCTATCTTGCATTTAAAGTTTTCCTGCATATTTAAAGTTTGCATTTTTAAACACTTTGAATTATTTGAAAAGATTTTAAAACAAAAGGAGTTTGTAAAAACTGGGGATAAAATCTTTCAAGAGCTTAGTCTACTTGTGAAAAACACTTTGAAACAATCCGCTGCAAGTATACTCTTTGAAAAACTGTTTTGCTGAAAAACAGCTAAGTTACTGTAAGAAGAGTGGTCAGTCGTCTGTTCAAGATTTGTTCACGATCAGACTAGTCTGCTTACTGTTCTTCATCAGCTTAGTCTGCTGACAGAAGACTGAAAAGTTTTTAAGTTCAAAAATTTTCAGAGGTCTATTCACCCCCCCCCCCCCCTCTAGACCTCATCTGACCACTTGGGACCAACAAGTGGTATCAGAGCAGGTGGTTCATTTGAATCAACTGCCTGATCAACGAGCTTGATCCAAGTGTTTTTCAAAGGTTTTTGAAAACTTTTCAAAAGAGCATTTTTTTTGAAAATCAAAACTTTTTGAAAATGGAATGCATAAACCATGCTCCCCACATTGCTGGCATGTCCTTCGAAGACTGGAAAATCAGGATGGAGATTTTCCTCGCTGCCTACAATGACAACATGTTCACTTGCATTACAAAAGGTCCATTCAAGTTCACCAAGACGATAAAAATCAATGAAGTTGATACCGTGGTGGAAAAAGACTTGAGCGAAATGACAGCTGAAGAAATCAAGCTGTTCAACCTGGACAAGATTGGAAGATTTATCATGACTAAAGCCCTGGATAATGATCGGTTTGACAAGATCAAACATTGCAAATCTGCAAAAGAGATGTGGGACAAAGTCAGAGATATGAGCGAAGGCAACGATGCTATCAAGGAGCATCAGCTGAGTGTTGCTCTAGAAAAGCTGGATAACTTCAAGATGAAGTCCTCTGAAACCATTGATCAGATGGACACAAGGTTTACAAGAATATTAAATGAAGTTCTGAAGCTTGGAAAAACCTTCACAGACAAGGAGATAACCATCAGAGTACTGAAGGCCTTACCTCCTAAGTTCAACATGAAGGTGACAGCAATGGAAGCATCAAGGGATCTGGGGAAGATCTCTCTGACAGAGCTGTTTTCTGTACTCAAGGCTTATGAGTATAAACTGCCTAGGATGGGTATTGAAGAAACCTCAACTTCAGGACCCACAGCTGCACTGGTTGCTGCTGAAAACACCAGAAGACCAGCACAGAAAAGCAAAGAAGTGGACTCATCTGATGAAGCCACACTACTCAACAAGAAGGAGTACACTGCTGGAGACGTTGCACTGTTGATGAAATAATTTCAAGAAGTTCTACAAAAGAAAAATGAAGAACAAATACAACAATGCTTCCACTTCTAAACCTAACTTTTCTTCTCAAGATAAAGATGATTATAAATCAAAACTAATGTGTTACAACTGCAGGAAATTGGGACACTTCATCAAAGACTGCCCATATCCAAAAGCAGAAAAGTACACTGAAGAGGAGAAGAAAGTGAGAAAAGAAAGAAAGTATCAGAGAGGGAAAGCAATGATGGCTGAAGCAGAAAAGCTTGCTGCTGTCTGCTCATCTGATTCAGATTCAGACTCGTCTGATGAAGAATCTTCTGATGAAGAAAAACCTGCTCTCCTGTGCCTGATGGCAAAGGACTCTGATGACTCTGAGGATGAGGTAACTCCTCAAAACAATGAATTATTTGATTCTCTAGAGCAAATGATGTTAAATAATACTACTATTGCTGGAGAATTTGTTAAGCTTAAGGAAGAGATGAGCTTGCTAAAAGAGCAAAATAACTCACTGAAGCTTAAAGCTGAAAAGCCAAAAGAATCAGTCGAGTATAAACAGCTTGAGCAAGAGCATGAATCTCTGAAAGCTGAATGTGAAGTTTATAAAGGAAAAATCATGGAACTTGAAAAGATTATCGAGTCTCATAAGAAATCATCTGTTGCATCCATGCATACATCTAGTAAACAGAAGATGCCTTTAGAACAGGATAAGCAAGAGTTGAACCATACTGAAAAATTCATATCAGCTGACAATAGCAAGGTCATTCTGTATGTTCAAACTGCTAGACCTACTTCACCTGAGAAAGAATTAAAGGAGAAGAAATCTCCTAAGGCTAAAAAGAGCAAAGAGCCTAGTGTAGGAAATAAGACTAGTAAGACCAAACAGCAGAGTCCTAAGAAGTCTGCTGATAAAGCTAAAGTCAATCAGACTAGTGGTAAAGCTAAGTCCAAACAAATTGAGCAAGCACTTAGTAAACCAAAGAAGCATAAGAACAAGAAAAATCAAAATGCTTGGTATGGAAATGAGTCATATTATGTGCAACCTGCTGCATATCATCCTATGTATCATGCACCTCAATTTCCTAGTTACTATGCACCTTACCCTGCTCATCCAATGCATGCATATCCTGCATATCATGCACCTTACCCTGCTTATGAACACTATTCTTATCATACTGATCATCAACATGACTTATCTGACAATTATGATGAAAATAAAACTGTTCATGCTCCTGTGAAAACTCAGAAACCTAAGAAGCCTAAGACTTCAACATCTTGGGTTGTCAAAGGTGGTACTAATCCTTCAGGACCCTCTCAATAAGGGTACCTAAAACAATTTTATTTTTGTTTTGTAGGTTAGGATTAGGAGTAGGAGTAAAGTAGAGAAGATCTGGTACTTGGACAGTGGATGTTCAAGACACATGTGTGGAAACATACATGAGCTGACTGATGCAGTTGCTGTGGATGGTCCAAAGGTTACTTTTGGGGACAGCAAAGAAGGCAAGATTAAAGCTAAAGGAAGATTAATCAGAGGAAACATAGAGATATCTGACGTCTCATATGTCAAAGGCCTCAAATATAATCTGCTGAGCATAAGTCAATTTTGTGACAAGGGATATTCAGTCATCTTCTCAACAGATAAGTGTTTTGTCGAACAGGTTGGTACAAAGAAGGTAATTTTATCTGGAAGACGACAAGGAAATATCTACATAGTCGACTGGAATTCTGCTGACAAGAATTCAAGTGTTTGTTTGGTTGCATCTGCACCAAGTGAAGTTAGTTGGCTGTGGCACAAGAGAATGAATCACTTAAACTTCAAGACCATAAACAGATTAATCAAGAATGATTTGGTAGAAGGGATTCCAAAAGCAGTCATGAGCAAAGACAAGCTCTGTGACGCCTGTCAGAAGGGTAAACAAATCAAGTCATCTTTCAAAAGCAAGAAGCACCAATCTTCTGAAAGAATTTTGGAGCTATTACATATGGACTTATTTGGACCCATTGATCCAGTCAGCAATGGTGGAAAGAAATACTGCCTAGCTGTTGTGGATGATTATTCAAGATATACTTGGGTGATTTTCATGAAGAAAAAGAGTGAAACCAAGGAACATCTTACTAATCTGATGGAACTGGTCCAGAATGAGAAGACCATCAAAATATTAAAGATCAGATCAGATAGAGGGACAGAGTTTACAAACTCTACTGTTGAAGAGTATTGTAGTATCAAAGGAATACATCATGAGTACTCTGCTGCCAGAACCCCTCAACAGAATGGTGTTGCTGAAAGGAGAAACAGAACACTAAAGGAAGCTGTCAGAACCATGATAGCTGAAGCTAAACTGCCTCAAAGATTTTGGGCAGAAGCAACAAATACAGCATGCTTACCCAGAACAGATGTATGATCAACAAAAATCAGAACAAGACTCCATATGAAGTTTGGAACAACAGGAAACCAAACATTCATTACTTTAAGATTTTTGGTTGTAAATGTTTTGTATTGAATAATGGGAAAAATCACCTTACTGCATTTGCAGAAAAGGCTGATGAAGCTGTTTTTGTAGGATACTCATCTGTTAGTAAAGCTTATAGAGTTTTCAATAAAAGAACATTACTAATAGAAGAATCTATCCATGTAGTATTTGATGAGCCAAGTCAATCTTCTGAAAAGAATCAAAGTAATCAAGATCTGTCTACTGATCTACAGAAGTTAGACATTGGAAGAAATGAAGAATATGTTCCCATCATACTACCTAATCTAAATTCAGCTGAT
>CM064879.1:60569003-60715180 GCA_003313485.2 Penstemon barbatus | reverse complement strand
ATTAACTTAATCTCCCATTTAATTAAATCAGACTCTAAGCCCATTTAATTAAAATCCCTTTTAATTAATTAAATCCAACTTAATTAATTAATCCACAAATTAAATTCCAATTTAATTTATGATCCTGATCCAATTCCAATTGGGTCGACCTAGTCGACCCACCCATAATAATCGACCCAGTCGATTATTCACCCAGTCGACCCAGTCGACTCGGTCGTTCTTATTTCCTCGCTTTCGCTTCATGTGTATTGTGTATGCCTCCGTAGGTTCACCACATAATTGGCCGTGGGTTATAATTAAATATTATTTAATTATTCGAGTAAGACTTACTCTAAATCAATCGAACACTCTGTCGATTGACCATTCCAAAATTAGCACCCCTGCCAATTTGAGAATTCTCCCACACTCCACGGTCGATGTCCAGCCACAAGCCCATGGAGCCCAATCACTGGTGAATTAATTCAGTGAACCTTTTATCATTTATAATTTCCATATACGACATAATCTCTCCATCGATCAATCTCCCAATCGAGACTTAAGGGTATGTTCTTTTATCGGATTCCCTTTTCTTTTGTCTTGACCTTATGTACTCTGGTCTCGAAATAAATTCTCTTTGACTTAATCTTTATGAGCTACTTAATAAAGTCGTCAGATACCTTTGCCAATGATTTTACCAGAATTAATTTCTCACAGAAATCCATAGGAGAATTTCCCAACCTATCAAGTCGGGTCAATGGATCCTTTGTTGATGATATGAATCTGCATACGAGTTCCTCTATACCCAATATGAGTCAACCAGAGACCTTCTGGCGATCCCCAGTCAGTCGGAACTCAAATCAAAGCAGAGACTTTCTCGCACCAGATAAACCCTATCACCTCAAGTAGTTAGGGATCGTTCCTCGTATACTATTATATATTTGGAATAACTTCAACCCCGATATGGGACTACCGCTTCCATGGTGAGTTATTTCCTAATTGGGGTAATCAGTGCGCTTGCCATCCCAGCAAGCCACCCACTTATGTGTATCGACTATCCCAGTCACGCTCGTGGACCCCAGCGTCCTCCAGTTCATCGGAATATACACAATAGTGAGAGTCTAACCGAATCCAACGATGTCCTATCTCGATTGGATTCTACGACTCTTGAATATGTTCTAGATCACGGCCTTGGAGATCAGTCCACGGGTTGTCCCATAGCCCTGTGATCTAAGGACTTCTATCCTTATGCGTAGATAATTATTACATAAGATAAAGTTGACCATTTAATAAAGTGCATTTATTAATCGAAATTGAATAGTTCCTCATTTATTACAATAAATGCTCGCCATACAGCTGGCTTGCAGGACACTATTTCTATCAATATCCCACTTGTCCTAAAGCCAGTCTTTTATGTTCTTGAGTCCCATCTTATGCAGATGTTTCTCAAATGCCTTTTGAGGCAGAGGCTTCGTTAGCGGGTCCGCCATATTATCTTCTGAGTCGACACGTTCCATCTTAATGTCTCCTCTACTAATGATATCTCTTATCACGTGGTATCGTCTTTGTACGTGCTTGGATTTCTGATGAGATCTCGGCTCCTTTGCTTGCGCTATTGCCCCATTGTTATCACAGAAGATAGTAATGGGCTCAGCGATGCTAGGTATCACATCCAATTCCTGGATGAAGTTCCTCATCCAAACACCTTCCTTTGCTGCATCACTCGCAGCAATGTATTCTGCTTCGGTGGTTGAATCCGCGGTTGTTTCTTGCTTGGAGCTCTTCCAGCTAACCGCACCACCATTGAGGCAGAAAACGTATCCTGATGTCGACTTGAAGTCGTCTACATCACATTGGAAGCTCGAGTCTGTATAGCCTTCCAATTTCAATTCTCCTCCACCGTATACCAAGAACAATTCCTTAGTCCTTCTCAGGTACTTCAGAATTGCCTTTACGGCTATCCAGTGCTGCTCACCTGGATCAGACTGGTAGCGACTTGTAACGCTTAGAGCGTATGTTACGTCTGGTCTAGTACATAACATACCATACATTATGCTTCCTATCGCGGATGCATATGGTACTCGAGACATGTTGCTTCTCTCTTCAGGCGTCTTTGGGGCCATAGACTTAGAGAGTGCAATCCCATGTCTCATTGGAAGCAATCCTCTCTTGGATTCTTCCATACTAAATCTTTTCAAGATTTTATCTATGTACTGGGATTGGGAGAGGCCCAGCAGTCCTTTTGATCTATCTCGGTAGATCCTTATACCTAGTACAAAGGATGCTTCTTCCATATCCTTCATTGAGAATTGTGTAGATAACCATGCTTTAGTTTCAGACAACGCTTTCACATTGTTTCCAATGAGAAGAATGTCGTCAACGTAAAGCACCAAAAATTCAACTGTACTCCCACTGATCTTCTTGTACACGCAAGGTTCGAACATGTTTTTGATGAATCCAAAAGTTTGGATTGTCTCACCGAAACGAATGTTCCAACTTCGGGAAGCTTGCTTCAGTCCATAAATGGACCTCTGGAGTTTGCACACCTTGTGTTCATCTCCTTTGGATGCATATCCTTTTGGTTGCTCCATGTAGATCTCCTTATCAATGTCCCCATTGAGAAAGTCAGTCTTTACATCCATCTGCCATATCTCGTAGTTATACCACGCAGCTATGGCCAGCAAGATCCGAATGGATTTGGGCATTGCGACGGGCGAGAAGGTCTCCTCAAAGTCTATACCTGGTCTTTGAGTGTATCCTTTTGCCACTAGTCGCGCCTTGTAGGTTATTACCTCTCCGTTCACTCCAAGCTTTCGCTTATAGATCCACTCGCAACCCACGGGAGCCACTCCCATTGGTGGATCTACCAAGGCCCATACCTTGTTTGAGTGCATGGAGTCCAGTTCGGATTCCATGGCTTCGCGCCACCTTCCCGAGTCTATGTCTAGCATAGCCTCTTCGTAAGTCCTTGGGTCGGTTAGAGACTGTCCAGTCTCATGCAGCAGACCGTAGTACCTCTCGGGTTCTCTACGTTGTCTTTCTGACCTACGAAGAATCGGTGTACCTTCTGGTGCACTTTCATGCTCATGTTCTCCCACTGCCTGTGGCGACGGGTCAGCTCGATCAACCTCTTCGGCCTTTTCAGCTTCAGTGACCTCATGTAGTTCTACATTATTTTCTTTCTTGTCCACCAAGAAATCCTTCTCCAAGAAGTGAGCGTTCCTCGAGACAAACGTAGTTTGTCTTGTAGGATCGTAGAACTCGTATCCTATCGAGTTTTCTGGATACCCCACGAATTTGCACTAAGTGGATTTAGTTTCCAATTTATCTCCCACTAACTTTTTAACGTAAGCGGGAGATCCCCATATGCGCGTGAATGCGTATGAGGGTGCCTTGCCAAACCATGATTCGTATGGTGTCTTTTCTACGGATTTAGAAGGTACCATGTTCAGTATCTTCGTTGCCGTGAGGAGGGCATGTCCCCAAAATGAAAGAGGAAGGTCAGTGGCACTCATTATCGATCGAACCATGTCCATCAAAGTTCGATTCCTTCTCTCTGCTACTCCATTTAATTGGGGTGTTGCAGGAGGAGTCCACTGCGATAATATTCCATGCTCTACAAGATAATTCAGAAATTCGTTACTAAGAAATTCTCCACCTCGGTCAGAACGAAGAGCCTTTATCGTATGACCAAGTTGATTCTCTACTTCCATCTTGAATTATTTGAATCGCTCAAAGGCTTCAGACTTGTGTTTCAACAAGAACACATATCCATAATGACTAAAGTCGTCAGTGAAAGTGATGAAGTAGTCGTGGCCACCTCGGGTGCTTTTTCTTAGTGGTCCACATACGTCAGTATGTATCAAGTCCAATGTTTGCTTGGCTCGCTCAGGGTTTCCTTTAAATGGTAACTTAGCCATTTTACCCTTTAAACATGGTTCATATGTTGGCATTTCATCAATGCGATTGATTTCAATCGCGCCAGAAGATGCTAACTTTTGAATCCTTGACTTAGAAATATGTCCAAGTCGAGCGTGCCATAATTGGGCAGATATTTCATTATCTTGTTTCCTTTTGTTTTGTTGTACATTCATCACTAACTTAGGTGGTTCAGTGGTATATAGTCCATCTTTTAATGTACCAGTGAAAAACATATTATCATTCATGAATAACGAAAAGGAACCTTTATTAATAGTAAAATTAAAACCTTCATTATCCAAAACATGAATTGAAATAATGTTTTTCATCAAACCGGGTACATAAAGAACGTTCCTAAGGACTAATTTATTACCACCTAAATCTAACTCCACTTCACCTATGGCCTCGGCAGCAGCTCTAGCTCCATTGCCAAATCTTAGGATCCAATCCCCTGGCCTAAGTGGCCTTGTTGCTCCCATCACCTGTAAATCATTACAAAGATGAGAACCACAAGCAGTGTCTAGCACCCATGATGCACAGTTAATTGATAAATTAACTTCAGCAAGGAATATACCTTTCGAGCTCTCCAAGAACTCTTTGCAGTTCCTCTTCCAGTGTCCAGGTTTCTTGCAGTAGAAACATTTCTGTTCACCAGACGAAGCTTTACGCTTCTTTCCCTTCCCTATGGGCCCAGATGGTGCTTTGCCTTTGCTTGAAGAAGCATTTCCTTTCCCTTTCCCTTTCTTTGTCCTCTTGGACTTGGATTGGGTCGAGGTAGCAACCATCACTGGCTTCTCTCTTTTCATGGAAGCCTCGGCAGTGGCGAGCATATTAGCCAACTCGTGAAGTTCAACATCCATCTTGTGCATGTTGTAGTTCACTACGAATTGCTCGAATGATCTTGGCAACGACTGGAGGATTATATCCTGGCAGTAGGTCTTGTCCATCTTTACGTCAAGATGACCAAGCTTTTCAATAAGCCCAATCATCTTGATGCAGTGAGATCGAACATCAGCACCTTCAGCCATCCTCGTTTGTTGCAAAGTCTTAGAAGTTTCATACCGCTCATATCTACTTTGCACCCCAAATAAACCATTCAGGTGCGTGTAGATTTCAAAAGAAGACTTCATATGCTCGTGCTGCTTTTGAAGCTCATTCGTCATGGATGCCAACATGAGACAACGTGACTGCAAGTCATCGTCAAGCCATAAATCCACGGCTTCTTTCTCAGTATCATCGGCATCCTTAGCAAGTTCGGGAGGGGGCCCATCAAGGACAAAACCTCGCTTTTCAGAAGCGAGAATGATCTTAAGGTTCCTGACCCAGTCATGGAAGTTGGGTCCAGTTAATTTGTTTTGTTCAAGTATGATGGAAATCGGATTCTTAGACATTATATCTACAAAATGACGAGAGAAGAAATAAATACGCGAAAGATTAATTTAAAATGCACAATTTACAAACATGGTTTTTTATTTGTAAATTACTCCCACTATTTTAATCAAAATCTTATGCCCCCACATAAGTTTCGGGAATTAAAAATATCCTAGCGGGCTTAAGGCCCAAATGCAATCTCCTAGTACCCACGACTCGTTGGCCATACTATTTGATTCACTTGGTGGTCGCTTACGTCGACGGTTAACCATCGCAGCTAACCCTTAAGTTCATTTAGCCTCGTTTTTCGATATGGACCCACGACTCGTGAGACATCCATACTTACTAGCGTTAAATCTTGTCCAATACTCGTGGAGAGAAGTAGTTTAATCCTAGACACCCCACGACTCGTGAGACAGCGCCTAAAACCTTGCTATCCCCTCCTTTGGCACTATCTCGTGCATCGAGGCAATATACATATCATTCTCCTATAGCTCGACCCATGACTCGTGAGACATCGAGATATATTCGTACAATAAGCCTAAGACCTAGTAATTGGATAGGCTCGGACCATAGACTCCATTCATATGCGCCCGTTATTCGATTTAATATTCTAATTGAATTTTAATGTTCAATTGGAGGTTTTAAGTTTTCTTGTGCGAGGTCTCATCAGATTATGCTTATCTTGTTTACGTGATCTATTCTAAGCATGCATAACATACATCAAAGAATAATAGTAAACATACATCACCTAGCAAGATATGATTGATCGATTGCCCATCCTATGCGATTCATCACGAGCCAAGTGATGAATCAATTGGTCAGTCTAGGGTGGAAATTAAATGTCCTAACTATTACAATTTTCAAACCCATACATCATGGGCCTTCTTGTAATATCCAGCTTGATTGGGCCTCCATGTAATGAATTGGGCCTCCATGTCCTCCAAGGTAATGGGCCTCCATGCGGATCTCCAAGTCTTCATGAGGTCTTCTCGGCTCCAAGCCTAATCTAAGCCTAGCTTATAAAATTAAATGGTCCTATTCTATTACATTTGTTTGCGCAAGCAAGGGCACCAATCAGGCCCATTTAATTACAACCCAAAAATAAATAAACTAAAAACTACACAGGGCTTAAGGGAAAAATCGATCAATCCACACATTCACTCAAGAACATGCATAAATTCACATAAGGGCATAAATGTAAATTTACCGGCTCCATTAATTTTAATTCGCAAAAATTCATCCAAGTTAATTAATTTTGAATTAACAATTAATCTCTAAGATTAATTAGCTCTTACTTGAGCTCTAAGTAATCTACAAACTTATCTTGATTAAATTGGTTAATTAAGGTAATCTAAATCTCTAAGATTCTTACCTTATCCAAAACTCTAAGTTTCCCAAATTTTCCCAAATCTCCAGGATTTTCAAGATAATCCTATTTTGTCTAGATTAGTTTAATTAAGGTAGTGTTTAGGTCTAACAAAATAACTACCTTATCCAAAAACTCCAAGTTTCCGAATCTCCCAAAATTCTAGATTTTCAGAATTTCAAAATAGGCAGAATTAGAGTCCAACCCAAACATGACCAGTCGAGACCAATCACAGGCTGCCACGTGGACAACCCACGCGCGACCACCAGGTGCGCGTGAGCTGCCCGCGACAGCAGCCGCGGCGCGTGGGCTGCGTTCGGCAGCAGGCTGCCGCGCACAGCAGCGTGCGGACAGCAGCCCGTGGGCTGCTGCCGTGCGCAGCGTGCGCGACCAGCGTGATGTTCGCACGCTGCCGTTGGCAGCGGCTCGCGGTGGTCGCCTAGCCGCGGTGCGCTGCCGCGCACCGCCGCGGGTTGGGTCTAAAAAAAATTAATTTATTGTGTCTCCGGTTACTTAATGATTTAATTAAACAAACCCAGTCAATTAAATCCCAATCCAAAATAACATCAACATGATAAAAATTTTCGAATCTAAAATTATCCATTAACTCCAAGTTAAATAACAAACGTCCTAAAACATGCAAAGTTAAAGAACTAGCCACACATAAATCAAACATATGATTTATAACACATAATTTGCAAATTTATATATATACAAAGCCTAGACCTGGCTCTGATACCACTGTTGGGATTCGGTAAGATAAACAGCCCTAGGCACAGCGGAATATAAAATTTTAGGACCTCTTACGGAATCTTGCCAGGATACTACTCTAGGTGTATATATATATAAATATTAACTAAAACGATAGTATAAGTTTGCACGTTATACCTATCTCCTTGCAAATCCAAGTTGGCAGTCAGCAAAACGAACTCTGATTTCCGCTCCAAGAAAATCGATCCAAGCCTTTTGAGTAGCGCCCCACGTGTTGCGCCTCTACGAGTTGATACGCCACAATATCACGAAAATAATATATCTTGATCGACTAGAACACAAGATATATTAAGATCTACGAATTAGGAACGATTTGGAACAAGATCGAAAACGAAAAATTTCTTCCACAGGGAAGCAGGGTTCGGCCGATCAAACTGGGAGAGGGGAGAGAAATTTTTGCTCTGCTCAATTTTTTCTTATGGAGTTGTGTGAAAAATAACTATAAGGTACCTACTTATAGTTATCTCCCTAACATAGTCCTATTAGGACTAGGGCTCTTCTCTCCTACATGGGCCATGGCCCTCTTTAATTAGAAGACCAAGTCTTCTAATTAATTAATGGCCCAGTTAATTAATTTGACCAGGCTTTATTTAATCTCCCAATTAAATAGCCCAATTAATTAACTTAATCTCCCATTTAATTAAATCAGACTCTAAGCCCATTTAATTAAAATCCCTTTTAATTAATTAAATTCAACTTAATTAATTAATCCACAAATTAAATTCCAATTTAATTTATGATCCTGATCCAATTCCAATTGGATCCCAATTTGTTCCAATTGGGTCGATCTAGTCGACCCACCCATAATAATCGACCCAGTCGATTATTCACCCAGTCGACCCAGTCGACTCGGTCGTTCTTATTTCCTCGCTTTCGCTTCATGTGTATTGTGTATGCCCCCGTAGGTTCACCACATAATTGGCCGTGGGTTATAATTAAATATTATTTAATTATTCGAGTAAGACTTACTCTAAATCAATCGAACACTCTGTCGATTGACCATTCCAAAATTAGCACCCTTGCCAATTTGGGAATTCTCCCACACTCCACGGTCGATGTCCAGCCACAAGCCCATGGAGCCCAATCACTGGTGAATTAATTCAGTGAACCTTTTATCATTTATAATTTCCATATACGACATAATCTCTCCATCGATCAATCTCCCAGTCGAGACTTAAGGGTATGGCCTTTCATCGGATTCCTTTTTCTTTTGTCTTGACCTTATGTACTCTGGTCTCGAAATAAATTCTCTTTGACTTAATCTTTATGAGCTACTTAATAAAGTCGTCAGATACCTTGGCCAAGGATTTTACCAGAATTAATTTCTCACAGAAATCCATAGGAGAATTTTCCAACCTATCAAGTCGGGTCAATGGATCCTTTGTTGATGATATGAATCTGCATACGAGTTCCTCTATACCCAATATGAGTCCACAGAGACCTTCTGGCAATCCCCAGTCAGTCGGAACTCAAATCAAAGCATGGACGTTCTCGCACCAGATAAACCCTATCACCTCAAGTAGTTAGGGATCGTTCCTCGTATACTATTATAAATTTGGAATAACTTCAACCCCGATATGTGACTACCGATTCCATGGTGAGTTATTTCCTAATTGGGGTATTCAGTGCGCTTGCCATCCCAGCAAGCCACCCACTTATGTGTATCGACTATCCCAGTCACGCTCGTGGACCCTAGCGTCCTCCAGTTCATCGGAGTATACACAATAGTGAGAGTCTAACCGAATCCAACGATGTCCTATCTCGATTGGATTCTACGACTCTTGAATATGTTCTAGATCACGGCCTTGGAGATCAGTCCACGGGTTGTCCCATAGCCCTGTGATCTAAGGACTTCTATCCTTATGCGTAGATAATTATTACATAAGATAAAGTTGACCATTTAATAAAGTGCATTTATTAATCGAAATTGAATAGTTCATCATTTATTACAATAAATGCTCGCCATACAGCCGGCTTGCAGGACACTATTTCTATCACTACCATCACTGATTCGCCTTTGGAATTAGAATTTGGTTGATCTACCATCACTGATTTGCCTTTTGATGTGTTTGTACTGCTGTCAAATGCAATTGGCTTGGATACCACGTTTGTGACATGTTTAGGCCCTTTACCCTTATCATCCCTATTAGCTTGTTTGTTAGATTGTGCTTCCATCTATGTAAAAAGAAACTTGACTGCATTATTATAAGCTTATAAATATATCTAACTATCTAAGTATTACCAAAAATTTATAATCTCAAAACTAAACCATCTAATTCGAAAGTGCTAATTATGATCAAGAAAAATATATTAATATCCGTCAAAAGGTCCAAAAAAATGCTAGCTCACATCAATTATGTTCAAGCTTTTGATCTTAGTTTAGTTTTTGTGAATTTAACTAACAAAATATGTTTAATCATATTAAATACAGTAAAAAAAATTGCAAAAAAATATTGTAAACTCATTCATTACACAATTTAAATATATAATCCATACTCAAATTTAAGGCTTGTGTAATCTACTTTAACAATAAGACTAAAATAAAGTACGTAATTGAACTTGTGATGTCAAAGGAAGAAGAAACAACAGAAATTAATTTGGAGAAGCTTTGATAAGAAAAAACTTTCAATGAAAAAATTGTGATGTTGTGGCTACCGTGTATTTCCAAGGAATAAAGATAATGGCTTGTGATTAACTTAGATAGTTTAGGTTTAATTACTTGCCTTTTAAGATATTAGTGGGCTTAATCCTAATTCTTTGTGGGTTGTGGCCAAATAAAACATAAAACTCACAGAATGTATTAAATATATGCATTATAAAATATATTTATTTTTATTGGTACGGTACGGTTTTTTTGCGGTATAAAATCCTTAAGACCTATACCATACCAAAATATCCAGTATGGTTTTTGTCTATACCAAGACCTGTAATTTTGAGAAAAAATACCGATACTGCGGTACGGTCCGATCCAGTTCGGTACGGTTTCAAAAACCATGTGCACGCCTAGTAGTATGTATATATATCATTATGTACCAGATGCGACAAGCAAAATGTCGTTACTAATTGTGATGATACTATATGTTATTAGGTTATTACTAATTGTCAATTTTTATAACACAAATTAGCGTACATACACTTGTCGTTAATAGTATAAGTGACACCCAGCAAAATTGCGAATATAGTACTTATCACAATAATTATTGTGATAATACTAAATGTATTATGTATTGTCCCTATATATATTGGCTTCGAGCTTATTCTTTCATTATAGCGGGCCTTCTTTCACAAATGGGCTTCACATGAGTTATTTTTCAACTGTGTGCAAACCTTTCTTTAATAATGAGTCATCCTTCATTGTTGGGATATGTCTTAAGCAAATGGACTGGTCTTTTGACTTAAGAACCTGTTTAAATCATATGACTCAAAAATACCAATATAAATTAAAGTTTGCTCTGTAATCATCATTTTTTCGGCTAACAAACTATTTTAGGAGAAGAGGGATTTTCAACCTCACGAAATTGTAATGTTTGCGAGGGATTTCCATGATCGGGTCCGGAAGGCGATGGTAAACATTCGGCTATCTCCTCCAACTCAAGCTCAAACCCGTTGGCTTCCTCCACCGAACGACTACCTAAAGATCAATGTTGGTGCTGCTATTTCCGAAGACGACAATATGATTGAAATTGGTATTACTGTTCGTGATTTTTAGGGTAAATGAAAGGGTTGGATTTTCTTTTCCTTTTAGTCCAGATTTAGCTAAGGCTATGGCTGCTCTAAAAGGGTTGCAACAAAGTGATACTTGAGGGGCATAATAGCCCTATCATAAAAGACTTGGAAAACAATTTCTACTTGTGAAGAAATTTTGGGCACATACTTGAAGACATCAAAGTTTTAAGTAGAAATTTTGTTTCTTTTTAAGCGATTCATACACCTAGAGTTAATAATAATGTAGCTCACCGGCTGAGTAAATTAGCTGTTAATTCTTTTAGTTTACATCTGATCTCCCTAATCTCGTGACTAATATTATTATATTTGAATATCCTTGATTATTTATATCATCTTTGTTTGGCTAAAAAAAAAAAGAAAAAAAAAGTCATATACAGCTTCTACCTTCACCCCAATTTCTCGCATTGCTCTAGTTCTCCTTGATGTAGATCTTTGTGTTTCTTCACCAAATCAGAAGATCTTCTCTACTCAAGTTTTGAATTGTAGTAGTGTTTGTTGCAGTGTTTTTAAAACCGAACCGGACCGACCGGTTCACCATGTTTAACTGCTAACTGGTCATCAGTCCGGTCCGATTTACCTCTCAAAACCACCCTCTAGTGAACCAGCTGATTTAACCGGATTTCGTCAGGTTAAAGGTATCAGTGAATTTGTGATATTGGGGGTTTTCAATATATATATATTTTATAGGGCTCTGTTACTTTATTCAGGATGGATCAAAACTCAAGGAAGAGCAATATCATAAGAACAAAAAGTAAATATTGAAACCAACGCAAAAAATAACACAAATATGAAGAGAAAGCTCTTTTTATTGAATAATAGTGAGTTGTGCAGTTAATGCAGAATTCAATGGCGTATTTGCCTTATGATTCAGAGTTGTTTAATACAATGATTGACTAGGTATTTATATCATACTAAACCTAGCGTTACAAGGAAATATAGTCCTAATAGGACTCAGTCCTAATAGGACTCGGCCCAAATATCCTTCTTGGGTCCGGAGTATAGTCTTCTAGTCGAAAAGAGCAGTATTCGGCCTGGTCGATAAGATGATCCCGAACTGTCTGATTTGGTTGAACCGATCTTACGTTCTTTAGTCGATCCGTACAGTATGTAGGGTGCGAAATAGCCCCCATCAGTACTCCCTCACTTCTTCGAGCGTATAGATAATAGAAGCTCGTAGAAGTAGATAATTCTTTACGACTGTTTATCTTCTATGAATGGAGCCTCGTTAAAAACCTTTCTTAAGAAAAAACCCTGTGGGAAAAAATCTTAAGTAGGGAAAAGAGTGCTACACATCATAGATAGTCGTTTTCTCTTTCCAATTACGAATCGCCACGCGTCCATTCGGGAGGCTTTTAATCTCCTTCCGTTTTTGGCGGGAATGTGATTAGTTGTGATGAGTTCGAAACGTCTTTTCTCATCTTAGTATAAATAGGTGACTTTTGAGTTCGTCATTTTTCCTTTATACTTGCTTATAGTTCGTAGTCATTTTCTTGCTTAGTCGTTCATCATATAAATTTTTCCTTTTATCGACTTATATCCTTCGAGAATCTGAAAACATGGCTTCTTTAAGAAAATCTTCTTCTTCCTCGAGGGAGAATGTTGCTCCTAATAACGAGGAAGAGTTGCACTCTAATCTTTTGGGCGAACAAGCTGCAATTTCTGAATTCGTCGTTCCTGTAGAAGATACTTTTAAGGTACAGATCCTTTCTGATACGGATGTTGCTGCCCGAGCCAAAAAGGGCAAAGGTACCGTTCCTCAGATTTCTGAACCAATTGAGGACCTAGCTTGTGCTTATACGGTGGATACTTTTCCGGAGGTTGTGAACAATTACGCCAAATATTTCCCGGAGGGTTCCGAGATAATTCTTCCTTCCCCATCTGATAGGGTCACATCTCCACCGGAAGGATGTCGCGCCTTTTACACGGCTCACTTCAATAGCGGCCTGCGTCTTCCGTTGTCTCCCCTCTTCCTTGATATCCTGAAAATATTTAGTGTGTCCTTGACACAATTAGTTCCAAATTCTGTGGCCTTCCTGGTTTGCTTTTCTGTCTTGATGATTGCGAAAGGGTTTAAACCTTCCTTTCGTAACTTTACGAAACTTTTCCGGTTCAATATTTCCAGTTCTTCTAATCGCGGGTATTTCTTCGCTAGTCAGAGGCCTAGTCGAGCAATCTTTGATCCCCCTGTTTCTAGCAACCCTTTTTGGAAATCTCATTTTTTCTTTGTTCGCCCCCCACCTCATCTTCGTTCGGCGGATGGTTCGACTATACCCTTTTCGTGGGATCATGGCTTCAAATGGGTTTACGGAGGTCGCCTACCGACTGGTGAATTTATTCCTGACGATGCTCAGTTTATCGGTGAAATCCCCTCTATGCGTGCAAACAAATATCAGAGTGCTCTTCTGATTGGGGAAGCTTTCCTTCGTAAAGCGGGATTGAGTGCTCATACTTTTCCAATCAGTTCATCATCTGAATCACTGGGTAAGCATTTCACTTTAGCTTAGTGTTATGATGGTATCTTCTATATAGAGAAACTAACATTCATCTTGTTTCTTTTTCAGCTCATATGGTAGAGACTTCACGACATTCTTCAAAGGGAAAAATGGTGTTGTCTAAATCCTCTAAATCTATAGAGAACATCCCGATCGAGCAGAGAGCGTCTCGGAAGAGAAAGCTGGAGTTGAGTCATGAGTCCGAGGAGAATGGAGAGGAGTCTCCAGATTCTTCCCAAGATTCCCCTGTTCGTCAAGGGACTGGATCTGGTTATCCCCCCCTTCAGTTTAGAACATCCTTGGGAATTCGTGGATGTCGTAGCTGGTCGATGCCTCATCCTAACGACAACCCGGTGGGGAGAAAAAGGAGTTATTATGGTCGTTCTGGCAACGATCTTTCTTTACTCGGTGACAATCATCCGAAACCTACCTTGGTTGAAATGATCGAAGATCATTTAGAGGGGAAGAGAGCCGCTGGTTATTCTGAGAAAGATTCTCTTGTCCATGATGAAAGCGAGAACGCGGTCGATAAGGCGACTCGTGTTCTCTTATCCGGGGTTTTTACTCGTGATTTGAACAAGCTTCTTCGGAAGGACCCTCTGGAAAAATTTCAGCGAGCTTCTCTTTATGCTGAAAAGGTAAATTCCTTTTAAGCTTGCTTTATAGGATATTTTTTCTTTTGAAGATATTCTTGCTAACTTATTTCTTGTTTTACTCCTTTGCTTTTTCAGACTAAGACTTGTTTAGCCTCATACGCTTATGAAACTGCACTCTGGAAACAACAATGTGAGTTTCTGGATGAGAAATATAAAGCTTTACTTCACAAGTCCTCTGGTTCAGAGGTTGGTCCTTCAACGTCTTCTTCCGTTCTTGTCGTAGAGACTCATGCTACGGGGACTGAAGACCAGGAGATCATAAACAGGGTTATGGAGACTTCCCGTGCTCAAGAGCAAGCCAATCAGATGGCTAAAAAGTTAGAAGAGTTCCAATTTCAGAGTACTGCTCGTATTAGTGAGCTAGAATCTCAAGTATCAAGTCTTCAAGCTTCATTAGAGGAGTATGAGAAGGACATTCCTTTGAGTGGACTCAGGGATCGTTATGGTCGTAATTATGATGAAAAAGTGATTCGTGAATTCCTTAATTCTCCCGTTCATACGGTGTTGGTAAATCAGATGGTCGGTCCACTTTTAGAAAATACGTTCAAGAAATCGATTCATCAGTTGGTCGCTTTCGATATGATAGATGATCGTCGAAAGGAATACTTTAAAGCGGCACATATTCGGTTGAACCGCTATGGCGAAGTATACTCTCCTTCCGAGCTTCCAGATGTTGTATATCAAAACTTCCCTTTGGCACACCTTGTCAAAGAGTTCGGAAAACCATTGCCGATTCCTCCTTCTGGTGTTAACGATGAGCTTGATGATACTTTTATCGATCCAGAAGACGAAGAAGAAGAAGAAGAAGATATTGGCACGACCGAGGAAGAGAACGTCGGTAGCGAACAGAAAATCCCAGATAGCGACCAGGCTCTATGATATATTGACTTTTGAAATAATCTTTGTAATTATTTACCCGTAGGTTTAATTGTAACTTTACCTTTTCATCCCTTTGAAATAAACGTTTCGTATTCTGACAGTCGCGTCCTTCCGTGTTCTTATGTAATGATTCAGACAAGTCATTAACTTCGCCGTAATCATTATGCGTATGTCGTTTCAAATTCTTTTGTTTATTCCAAGGCTATATTTCAGTATTTCGCGCCCTTTCTTTAGGTCTGTTGCGTCTTTTCGTGTAGTATAAATACAAAAGGTAAAAACTTGGCTTGTTATTTACCGTTATACTCGTCTCTTCTAATAGAATACTTTTTCTTTGGCTAGTCGATAAACTTTCTCGTTATTTACTTTATACTTTTCAACAATTCGATCATGAGTAATCTTTTCGGCAATACTTCGAAGCGACCTTCTCGTGAGAGCGCTAGGGATAATAGATCCAAAAAATCTCGAAGAGATGGGCCCTCGATGGAGCCTCCTCGTTCGTCTCCAATAACTAGGTCGGTGATCGATACTCATGTTATCCCTTCTGAACCTTTTTTCGTAATTAGTTCATCTTTTGTACAACCAAATTTTTCTTCTTCTACTGAAATTGGGAGTAGGCCTTCCCCTGGTCGGGTGGCTTTCGGTGATACATCCAACATGGAGCAGACTTTTGACATACCTGTCTCTTCAGGCGTTTCTTCCTTTGAGCATGCTTTTCATGGAGGGGATTTCGCTAATTCCCTTCCTTTTTCTACTTCTACTGCCCCGATCATCAGTGAAGGCCAAGCTGGTGAGGGCTCCTTTGTCAATCCTTCCACAACACAATCTATTTTGCAGGATTGTCCTGACTATTTATTTCATGATACTACTGTGATGACTACTTCTTTCGAATCTGGGGGACCTTCTGGGGGTCGATTTGGGTCGAGGTCTGGTCGTCGAACCATTATTTCTGCTTCGGGTAAGGAGACCTCAGTTAGTCCAAACGAGAGGGATTCTCCTCGTCCGTTAGACGATCGATGCATCCTTGAGCAGGTTAAGGATATTATGTTGTCGGAGACTCCGCGCCCTGACGGTGTCCCTTCTAATAGCGAATTGCCTGGCTCAGTTGAGCCTGATGCTTTGTCTTGGGATCTGGGCTTAAGCACCATTTTGCCTGGTGAGCTGAGGAAACTTGAGGGTACTTCCAATGTACGCCTTGTTCAGTCGCTAGTTAAGATGTGCGAGCAGGTAGACATATCTTTCGATAATTTTCCCTACTTTTATTTCGATTTTCTTGTTGTGTGAGGGTTTTTCTCATTCTTCTTCTTTTTCAGTCCAAATATTTTGCCCTTCAGCTGGGTGTGCAGAACGATGATCTGTGGAATAGTAAGGATGCTTACCAAAGACGGTTGGAGTCGGAATCGGCGAAGGTCGCAGGGCTGACCCTGCAACTGCAGCTTGCTAAAGATGATCTTCAAAAATTAGAGGCCGTGAGGGTCGTTCTTGAGAAAGAGAAAAATGATCTAGTTCAGGCTGCTGTCTTGGCGGAGGAGTCTCGACGGCGGTCTTATGAGGAGGGTTATGACGCCGGTTATCTAAAGCGTCAAGAGGAGTTGATGGCGTTTGCTGGCAACTTGACTCCTCGGAGGACAGTTTCTGCTAGTCGTCCTGCTGGCGATTCTTCTCAGTGATCTTTGTCTAACTTGGCAGGCTTTGGACTGTCTCTTTTTTTTTTTTTTTTTTTTGTGCCCAACTTTTGTGTAGCTGTTCGGGCTTAATTTTTGTATTGGGAGAAGTACTAAATTGGAAATTATGATCTTTTGTAGGCAGATCCTTGCCTTGATTAATTTTATTCTGCAGATATATTTTGTTATGCACATTTTGCTTTTATGCATAAATATAATCATCATGAAATAATCAGCATAGATTAGCATACTTATCTGATATTGATCTTTGCGGAGAATATTCAGGATAGAGAAAAGGTAGCTTGATCTTGCTTGGTCACTATTTAAGTAACCGAATGATATAATGTTTGCGCTGCAAATCAAATCTTTGTTGATCAACCCAGTATAGTCCCTTGGGTTATATTCAAAATCACGTTGTACATAAAAATGTAGATAGTAGGTTTATTCGTATTGATAATCGATTGAATAGCTGTTAAGGAACGCTCAGCATCTTGGTCGATGTTCAACCCATGCCCTGTAAATTTGTCTTTTTGTGATGTAAATCTTATATAAGGAGGCTATTGTCCCTTTTGTTGAACTCCGCTTTTCTTTTCATCAGACTAAGAGAAAATATCCCTTTCAGTATCTTCCAAAGCTTTATGTTTCCCAGCATTAACTTTGAACCATATGTTCCTCAATCGGTGTATCATTATATCATTTCTTTGATATGGGAGGAATTGGAAAATGTAGAAGTCTTGGCCAGATCTGACCCATTCAGACCTCCTTCAGCAATTCTTTGGAAAATTAGGCAGTGACGATCTTGCAGTCTAGGATGGTGGTATTAATCGTCTTAGTAACGACGTCAGATTTCTTGGACCCCAATAGAGTTCTTGTGTGGCTAAGTTAACGGCTCTCCACATGGCGTATAAGGCAGTGACGGCCCTCGTATGGTGGAGGGTTTGGTCTTTTATCTTTTGTCGAGCAAGTATCCTTTTCACGACGGTTTGTGGACTCTAGGTTTTCAGGCAATCGACCATCATGTATGAACGTGCAGGTCTATCTGGTCCGGAGCTCCTTTAGGTCTGCTTGTGTTATTTCGATGATCGCTTCGATCTACGGCTTCTCTTGTTATCGACTGGTTGAGTCGATTAGATAGTGCCGTTCCAACTTACTTGCATTTATTACGGGGAGTCAAAAGGTCGCATTTCTGTCCCTTGATCAAATACTTTTTCAGCCGTTGGATTGCTTAGATCTATCCCTATAAATAGGGGGGTGGTTTGCATTCTTCATTTGCAATTTCTCAAAAAGGATGGAGATCTCAGTTTCCTTAAATTTTATTCTGCCTTCAGATCCCATAATATTCAAAAAGTCACATTATCGTGATTCATACCGTAATAGCTTGATGTTCTTCTGCCTTGTACTGACGGGTCCCATGGAAGCCCTACCTTGTACTAATGGGTCCCATGAGGCCTCAATGTTGTTTTCACAGATTTGAGGTCCGTGGTTTCTGTTTGCACATGGAGGGTTCATACTTGCCACTCACCCCTGCTCTTCGATGTTACCTCCGGAGTGATAGACTACCGGGGTGGGCTGGTAAATGTGCTTATCGCGACAGTCCTTGCGAAATGCTGCTTCAGAGTAAAATGCCAACTCCTAATGTAGAAGCAGTATTTTGTTGTGGGTGAATGAGTATTGCCGGTTATCTGGCTGGTAATGCTCATTTCGTCTGGAGGAACATTTGATCTTCAGAGCCTGGCCGTCGAACCAAAGAAGTCGACCATCTTGAGCAGCATGCTTCTTAGGTGGTTTATCATAATCGACGAGGTACTAGGGAGGAGATTGGTGTTTCCGTGGACATTGTCGTGAAGATCGCTGATCTATAGGATCATTTTATCTAAACCATTGTAACGATGTTTAAGTAATATGTAGACCTTTGTAATTTAGGACTTTTGTATATAATCGATTTGATGAATAAAATATTACTTTTATCCCCTGAATTCTCCTTGTTTGTTGATTTTGTCATAATTTTATTTATGAGGAGCATTTTCCGAGCAGCTGAATTCATACTTAATTCATCTTCAAGACTTAGGTGTATTAGCAGATCTTTTAGATCGTTAGGAACAGATCGAGGAGTGTTTATTGAGTAGATCAATGTATACTCAACTCTTATTTGGCTAGACTTAGGTTTTCATACCAAGAGTCTTTTTGATCGTTGAAAACGGATCGAGGAGTGTTTATTGAGCGGATCAATGTATACTCGACTCTTTATAATTTAGACTTAGGTTTTTATACCAAAAGCCTTTTGGTCGTTGAAAACAGATCGAGGAGTGTTTATTGAGCGGATCAATGTATACTCGACTTTTTTATTTATTTGGACTTAGGTTTTTAGTACCAGAAGTCTCTTAATCATCATAAGTAGATCGATGAGTTTTTATTGAGCGGATCAATGTTTACTCAACTCGTTTTGTTTAGACTTAGGTTTTTAATACCTGAAATCTATTAATCGTTGAAAAAATTGAGCGAGGAGTGTTTATTGAGCGGATCAATGTATACTCGACTCGTTTTTTTATTTGGACTTAGGTTTTTAGTACCAGAAGTCTCTTAATCATCATAAGTAGGTCGAGGAGTTTTTATTGAGCGGATCAATGTTTACTCAACTCGTTTTGTTTAGACTTAGGTTTTTAATACCTGAAGTCTATTAATCGTTGAAAAAATTGATCGAGGAGTGCTTATTGAGCGGATCAATGTATACTCGACTCGTTGTTTTATTTTGACTTAGGTTTTTAGTACCAGAAGTCTCTTAATCATCATAAGTAGATCGAGGAGTTTTTATTGAGCGGATCAATGTTTACTCAACTCGTTTTGTTTAGACATAGGTTTTTAATACCTGAAGTCTATTAATCGTTGAAAAAATTGATCGAGGAGTGTTTATTGAGCGGATCAATGTATACTCGACTCTTTTTTTTATTTGGACTTAGGTTTTTAGTACCAGAAGTCTCTTAATCATCATAAGTAGATCGAGGAGTTTTTATTGAGCGGATCAATGTTTACTCAACTCGTTTTGTTTAGACTTAGGTTTTCAATACCTGAAGTCTTTCAATCGTTGTAAATATATCGAGGAGTGTTTATTGAGCGGATCAATGTATACTCGACTCGTTTTTACTTAGACTTAGGTTTTCAATACCAAAAGTCTTTTAATCTTCGTGAATAATGACCGAGGAGTTTTTATTGAGCGGATCAATGTATACTCGACTCGTTTGTATGGTCGGATCGAGGAGTGTTTATTGAGCGGATCAATGTATACTTAACTCCTTTTGTCCCGATCTCAACCAATATGATAGTAGAATTCCAAGGAGTGTTTACCGAAACAATCGATTTATACTCGATCTTGACTTAATATTTAAAATTGCTAAAATCTTTAATAATTGAACTGTAGGCTAAGGCCTTTATTACAAAGATTAAAACTTAATAAAATAAAATAAAACAAAGCAGCATAATCTGCTAAAATTTATTTACCATAGTATTTCCTAAGGTTGACTGCGTTCCAGGTTCTTGGTAAGGCTGTTCCATCCAAGTGTGCAATTTTGTATGAACCTTTCTTTCCTACGCCAATGACAACGTAAGGTCCATCCCAATTTTGTTGTAACTTTCCCACATGCTTGGATACTTCTACCTTCTTCAAGACCAGGTCTCCTTCTTTGAAGGTTCGGATGCGTACCTTTTGATTGTATGCCTTTTCCATATTTGCTTTAGTGGCTTGCAGGCGTACATCGGCTTTTTCTCTCAAAGCTTCTGTTAAATCGACGTCACTTTCTCTTGTCTTTTCATTTTCCTGATCATCGTACATCTCGATTCTTGGTGTTGGGATTAGAGTTTCAACAGGAATAACAGCTTCCGAACCATATACCAAGCTAAATGGGGTTTCCCCGGTTGAGCTCCTGACTGTGGTTCGATTAGCCCAAAGTACTCCTGGGAGTTCATCGAGCCATTTTCCTTTGGCCGCTCCTAATCTTTTTTCCAAGGATTTTATTATTTCTCGGTTTGCTACTTCAGTCTGTCCGTTCGCTCTTGGATGTCCGACCGAAGTAAAATTTTGCTGAATCCCTAGTTTTGAACACCATTCTATTACCTGTTTTCCCGCGAATTGGGTTCCATTATCAGAAATTAGGATTCTCGGGATGCCAAATCGACAAACTATGAATTTCCATAGGAAGTTGATCACTTGGAATTGAGTTATTCGTGCGAGGGCGATGCATTCTATCCATTTGCTGAAGTATTCTACGGCGACCAGGACATAAGCTTTCTTGGATCTAGCCGCTGGGAACGGTCCCACGATGTCCATTCCCCATTGATCGAAAGGCCAACATACCGGGATTGGGTGCATGTTTTCTGCTGGTCGATGACATATATTAGCATGGACTTGGCAGTGATGACATTCTTGGACATACTGAGCGGCATCCTTATTGATGGTAGGCCAATAATAACCTATTCGGAGGCATTTTAAAGCCAATGCCCTTGCTCCGCTGTTTCCTGCGTCTCCTTCATGTACCTCTCGTAGAATATCAATGGTTTGTGATTCAGAGACGCATTTCAGAAGAATTCCTGATACTGATCTCCGGTAGAGTTTTTCTTCTACCAATGTATATTTTGGAGCCCGATATTTTATTTTCCGAGCTTCATTCTGGTCAAGCGGCAGTTTTCCCTCTCGAAGATAGTCTATCATTGGAGTCATCCAGTTTTCTTCAGCTTCTTCGATTTCCATTATATCGACTGCCGGTGTTTCATCGATATCGATCGCCGGTGTATTAGAGATTAACCAGTTGATCACCCTTTCGGTTTTTCCGTCATGGGCTCCTGTGAACTTAGATAGTTGATCGGCCCATTTGTTTTCCGAACGTGGAATGTTCTGTATACCGAAGCTTTCGAATTTCTAAGCTAGTGTTTTCACTTTGGCGAGGTATTTAACCATATTAAATTCCTTAGCCTCGTATAAGCCTTCTATTTGTCTTTGCACTAACTCTGAATCGGTTAATACTTTAAGGCTTTTTATGTTGGCTTTGATAATTTTATCTTTTACTGGCCCATGATTTCTCTTCTTTTGTCTTGCGGGTTTTGCCAAAGGATCAATTTTTAGGGAATGCTTGATTACTCGAGGATCAATTCCTTCGATGTCATTCGTGCTCCAAGCGAAGACGTCGACATTATCTCTGAGGAAGTTGATCAACATTAATTCCCCTTCTTTGCTCAATTCAGTACCTATTCTTGTTGTTTTGGACGAGTCCCCTTGTACTAGAATTACATCCTTATGTTCTGGTGGTTTTAAGGCTAAATCTAGAGGTTCTTTTCCTTTTTTATCTATTCGATCAGTACTAGGGATTTCAACCTTGTTTCTAACGAGATCGTCTTCGAGTTTTCTTTTGCTCGGGGTAATTGATTTGGGGTGATCTTTCAAGGTTAATGAGGTGCTGTAGCAATCCCATGCCATACAGTGATCATTCATTATTTCCCCGATACCTCTATCGGTCGGAAACTTTATCTTCTGGTGATAAGTAGAGACAACGGCTCGGAATAGGTTGAGGGCTGGTCGTCCTAATATTGCGTTATAAGCGAAGGGTGTTTCTACCACTAGAAATTTTACTAGCTTCACTGTCCGGTGCGGATTTTTCCCGAGTGATACACTTAAGGTTATTGTTCCGCTGGGGACGATTTCGGATCCTCCAAACCCTACTAACGGCGTAGCTACTTTCTGTAGATTTATCTGTCCCAAGTTCATCTGGGCTAAAACCTCCCGGGAGATGATATTCGCTGAGCTCCCATTATCGATTAGGATCCTTTTGACATTATAATTTGCTATTTCTAGCGACACCACCATCGGGAAATCGGGGTTATCCTCTTTTGTGTCCCAAACAATGTTTTTAGGTACTTCGCCTTCGTTAAAGCTGATCAGCTGATCGTTTGATGGCTTGTTTTCCAGAGTCCATATTTCTTTTGGGTATTTTAAGCTTCCAATTATGGATCTGGCTGTCCTTCGTCGGGCGTTACGACTATCCCCGCCTGAGGGTCCCCCGGATATTGTATGGATAGTCCCATTGATCTGGTCATGGTTCAACTCCTGCGTAGGACCATGCTCGGGTGACCTTCGACGAGAACTCCTTCTTTGATTATTATTCCGGGGGCTTCTACTTCTTTCCCTTTTGCAGTTATCTCGCTCTATATAGTCGTCTAGTTTTCCCTGTTCGATTAGTTTTTCAACTTCTCTTTTAAGGTGAAAACAATTTTCCGTTCGATGTCCGTGTGCCCGATGGTATTTACAGTATAGGTCATAGTTTCGAGATCTTGGTCTGGGCTGAGCAATTTTCCTCGCTTCAGGGATCCAATTATTCCTTTCTAGTACTTCCAATATTTCTTCGATCGGAGCATTTAACCTTGGGTGTTCTACTTGATTAACCCTGCCTCTGATCGGTAGTTCGGGGTTTCTTGGTCTTTGGTAGAAATTAGGTTGCCTTTCTTGGTCGGCTTTGTTGTATTCCAATCGCTGGAAAACGTTGCCTTTTCTAAAAGATCGCTCATAATCCATGGATCTTTGGGCAGGAATCCTATCGTGCCGTTTGGAGCCTGAAGTTGTGGCTTTGTTTTTGTTTTTATCTTTAAAGGAATTCATCTCTTCTTGGGTCATATATTTAGACGCCAAGCTCATGATGTCGGCAAACGTTCTTAGTTGTTTTCGACTGAGGGCATTTCCGAACTGCCTATTCTTCGTGAGGTCGAAGAGAATAGAAATTATGTAATCGATATTTGGGGAATCGATTTTAAGTAATTCCACGTTAAATCTCGCCAACCAGTTTCTTAAGGATTCTCCCTCTTGTTGGTGTATGGTTCCTAAGTAGCTCATCGGGAGTTTTTGCCTCTTCTGACTGGCAAACTGCTGTGTCAATTTATTGCATAATTCCCGAAAACTGAATATGGAGTTGGCAGGTTGTTTGGCGAACCAGTCCAATGCGAGTCCTTCGAATGTGGTCACCATTAATTTGGCGGTGAATTCCGCCGAGTGGGCGTATAAGTTCATTATATTCGTGAAGCTAAAAATATAATCATCTGGGTCAGTGGTTCCATCATATCGGGGTAGTCTACCCGGGACCTGTCCAATTGACTGTGCCTCTTTTATTTCTCTGCAGAAGGGAGAACAGGCCGCAAGGCTCTCCTGGAGTTCCGTGGTTCGGGCCCACGGGTTTTGAACAGATCGTAGGCGTTGTTCGAGTCGCTCCTGCACCATCCTTTCGATTTCTCTTTCCGAGAATCGCGTTGTTCGTGGTCGATCTGGGATTGCATCATCTATGTCATCCTCGATAGGGATTATTGTACGTTCCTTGGACCCATTGCGCCCCGGCTGTGGTTTTCTTTGTCCTGGTTTTCTTCGGGGATGGTTATCGGAGGGTTTTGAATTGCCCTGCTGCGGACTGTGTAGCGAGCGCCGCTCGCTTGCCGGGCTGTCAGCTTGTTGAGAGGCTTGATCGTTTTGCCTTGGCGCTCTTTGAGCAGGAGTTGCCCTGGCAGCCCTAACGTTTCGAGGAATTTGATCAAGTACGAGTAATTCTTCTGGAGAGAGTGATTTAACGAGCATTGCGATCTGTCGCAGTTTCTCCTGAGTGCCCGGGAGAGGAACGGGGATCACAGGGACTTCCGGTTCTTCCGGTATTGCACCGGGAAGACCTCCTTGGGGTTCCTGCTGACGGGGGTGGGTATCCTGCAAATTCTCGTTGGTGTTGGGAGCGTTATTATCATTGTTGTCCTGTAGATCTTCAGATGTGTTATGACCGGTGGTTGTGTTACTTCTTGCTCCAATACGAGCGCTTTTCCTTGGGCGAGCCATATGTCGATCGAATAATTAACCTAGCCCCACGGTGGGCGCCAACTGATTTAACCGGATTTCGTCAGGTTAAAGGTATCAGTGAATTTGTGATATTGGGGGTTTTCAATATATATATATTTTATAGGGCTCTGTTACTTTATTCAGGATGGATCAAAACTCAAGGAAGAGCAATATCATAAGAACAAAAAGTAAATATTGAAACCAACGCAAAAAATAACACAAATATGAAGAGAAAGCTCTTTTTATTGAATAATAGTGAATTGTGCAGTTAATGCAGAATTCAATGGCGTATTTGCCTTATGATTCAGAGTTGTTTAATACAATGATTGACTAGGTATTTATATCATAATAAACCTAGCGTTACAAGGAAATATAGTCCTAATAGGACTCGGCCCAAATATCCTTCTTGGGTCCGGAGTATAGTCTTCTAGTCGAAAAGAGCAGTATTCGGCCGGGTCGATAAGATGATCCCGAACTGTCTGATTTGGTCGAACCGATCTTATGTTCTTTAGTCGATCCGTACAGTATGTAGGGTGCGAAATAGCCCCCATCACCAGCGGTTTACTTAATTCCAATAAAAAAATGAATTGTAAAACTTACCTAGGGCAGCAACAACAATACTAATTTCACAACCAGTTTTTACAAAACCTTTCTTCAAGTGACCGCTTCTTTTTCTTCTTCCTTCACAAATTACAATAGAAAATCAAAACCTTTCTTCTCCAAGTGGTCTAGTCTTCTTCAATCTCCATCCTCTAATTGATTTTCTCTCACTAATTTGAGGTAAGTTTTAATTTTCTAAAATGTAGAGGTTTTTTGTTAAACATTTAATATGATTAAATTAATATATTTGAATTGGAATAACATTTATTGGGTTTTTTTTTCTGTATACTAATTATAAGTAATTAGCCTACTAATTATATAGAACAAATGTGAGTTATATTTTTGGAGCTCCAAATTTGTCCAGTGATTATAAGATTTGTTTGTTATAGATGGTTCCATAAACAATTATACCTTTATAATGTTTGCTTTTGAGACATGACATTGTTGTTTCTTTGTGTGGAATTTTAATTTATGTTTTGGACATTGGCTGGTTGTTTTTAATCTAAGTTGTCTTGTTTTGGATGTGTAAATTATTGAATGATACTTGAGACTTACGATTTTGACACTGATTTTGATTTTTGAGACATTTTGATTATTTGCATGGAACAATTTGAATTTATATTGACAAAGAATGATAATTTTTATTTATTATAACTGTATTAAAATAGTAAAATATATATAAAATAAATATAACATAATAATAACGTCATACCGGTTATTTCTATCGAACCACTGATCGAACTGATCTAACCGATCGAACCAGTAACCAGTAGGACTTTCGGTTTTATGACCAATCCGCTTTTGAAAACACTGATTTGTTGTAATATTTTGGTCATACTTCCTTTTTCCTTGTTTATCTGTTGGATGAAGATGAAGATAGAGTGCAAGAATTTGAGGGAGGTTTTGATGATTTCCAAAACATCAAAATCAACTAAGTAAGGAATGCTTAGGTCCCTTAGAAGAATTTTGACCAAGAAAGAAGACTATCAGAAGGGTCAAAAGTTCGAGATCCAGAAGACTACTGATCTTATGTTGAATTCAAAATCAGAAGGGTGGGTTATCAGCTGACTCAAATCATATTAGTTCAAGTTATGATCAGCAGAGTATCTATCAGACGGGTCACTTCGATCAGCAGAGTAGAAGAGATCAAGAAGTCTGCCCAACGGTAATAAATGCACTTGGAGTAATAAATGATGCTGGAGAAGGGTATTAATGGCAAATGATTGAAGACATTCTCGGATCAGCAGGGTGCATTTAATGCGACTGAAGGAAAGTACAGCAGACTGTACAGTGCAACAGTTGCAGAGAGCCGTTCCAGGAAATGGGGGACCAGTAATTGTAGCTTTGAAATTTGTCTCATCTTCAACGGATAGATTTCAAAAACAAGTATAAATAGAGCTGAATTCAAGAGTTAGAGACAACACAAGAATATGAGATTTCATACGCGAAGCAGAATTTCTCTAAGTCTCAAAAGCTCAAGAACAGCTCACTCGTCTGCTGAAGTCATTTGTTGACAGAAGCTAAGTTGAAGCAAAAAGAAAACATTCTCTGAGTGAATCTGTATTAGAAGAGTGTTGTGAGAAGTAGATATCCATCTAAGTGAGTGATTTCCTGCTATGAACTTGTGGCTTATCATTTGTTGTAAAGCGCAAGCATAGTATATTGTAAACTGTGTATTTATAGTATAACCCAAGATCTAAGTGACTTGGAAGAGTGAACTAAAGGATTTTTATCCATATAACCACTATAAAAATTATGTGTTTTAACTTGCATTATTTTCTTGCATATTTACAAAACTGCATATGAACACTTAGAAAACTGTTAGAAAGAATTTAAAAGGAGTTTGTGAAAACTAGGGATAAATTTCTTTCTAAGTTATATAAAGTTTACTTGTGAAAAACACTGTTTAAAATCCGCTGCAAGTAATCTGATTGAAAATTGATTTTACTGAAATCAGCTAAGTTATCAGCAGAGGAGTGGTCAACTCTGCTATTCAAGCTTTGTGCGCGATCAGCCTAGTCTGCTTAAAATTCTCGATCAGCTTAGTCTGCTGACAGAAGACTTAAAAGTTTTAAAAGTCTAAAATTTTCAGAGGTCTATTCACCCCTCGTCCCCCCCCCCCCCCCCTAGACCTCATCTGACCACTTGGGACCAACAAGTGGTATCAGAGCGGGTGGTTCATTAGAATCAGCTGCCTGATCAACGAGCTTGATCCGAGTGTTTTTCAAAGGTTTTAAAGCTTTCAAAACAGCACATTTTTGAAAAATCAAAACTATTGAAAATGGACTATATCAGCCATGTTCCCCACATCGGCGGTATGAGTTTTGAAGATTGGAAGATTAGAATGAAAATCTTCCTTGCTACCTACAATGACAACATGTATACATGTATCACTAAAGGTCCATTCCAAATCACCAAGACAATAAAGGTTGATGAAGTAGATATTTTGGTCAATAAAGAACTCGAAAAGATGACAGCTGAGGAAGTCAAGTTGTTCAATCTGGACAAGGTTGGTCGTTTCATCATGACCAAGGCCCTGGACAACGATCGGTTTGACAAAGTCAAGCATTACAAAACTGCAAAAGAAATGTGGGATAAGGTTCGTGACATGAGCGAAGGAAACAATGCCATAAAGGAGCACCAGCTAAGTGTTGCTCTAGAAAAGTTGGACAACTTCAAGATGAAGTCTGCGGAAACCAATGATCAGATGGATACAAGGTTTACAAGGACGCTGAATGAAGTTCTACAGCTGGGAAAGACCTTCACTGACAAAGAGATCACTGTCAGAGTGTTGAAGGCACTGCCTCCAAAGTTCAACCTGAAGGTGACGGCTATGGAAGAATCAAGGGATCTGGGGAAGATCTCTCTTACAGAGCTGTTTTCCGTACTCAAGGCATACGAGTATAAATTGCCCAGAATGGGTATTGAAGAAATCTCAACTTCAGGCCCCACATCTGCACTGGTTGCTCCTGAAAATTCAAGAAGAACAACAAACAAAAGCAAAGACGTGGACTCATCTGATGATGCCACACTGCTCAACAAAAAGGAGTACACTGCTAGAGACGTCACATTGCTGATTAATAATTTCAAGAAGTTCTACAAAAGAAAAATGAAGAACAAATACAACAATGCTTCTACTTCTAACCCTACTTCTTCTTCTCATGATAGTAAGGATGCTTATAAGTCCAAACTAATGTGTTATGACTCCAGGAAATTAGGACATTTCATCAGAGACTGTCCATATCCTAAAGCTGAAAAATACATTGAAGAAGAAAAGCGAATCAGCAAGGAGAGAAAACATCAGAAAGGCAAGGTGCTGATGGCTGAAGCAGAAATGCTTGCTGCTATCTACTTGTCTGATTCATATTCGGACACTTCTGAAGAAGAGTCTACTGAATATGAGAACCCTGCTCTTATCTGTCTGATGGCCAAAGAATCTGATGATTCTGAGGATGAGGTAACTCCTCTTGATAATGAATTATTTAATTCATTTGAGCAAATGATTGTTAATGATACAAGTATTGTTGATGCATTTGCTAAGCTTAAGGCGGAATGATATTTCTAAGAGAGCAAAATAGTTCACTGAAATTTAAGGTTGAAAGACCAAAAGAATCAGCTGAATATAAAGTGCTTGAGCAAGAAAATGAATCTCTGAAAGCTGAATGTGAAGTATATAAAGGGAAAATCATGGAACTTGAGAAAGTCATAGAGTCTCATGATAAGTTATCTGTTGCATTAACGCATATGTCTAGTAAACAGAAGATGCCTTTAGAATAGGATAAGTTAGGACTAAACCATACTGAAAAATTCATATCTGCTGAGAATAGTAAGGTCATTTGGTATGTTCAGACAACTAAACTTGCTTGACCTGAGAAAGAATTAAAGGAGAAGAAGGCTCCTAAAGCTAAAAAGAGCAAAGAGCCAAAAATAGAAAAACAGACTGGTAAAGCTAAACACAGAGTCCTAAGAAGTCTACTGATAACAGTATAACCAACCAGACTAGTAACAAAACTATGTCGTCTGTTAATGAGCAAGCATCTAGTAAACCAAAGAAGCATAAGAATAAGAAAAATCAAAATGTTTGGTATGGAAATGAGTCATCATATTATGTGCAACCTGCTGCATATCCACATGTATATCATGCACCTCAATTTCCACATTACTATGCTCCTTACCCTACTCATCCAATGCATGCATATCCTGCATATCATGCACCTTACTCTGCTTATGAACATCATCCTTATTATACTGATTATCCACGTAACACATCTGCTGAATATGATGAAGATAAACATGTTCATGCTCCTGCCAAAACCCAAAAGCCTAAGAAGCCTAAGACTTCAACATCTTGGGTTGTCAAGGGTGAAACTAATCCTCCAGGACCCTCACAATAAGGGTACCTAAAACAATTTTGTTTTGTTTTGTAGGTTAGGATTAGGAGTAGGAATAAAGTAGAAAAGAAGTGGTACTTGGACAGTGGATGTTCAAGACACATGTGTGGCATCATACATGAACTGACAGATGCTGCTTCTGTAGACGGTCCGAAAGTTACATTTGGAGACAACAAAGAAGGCAAGGTTGTTGCATGTGGAAAGCTAATCACAGGCAACATTGAGATATCTGATGTCTCTTATGTTCAAGGCCTCAAATACAATCTGCTAAGCATTAGTCAATTTTGTGACAAAGGTTTCTAGGTTATCTTCTCATCGGATAAGTGTTATGTTGAACAGATTGGTACAAAGAAGGTCATCTTATCTGGAAGACGACAAGGAAACATTTGTGTAGTTGACTGGAATTCTGCGGACAAGGATTCTAAAGTTTGCTTGGTGGCTTCAACACCGAGTGAAATAAGTTGGCTTTGGCACAAAAGGATGAATCATGTGAATTTCAAGACCATCAACAGATTAATCAAGAATGATTTGGTAGAAAGAATTCATAAAACAGTCATGAGCAAGGACAAGCTATGTGACGCATGTCAGAAGGGTAAACAAATCAAGTCGTCTTTCAAAAGCAAGAAGCATCAATCTTCATCAAGGATATTGGAGCTACTACATATGGACTTATTTGGACCCATTGATCCAATCAGCAATGGTGGAAAGAAGTACTGCCTAGCTGCTGTGGATGACTATTCAAGATACACTTGGGTGATTTTCATGAGGAAGAAAATTGAAACCAAGGAGCATCTAACTAATCTGATGGAACTGATCCAGAATGAGAAGAGTATGAAAATATTGAAGATCAGATCAGATAGAGGGACTGAGTTTACAAACTCTAATGTTGAAGAGTATTATAATGTCAGAGGAATCAGCCATGAGTACTCTGTTGCCAGAACCCCTCAACAAAACGGAGTTGCTGAAAGGAGAAACAGAAATCTGAAGGAAGCAACCAGAATCATGATAGCTGAAGCAAAACTGCACCAAAGATTCTGGGCAGAAGCCACAAATACAGCCTGCTTCACTCAGAACAGATGCATCATCAACAAAAATCAGAACAAGACGCCATATGAAGTTTGGAACAACAGGAAGACAAACATTCATCACCTTAAAATTTTTGGTTGTAAATGCTTTGTTTTAAATAATGGGAAAAATCACCTTACTGCCTTTGCAGAAAAGGCTGATGAAGCTATTTTTGTAGGATACTCTGCTGTTATTTCAGAAATTGAGTGTTGAAAGAAATGAAGAATATGTACCCATCATACTACCTTATCTCAACTCAGCTGCTAGCTTAAGTGTTGTTCAAAATCAGTCACTGATTGTCTAACAGACGAGTTACAAATAGCTGACAGACCAGAGACTGTTCAACAAACTAAAAATGTTCAACAGACTACTACTGGAACTCCAACAGTAGTGTTGCAAGATCAATCAAGAGGACAACATCCTGATTTGCAACTTGATCTCAGATTGCTTAAGAATCACCCACCAATGTTAGTGATTGGTGATCCTTTGGATAGAGTAAGGACTAGAAGAGCTGCTGCAAATGATGTAATGTTTGTCAGCTTTCTATCCCAAATAAAGCCTAAACAAGTTGAAGAAGCTCTTAGTGATTCTAACTGGATTGAAGCTATGGAAGAGGATCTAAATCAGTTTGAAAGGAATGAAGTCTAGTACTTAGTTTCTATACCAAGTCATCAAATAGTCATTGGTACTAAGTGGGTTTTCAGAAATAAGATGAATGAATATGGTATTGTCACCAGAAACAAAGCAAGACTAATGGCCAAGGGTTACTGCCAGGAAGAAGGCATTGACTTTGATGAAACATTTGCACAAGTAGCAAGACTTGAAGCAATCAGACTGTTTCTTGCCTATGCTGCTCACAAAAACTTCACTGTCTATCAGATGGATGTGAAGTCTTCTTTTCTCAATGGAGAATTGCAAGAAGAAGTGTACGTTGAACAACCACTTGGATTTGAAGACTATCTACAAGGAGATAAGATATATCGTCTGAAGAAAGCCCTGTATGGACTAAAACAGGCTCCAAGAGCATGGAATGATATTTTATCTGATTTTGTTTTAATTAAAGGATTTCGAAAAGGTAAAGTAGATAAAACCTTGTTCACTATTGAATGGGAAGATCACATATTATTTGTGCAAATATATGTGGACGATATTATTTTTTGTTCAACTAACCAACAGGTGTGTGACAAGTTCTCCAAGCTGATGCAAAACAAGTTTGAAATGGGAAGTCGCCTGATCTCATGGATGAGTAAGAAGCAAACTTCAGTATCTATCTCTACTGCTGAAGCTGAGTACATTGCTGCTGGAGCATGTTGTGCATAGATACTTTGGTTGAATCATCAACTAGAAGATTACAACATAAAGATCAGTGGAGTTCCAATCTACTATGATAATACAAGTGTCATCTCACTTACTCAAAATACTACAAGTCATGCAAGGACTAAACATATCGAGATCAAACATCATTTTATTAGAGATCATGTGGAAAAGGGAAATGTCATCATTGAATATGTTCATACTGACAATCAGATCGCTGGCATCTTCACCAAATCACTAAGTGATGAAAGGTTTTCAACTCTAAGAGCTGAACTAGGACTACTTAATTTGGATGCATAAGTTGAGGGAGAACTCATCAGAAGACTCGAGTTCATCAGCTTACTCATCTTATCATCTTCAAGATTAACTCTCAACAGACTAGTTAACTTATGGATTCTTGAAGTCAGGGGAAATATGTAAGACTAGCAGTACTCTTGATCTACAGATGAAATTTGCTAATGTCAGTTAGTTAGAGTTATGTGTTCAGAAGATTTATTCTTAATTCTTGAAGATTGAAGATTAATTTATCTTGCTGGATTGACAAACAGCAGAGGAAGATTACTAGTTATTGGCTTTCACTAGTAATATCAGATATCAGATCACTCGTCTGTCAGATAAGTTAAACTCTACTCGTCTGATATATTATATAACTGTGTATTAAAAACGTTATATTTAAAAATGCGCTTTTATAAGTAACAGACTAGTGTCGCTTGAGTTTCCGCCCATCTGACATTAAAATATAATATTTGAAATCCGTAAATCTCACTCACACGATTTAAAAACTGTCAGATTAATCTAACGGTTCGCGTAAAACACGGAAACCGAAGCTGATAGAGATTTATAAATCCAGATTTGATCAGAGGGGTCGACCTTACGCACCAAAAATTTTCTAAGCACTCAAGAAGTTACTGATCTCTTTCTTTCTGTCTTAAAGTTCTTAATCTAACAAAATACTCAAAATCAATCAAATGGCTAGAGCAGAAGGTAGATATCTGAGCTACACAGGGTTCTATGTATCAGGAACCCAACTCATGAAGTAACTACTGGTGAAAATCAAGGAGTCTGGGTTGGTTACGGTTCTTGAAGCTCATGAGGAACTGGTTTTCTTGGATGATGTTGCTGATTTCTACACCAGCAGGAAAATAGATATGACAAAGAGCACAATGATTGGAAAGCTTGGTGGGAAAACAATCTGCATTTCCCCTGCTGTGTTGACTGAAGTGTATGGTTTGAAGAACGAGAGAGGAGAGGTCTCTGTTCTTGGTTCCCAGAAGAAGAAAGCTTTCTGGGCTATCTGTGCTAAAGAAGGAGAAGAGATTTCGGGAACGATGATGTAGACACAGCTAAAAGACGACTACCACAGGTTTGCTTACATCATAGCTCAGGTGCTGGAGTGTTCAACTAACTCCTTAGATGGGTTACCTAGAAGGAGGTTTCACACTATGGCCTACATTTACTACGGCCTGGATGTGAACTGGGCTGCTCATATGTACAACATTTTGGCTGTCAAGAAAAGTGGACACGCCATTCTACTGAGTCTTTGTTCCTGGCTCTAAATTGTCAAATGGTTAATGGCAAAGCTGTTCATGCACTAAAGAGGTTTCACAAGTATGAACCAGTCAGAGTGGAGCCCAAAGTGGTAGTTACCCCTAAAAGGAAAGGGAAGGAGAACACTGAAAAGGCCGGTGCTGCTAAGAAGGCCAAAACCACTGAACAGATTAGTAAGTCTACTGATCAAACAACAAACCCTGCTGTTGAAACTAGATCAGTAGAGTCTGCTTCAGAAATTGTTAATAAGATAGTCACACAAGTGTCTAAAGAACTGGGAGAAAGCACAGCTGGAGCATCTCCTGAAAGAACTGAGTCAGATGAACCAGTTCAAGTTGAATTGAAGAGGAGAACCAGGAGCTCTGCAAAGAGTCCTGCTGCTGAGCCTCAGCCAACTGGGGCTATGACCAAGTCCAAGGCATGGATGAAGGTCACTTTCTCAGAAGGGCCCGTTGAAAAAGTTAAGGAGGATACAGCATCAGCAGAAAAACCAAAGGATACATCATAGAAGTCTGTTGCTAACTCCGACTTAGCTCAGTCTGCTGTCACAGAGACAGAACAACAGACTAGCACAATTGGTGAGGGTGAACCACTGCTCATCTTCCTCAACCAATTGATGCTCAACCACTCAAGGTAGTGGAAAACCCTGTTGCCAGGAAGAAGAGAACTGTCAAAGGGAAGGTATCTGCTGCTCAGAAGATGAAGGAAGAAAAAGAGCTAAAAAAAAAGAAGCAGATTACCAAGAAGCGCTGAAGCAGAGTATGCTCGAAGCTCAAGTCAAAAAGATGACTCCTGAGGAGCTAGCTGCAAAAGAAGCAGAAGACTTGGCTGCTGCAATTGAAGCTAGTACCAAGGATGCCCATGGTCCAATGTATAGTGGTGGCATTAGAACTGGGGAGCCAAGGGACCCAAATCAGCCGAAGCCAGTGATGCCTAGGCCAAAGGAGCCCAAGAAGCAAAAATCAGAGTTAGAGTACGCCTTGACGGTTGTTCTTGATAACCCAGAGGCCTACACAAAATTTGAGGCTGAATTGGAGAGGTACAACAATTAGCTCATTCGTCAGAGCTGTTTGCCAAAGAGAAGATCAGATACAAATGGAGAGATTACAAACTGACAAAGACCAAGGAGCAGATTATAGAATGGAAGGCATTTTCAGCAGAAGAAGCTTGGGTGTTAAGCTGGCTGAAAACTGGATGCTTGAAGCAAGCACTTGACTCAGACTTCTTCATGGAAATGGTTAGATGGAGACTAAGGAAGATGGCCAAGTCTGAGGACAAGAAGATTAGATAATCTGTTCCAGAGGACCCTGCTGAGGGAGGAGACCTGCTGGACAAAGCAGTAAAGTTGGTCATTTCCATCACCCTGGAAATGTGGTCAAAGAAGACAAGGTGTCAGAAGGGTCATCCCAGTTTAATAACTCCTTTACCAAGTCTTCAACAAATTTTCTTGACCTGCAATAAAAACTAATGAAGAACAGCCAGAGCAGACAACAACATCGTTCACACCTGCATGGATTTTTACTCATAAGACTGTTATCTCTACTGATGGTTTTGATGTTGTTACTATTGCAGATGAACCCAAAAAGGTCCAATAGACAACAGCAGAAAAGGCGAAGGAGAAGGAAAACACTCCTAGCCCAGCAGATATCCCATCAACTTCCTCATCTGCTCAACCATCACTGTTGGAATCCATTCAACAGTTGATATCCAATGCTATGAAGGAGATGGAGGACAAAAACAGAGAGAATTTGAAAAAGTTTGAGGAGATAGCCTCATCTCTGATGTCTACTGCTACTGCTGAAAGATAACCCCCTGCTGCTGCTCCCAGTCCAAAGATAGTTGAGGAGATTGCTGAGATCAAACAAGATATACAAACTATCAAGCTGGACCTGGAAACACTTGAAGCAAGAACACAAAGCAATACAGCTGGGTGGAATAGTGACAATAGAGTTGTTGTTGAAGCATTGTCTGCTCATGAAGAGGCTAGCTTGGGCATGCTTAAGACCTTCACCATAGCTGCTAAACTGATTTTCGAAACTCAGGGCACTACAACAAAAACTGGATCATGTGAGGGGACATTTATTTTTATGTGTCCCAAACTTTTAAGTTTTAAGACATTTATTTTTAAGTGTCCCATAGAAAAATGATTATGGGACACTTAACTCTGAAGCGGGAAAAGTGGCGCCCAATTTTTGCCTTTTATTATTTTCACTCAAATTCTAGGTTTTATTTCCCTTATTAGTTTTTGTCGTCATTCTAATTTAATTTCTCTTTCTCTATCACAAAACCACTCTTCTCTATCACAAAACCTAAGAAATAAAGCAACAGGTATCGCTCTCACAATCGATCTATGACACCTTCTATATATCAAATGATAATTATTTATTGAATACCTCAAGTGCCAATACAACAGACACAATAATGCTCACTACTTCTGTGAATCAGAACCGGTGCCCTAACTTTCCAAGTTATGGTCCACCATGAATAATGTGAGCAACCATGTTGTAATCCTCTGAATCTAGGGCCTTTTGTAGTTATATCGGCCCAATTCCTCTGTTTTCCTTTTTCAATTTTTCCTCCTATTTTCAATTTTTCCTTCAATTTTGTTTTTCTTAATCAAGCAAACATGAATAGCTTCTCTCCATTTTTATCTCACTATCCCTAAAGTTCTCTTATTATCTTTTGATTGTTGTTTTACCTAATATTTTTTTATGTGTTGCACTTACAGATTTGAGCAGCTTCCAATTTCATCCGGGTTTCCTCTCAATTCTTTATCTTTCTATTTTTAAAGTTTTGTTCTTATCTACTGATTTTTGCTATAATTGATTATTCTCTTTTTATTTGTTGCACATACAGATTTGAGCGATTCTCATTTTCATTCGGGTTTCCTCGAAGAAATCAGTAAGGTATGGATTTCAATTGCTATTAACCCCCATGATAAATGTGATTTAGTTTTATTTATGACGTGTGTACGTTGATATTGGATTTTTGGTGAAAAATTCCAACTTAAAAAGTTCCTCACTGTCTTGTATAGAATAGAATAGATAATAAGTTTGTTGTTGTGGGGCTCTTGCTTTTTATATGCCACCTGATCCGTGTGACTCCTCTTACCTATATTCATCTTCATTTCAATTTAATATTAAATGTTTTTTACAACTCACATGAGATTTTTTATGAAATTGCTTTTCTGTAAGTGAAACAGTAACTAGGATATAAATTTGTGTTTTAACTGAAGTTATATGTGCATTGTAAAAGGAATATGAATTCTTAGCTAATAGATATGATTATGTATGGCTCAGGGGAAAGATTTGTGAAGAATTTGTTGCTACATACAAAGTTGCCATTTTAATAATATACTAACAAATAAATTAAGTCTTAAATCTAATATTTGTTTATGATATTGTAAATTAATGCAAGTTAGGATACCAAGTCATTCATATTCCAAACTATTTTAAAGATGGTAAACTCCCCTGCTTTTCTTCGTTCAGTTTATAGGAAGAAAATTATATATGCTACTAGGAAAGAAGATCCTTATAAAATATAAATTGAAGATGAATGGATATTTATAAAGGGCAGGCAACATGTACATTTATGTAAAGTATATATAACATTTAGTATTAAGTGATATTATGTAAACATAAAGACAAGGCTTTGTGCTAGTTTCTGTTTCAAGAATTATAGGCACTATGTAAACATAAAGACAAGGCTTTATGCATATTCTTCCAAGTATAACGGTTACTGTTCATGTATTGAATGTAGCAATCCTTAAGAATATTTGTGGCTGTTGCAATTGGATATTGAAATCAATGAAATTTCGATTTGATCCAGCTGACTGGTTGATTTAATCTTTGTTAACATTAAGCAAATCACAGGTTGGATCTTGTGTTCTTTTGAAAAATGGTGGAGATAGGAATGAAGTTATTGTAGGAGGTATTGTAACTAAGACAAGTAATGTTTATGTCAATGGTATGGAGTTGGAACGCGACTTCTGTGAAATAGTAATCCAGTTCCAAGTGAAAAGAGATGCAAGATTGTTATTCCCTCATAGTCATTTTCAAACTATTGGAGATGCTCTTGGAGTACCTACTGTTTGGCCTTTGTCCATGGTATTTCCTTTTTCTTTTCTTGATACCATGCTTACCACATGTATCTTTTCAAAAAGAAAAAAGCAACATCAAATATATTTTATATATTGAACAGGTTGAATTGGATGAAGACGAAGACTGATACAAGTTGGAGTATGAACTTTTTTGAGCTTGAACTTTCAAGATATCTATAGTTAGATTTTGTTTCCTTATTCTAGAAACTATGCAAGTTTATATTTTTGATTGTACTCGTTTCCAAGAATATATATATGTAATTTTGTTGTCTTGGAAACTTTCTATGACATTAGAACTACTATATCTACATATACTTAATTTTTTTGGAAGAGATACTGGGATGTTTAAATGAATCGACCATTTGCATTATATTAGTTATTTGAATTGTCATTTAATTTGTTGAAATATGTATGCATTTTGAGTGAATTTTGGAATAAAATAGCTTAGGATTCTTGGAACCTATAAATATTATATGAGACACTTTTAAGTATTGAAATATATAATTCAAAATATATATATTAATATTTATGGATTTTTGAAAACACAAATAAGTGTTTCAAGAATGAAATTAATAAAAATGTCAATTCTCTGGGAACACTTATATGTATCTCGAAAATGATCTCATGGGACACATGTAAATATCCTCAGGCCGCAAAATCTAAGGACACTTATTCGTATCTCGAAAATGATCTCATGAGACACATATAACTATCCTCAGACGCATAATCTAGGGACACTTTTTAGGGACAAATAAAATTCTTCCTTGTTATCATGCGACACGAAATTATGAGACACTTTTTTCAAGTGTCTCAATGTTTCTAAATGTCCCAAGATAAACATCTTGGGACACTTATTTGTGTCTCGAGACATGATTTTTGTTGTAGTGGGGTAAGCTGCTGGATCAAATTGATCTAACTTTTGGAAAGGTGGAGACTTTTGCTGAAGCATAACAGGGAAGAAGAGACGCTCACATGGATGCGGTTGAAGAGAATGTCAGACTTCTTTGTGAGTCAATCAACATCACACCAGTTTTGCCTAAGGAATTGCCAAAAGAGCTACTTGTCAACCCTGCTGCTGATGACAAAAGGAGGGAAGATAATGTCTCTGCAACAAAGGCTGTTGTTGCTGATAAGACTGCCAAAACTGATGCTAATAAGCCTGCTGAAACGGTTACGGAAAAATTGGAAGAGTCTGCTGAGAAGACAGAAGAAAATACAAGCAGACCAGTTGATCAGACAACTGCTGAGCAGAAAGAAAAAGAAGAAGCTGATGATTCTGAACAGTCCAAGGTATCAGCAAAGTCAGATAAGGAACTTGCTGCAACCAAGGACTCAACTGAAGAGCAACTAAATCCAGATGTGAAATACAAAAACTTGGAGGAGCTGAAGAAAAGAATTTATGCTTTAGATGACTCCTCAAGTGAAGAAAATGAAGATGATGATCTTGTATCATCAAAAGAAGACAAAGAAGAAAATAAAGAAGACAAGGAAGAAAAGAATGATGAAAAACAAGAAGAGAAGAAGGACTAGACTAGGATACTTGTTTTCTTGTAATCTCTTGTATTTTATTTTCTGTCTATCTCATCTGTCAAGACTTGTAACTTGTAATCAGATTCCATATTTATAAAAGTTCAAGTTTTGTTTTCAACAAATTATTTCTATCTCATAATTTTTTTAGGATCAAACTTTAGCTTAGGTACAGGTACTTAGCTGAAGGTTTTGTCATCATCAAAAAGGGAGAAATTGTTGGATGAAGATGAAGATAGAGTGCAAGAATTTGGGGGAGGTTTTGATGATTTCCTAAACATCAAAATCAGCTAAGTAAGGAATGTTTAGATCCCTTAGAAGAATTTTGACCAAGAAAGAAGACTATCAGAAGGGTCAAACGTTCAAGGTCCAGAAGACTACTGATCTTATGTTGAATTCGAAATCAGAAGGTAGGTTATCAGCTGACTCAAATCAGATTAGTTCAAGTTTTGTCAGCAGAGTATCTATCAGACGGGTCACTTCGATCAGCAGAGTGGAAGAGATCAAGAAATCTGCCCAACGGTAATAAATGCACTTGGAGTAATAAATGATGCTGGAGAAGGGTATTAATGGCAAATGATTGAAGACATTCTCGGATCAGCAGGGTGCATTTAATGCGACTGTACAGTGCAACAGTTGCAGAGAGCCGTTCCAGGAAATGGGGGACCAGTACTTATAGCTTTGAAATTTATCTCATCTTCAACGGATAGATTTCAAAAACAAGTATAAATAGAGCTGAATTCAAGAGTTAGAGACAACACAACAATCTGAGATTTCATACGCGAAGCAGAATTTCTCTAAGTCTCAAAAGCTCAAGAACAGCTCACTCGTCTGCTGAAGTCCTTTGTTGACAGAAGCTAAGTTGAAGCAAAAAGAAAACATTCTCTTAGTGAATCTGTATTAGAAGAGTGTTGTGAGAAGTAGATATCCATCTGAGTGAGTGATATTACTTCAGAGAGTAGGAGTTTCTTTGTGATTTCCAGCTGTGAACTTGTGGCTTATCATTTCTTGTAAAGCGCAAGCATAGGATATTGTAAATTGTGTGTTTATAATATAACCCAAGATCTAAGTGACTTGGAAGAGTGACTAAAGGATTTTTATCCATATAACCACTATAAAAGTTCTTTGTGTTTTAACTTGCATTATTTTCTTGCATATTTACAAAACTGCATAAGAACACTTAGAAAACTATTAGAAAGATTTTAAAAGGAGTTTGTGAAAACTGGGGATAAAATTCTTTCCAAGTTATGTAAAGTTTACTTGTGAAAAACACTGTTTTAAATCCGCTGCAAGTAATCTGATTGAAAATTGATTTTACTGAAATCAGCTTTGTTATCATCAGAAGAGTGGTCAACTCTGTTGTTCAAGCTTTGTGCCGATCAACCTAGTCTGCTTACAATTCTCGATCAGCTTAGTCTGCTGACAGAAGACTTAAAAGTTTAAAATTTCAGAGGTCTATTCACCCCCCCCCCCCCCCTCTAGACCTCATCTGACCACTTGGGACCAACGTTATCTTTAGTTGTAACTTTTTACTTATTTAGTTGGCTTTATTTATGTATTTGGTTTGGGGTTTGAGCCTCTTTTTAAAGCAATATCTTAACTATCAAAAACAAAAAAAATATCACTATTGTCGGACTCACATTAATTAATAATGGGTAAATTATAGATAATCCACTGAGATAATGTTTAATTATAAAAATCTCTCTCACGTGTTGGGTATTACAAAAATTTCCCTCAAATTTGTTACTTTTTTACAATTAACCCCTTGTCCCCTAAACTTTTCAATTTCGGCATTGAGTGTTATTTGTACTGTTTAATATCTTATAAATATTAAAACTTGGGTGTTAATATATTGTTATATCTTATAAATTATAAAAGTGATAATTATACATTTATTACCAAAATAATTGATAAATTTATAATTGCCCATAAGTTTCAATAAATATTGCAAGAAAAAGAAACCTATTTACTTATTTACTAACAATTTAAATTGTATAACAATAAATTAAATAGAATTTTAGTAGTAATTTTTTATAAATATAAACAATTTGTTTATATATTTAGTTAAATGTAAATTAACTCCTTCTAATATAAAGATATGCAATTTACCTTCATGTGAAATGAAATAATGATCATTTTACCTTCCAGTGAAATGAAATAATGAATAATTTACATTACTTGCTAGTGGAGGTGTTGCACACACTCTATAATACAACTGGGACTTCATTTTCATGTAAAAAGCACCAATTTAACCTTATCCTTGACAACATATTCATCTCACTTTACCCCCTGTGATATGTGTAAATAAGCAATTTACCTCCCTGTGATATGCGTAAATCGGCACTTTAACTCCCAGTGATATTACATAATGGACATTTTGCCTCTTGTAAAAATGTAAAAATCAAGAAGGAGGCCGTGTGCTCTTTTATAAAAACACATGAAGGTATTTTGACCTTTTACATTTCACAAGAAGTTAAACTGTCTATTTAGAATAACATAGAGAGTTAATTTGTTATTCACACTTTTTAATGATATCTTAGAATTTTGTAGATTTAGAAAGAAAAAAAAAGATGATTATATCAGGTCAAATAATATGTACATGTCGTATCAAAAGATGTACATAAATACCATAATACGTGGCAAAAATTTCGATTTTCATACCATAAAATAGATCAAAGCCTATTTTTCATACCAATCGAATGAAAATCATCTTGTAGAATAAACAGGCGTTTTAAAAATTATACTTTCGTTAAGTTTTTTAACGGAATCGCCACGTGGTCCGTTAAATCGCCTTGAGCGGGAAAAAAACTCACGTGCAAGGCATATGTGGTATGAAAAATAAAAATTATCATGTTCTATTGTATGAAAAATGATTTTTTTGTTTATTACATTTAATTTAACTAGACATAAATATATATATTAATTCAGTTTAACCACTCAAACATTTGTTATCTTGTCTCACCAAGTAAAATTATTTTATTGAGAAAGATTTTTCTACATTTTTTTTGGGGTAGAAAAGTTGACTATAATGGTATATAAACATTTCAAATAACTCAATTAATCGTGTGACACACTTTTAATATGATCCAACTTAAACATTGAATGGTCTTTGCTAGGATCAACTTCGACGAGCCCTGATAGTTTTCATCTCAGTACAAGCATTTGCTAACTCGTAATGTTGATCGATTATATTGATCAAAACTTCATCTAATGTGAGACCTACACGTAAAAATTCATTATTGATTATTTTTTTCATGAAGTAATCCATCATTAATGTTGGACATAGACCCTAATTAGGGGATATTCTTGCATAGACTTGGTCTATGAGATTTTTATAGACCTTGTGGTGGTAAATACGCCACATCATACATTTTGAGAGTATGACATTATCAAAATGTATGATGTGGCACATTTACAATCACAAGGTCTATGAAAAGCTAATAGACCAGGCCTATACAAGAATTTTCCCTAATTAGTAACTAGCTATGAGCATAACCTATATAGTTATATTCAAATTAATTAACTACACCAAATGGAGTAAAGTTGTGCAGATCTTTGTATGACCTAGAATATATAACTATGCAACATTATTTTAGTAGATAAACAAAATTGCCCAGATTTAGTTTTAGATAGTGTAGAAGCAGTCGTGTTTTTTATCTAGTGCTTGAAATATTTCATTTTATTATTTGCTGAAACTTGTGTGAAGTATAATAAGTAGTTTGAAAAATTGAATAAATATATTTTTAATATTTGATTTATCAACTTGCTTATGCCAAATGCAATATTTTTTGTGTTTTTCAAGGATTTGCAAATACAACTATTTACAGAAATAAAATAATATATTGTCATTTTTATTTTAAGTTAAGCATAAACAAAAAAAATTACAAGCTCCAATAAATATCGCCTAATTCTATTTGTTACAAAACTTTGGATAACAAGCTTAGAACGTGCAGTCTTCATCATGGAGCCGTTCCGAAAGAAAAGTCGTCGGTCCGGCCTATTCTTACCAGACTATTTTTATACTAAAAGTAAAATATAATGCCTACTAAAGGCCGTCTGAACATTGCAAGATTTGTTTAGATAAAAATGTATAGTAAAAAAAAAAAAAAAAATTAAAGATGATTATTAAATTGAAAGTGATGCAAAAATTCAATTTTCATACCATAGAATAAGTTAAAGTCCACTTTTCCATCTCAATCGAACGAAATTCATATTTCCGTTTCAAGTCAACTTTACGGGCACGTGACACTTCCATTAAAAAACTGACGTAAATATGACTTTTTATGATTTTGATTTAATTGGTATGAAAATGGACTTTCGCATAAAAATTGAATTTTTGCCCGTAATAAGTATTTCACTCAGTTCACTACGATTTCTCGATTTTGTTAAAAAGAACCATCTCATCTCATGTTCTCTTCTTTTTTCTATACCTCTATAACTCATTTGGCAAAATCGTTAGTTTCCCATTTAAACGAGTTAATAATCCTTTCTTTTTGCGAAGAATTTTTTTTTATTTATTTATTTTTTTAATAAGGGCATAATAAGATCACAAAAATTAATGAGTTTTACAAGAAGAAACCAATAAACAATATTTCTCATGTCCTAAATCATCTGTCGTTTTACATGTTTTCACGTATATTAAAGTACCTAACAAACGGCCACAATTTTAGAAAAAAAATAAATTATATACCTAAAATACCCTTATTGTCATCTCAACATTTACTATTTATACATTATCCAAGTTTTACATTCTCTTTCTTAAAGGTAAAATAAGAAAATAAATAATTAATATTATATTGAAATTTAAAAGCGATAAAAAATTTGAGATAAATTTTTTTCTCTAAAACAAACAGAGGGAGTAACTCGTTAATTAAAAATAGAGTAAAGTAAGTGATAATTACTCATTTGTTACACTATTGTGCGACCTACACTTACATATTATTACAAAGACCCAACACGTGCAATAATATTGTCTCGCTGAAAAAGCCTACAACACATCACTTTCACACTTTTTTGTAACGTTAATAAAATTATTTAATACACATTGTATGTATATTAATTAGTATATATACTCATTTTATTTTATGTATGTATACTTGCATCCCCTATAATTAATGAGGATTAATATAAGACTTGAAATTCAAAATCAATATTTGTTAGCAAGGGTGAAGAGGTATAAGATATCCTGACGTGGACATTTGTCGTGTGAAGCATAAACAATAAAGGTATTGATAATTACTGAAACTATGTGAACGATTATACAATTTTAGATACTTTTAGTGATAAAACGTATTAATTGAATTCAAAATTGAATCGCAAATGCCCAATCACCAAGCATGTATGTGGATGTGGGCCGCAAATTGATAATTGATAATACAGTATATTTCATAATATCAGTTGTGTATTGTAATTAATTACAATGTGCGTGAAGATGAGTGTTATATTTTTATATTTTATAGGAGTGTTAAAAGCCGTGGTGCATACAATTTTATTATCATGGACTATGCACAAGCGGTTGTCGAAGGGTTGGTGAATAAATTTGTCACTTCTTAAACATACCAGATATCACATATGGAAAATCGTGGTACAGTCGTGGTGATTGAGTTTTAGCAATGTCTTTGTGCTTTTACTACTGCTTTTAATCGAGGTGGATACTCATGTTCTTTTTAGTGAATAAAATCATGGACAATTTTTTTTCGTCAACTAAATATTGAATTTTATTCGAAAACTGCATGGAAACTTTTCAAAAATACTAAGAAAATTATAAAACATGGCTAAATTAATAAAAATAAGAGAAGTACCAAGAACAATAAGGAGTTTAAAAAATGCACCTTAATTTTTATTTTCGATAATTCAAAAACATTAATATACTTCAATATTTTTAACAGAAAATATGAAAATTTTGATTCACGAACCAAGTTGAAATACTCTACACAAGATAGAGGTATTGTGCAAGATATTTTTAGAAACCTTTAAATACCAACTTTATTAATTTCCTTTTGTCTTTTGCTTTAATTTAAACAACATTTGCGGTATATTAAATAATGAGATAATTGCATTGTGGTACCAAACAATATCTCGATTACAACTTGTGGTACCATAGAAAATGAGGTTGATCAATTTTGTACCGCAATTTAAGAAATTGAATCACATTTGGTACTTCCGTTAAAATTGGCCGTTAACTGCTGACGTGGCAGTAAAGTTTTATTGCAGAATTGACACCATTACTTATATTGACTGACAATTATACCCCTAACTTTTTAAGTTGTCAAAATAACCCCATATTTTCAAATTTACTGATAATTTTAGTCCAAATTGTTGCCCAATATCAAAATTGGCTCGAATAAAACACTTGCGGACTAATTTAGAGATTTAACTTAGTATATTTACATATGTATTTAACTAATTTAATTTATAAATAATATTAACAAACCAAATAATACATAAACACACTACAACAAATATGACCTTCAGTGACATCTACTTTGTGGCATTTTAACACTATGTGTTACACAAATTCAATCCGGTGGCATATGTAAGAAAATGTTGAAACTTTTTAGCTAACCAAATAAAATTTGTGGCATTGAATCTAACATTTAAATTATTGTGGCATTGTTTGAGAATAAAATGCCATTAAATAAAAGTGTTAAACCTTGTTACTGTGGCATTACTTTTGTAAATAGCACTAAAAATGGTATTTACCTACAATGATTTTTTTAATTAAATCTTTTTAGTGATAATAATTCTTTTAAATGCCATGAATGTTTATTTCAATAACAGAAAATACAATGCCACCATATATTTGAAAATCAACACTTTAAGCTTACATCAGTGACATTTTAATTTTGTTGGATTCATTAAATGAAAAACTCTCCTCATGACTAAGAGAAATTAAAAAAAAAAAAAAAAGAAAAAGAAAAAAAAAAACCTAAAAGAACTAAAAACCTTAAATAAACGGCAATCTCAATAAATTTTCCTATACACTTTGAAAGAGGGATATTATGACATTAAAAAAAGTAAAGAAAATTGGAGGCAATCTCAATAACTAACAAAAAGGAAAAATACAAAATTAACCTATACACACCAACAGTTAAAGTTCAAGAATAAATGACTCTCACACTCAGCACACACTCGCGACCCGACGGTGGTGCTTCTTGAACTAATTTGATTTCAGAGATTTGTATTTCACAGGCAATATGTGAGTTTCTTTCATGCTTTACTTCTTCTTGGGTATTTTTTTTATTTACTTTATTATTTCTTCTTTTATTGTTGTATAGAGAAAGTGTTGTAATTTCTGAATTTTGTTAACGAATTCCAATGAAAAATTGCTTTCATTTCGAATTCAGTTATTGTTGAGTGTGGGAATCTTTTTGGATTATCACCAACCTTCAGATTTTGTTTGTTTTGGTTTTATCACATGCCCACCACTAGCTTGATAAAATGCCTAATAGTAGTAGATTTTCCTCCTTCAAAATTGTTGTGTTTGCTCAACATAAAAATATTTTATTTTTTAAGTTTTGAGAGTTGGCTGCATAATTTTTGTTAATGATGAAGAAGTTTCTATTTCTATAACTAACACCGTTTAATTAGCAAGGTAATATGAATGTTCTTCAAACTAATTTCTTGCTCTTTAGAAAAGTCTCTATTTTCAGTTATCTCCGTGAATGTTTCTTTTCTCAGCCATTTTATTTCAATGAAATTATAATGTGTTTGCTTTATATTAACTTTCCATTGCTCTAGGAAGAACAAGTGGTGAGAATGTAATGTCCATTTAATATAGTCATCAAGTTTTTAATTGAAATAAATAATATTGCCTTTATGCTTACCCCTTCTTCTTTTTAAATTTATAGCTGCTATTTTTTTTTTTTTTTACTACATAGCGAACCACAACAGAGTTATAGATAAAAGCTGGATGAAACAATCCAGGTTGAGTGATGTATATGATGAAGGAGTAAAAAAGTTTCTTGATTTTGCGTTTCAAAATAAAAATTACGATGAAATGATTCTTTGCCCTTGTAAAAAGTGTAAACTTCGATTACCAGTCGCTCGAGCAGTTGTATATGATCATTTAATAGCAATTGGTATTCTTGAAGATTATACTACGTGGATCTTCCATGGGGAAATTGAATCCTCTTTGACTCCAGAAGATGAGGATAACTATCACAATACATCGTCCATGGATATTGACATGGAAAGTTTACTACATGAGGCATTCAATATTCCAACTTCCCATGATAGTCAAAACAATAATTCTCCGGTTTCAGAAGACCAGCCAAATCCGGAAGCTGAAAACTTTTTCAACTTCGTTAAGGATGCCAACACGGAACTCTATCCTGGATGTAAGAAGTACACAAAACTTAGCTTTATCGTTCAATTATTTCATATTAAATGTCTTGGTGGATGGAGTAACAATAGTTTCAGCATGTTGCTTAGTTTGCTAAAAGCTGCTCTTCATGATGGTGAATCGCTACACACATCCTTCTATGAAATGAAAAAAATAATTGGAAAATTGGGTCTTTCTTATGACAAAATTCACGCATGTCCAAATGATTGCGTACTATACCGAAAAGAATACCAGGATACTACAGAATGTCCTAAATATCACACATCTAGATACGTGATACCTGAAGATAATTCTAGTAGTTCAACTTCTCCTCAAATGGCATCTTCTAAAGGTCCTGCTAAAGTCTTACAGTACTTTCCACTAATTCCTAGATTACAAAGATTGTTTATGTCTTCTAAGACTGCTTCATTTATGCGATGGCACAAAGAAGTTAGGACAAAAGATGGTTCTATGAGGCATCCGACTGACTCTCCAGCATAGATGACGTTTGATCATAAAAATCCAGCCTTCTCAGTTGAGCCTCGAAATGTTAGACTTGGTTTAGCCACTGATGGAATGAACCCCTTTAGAACCATGAGCACTACATACAGTAAATTGCCAGTAGTTTTGATGGCATACAATTTGACACCTTGGATGTGCATGGAACCCGATAACTTAATTTTGTCCATGATTATACCTGGTCCCACTTCACCTGGAAATAACATTGATGTATACCTACAACCATTGATAGAAGAACTGCATTTGTTATGGGGCCCTGGGGTTATGACATATGATATATATACAAAGACCAATTTTCTAATGCGAGCACCACTAATGTGGACAATTAGTGATCTTCCAGGGCTTGCCTATGTGTCAGGTTGGTGCACTAGGGGAAAATATGGTTGTATAGTATGTCATAAGAGACATGTTCTACATGGCTTAAACATGGTCGAAAGTTTAGCTACATGGGCCATCGTCGATTTTCGGAGAAAAACATGCTTTTCGAAAAAACGATAAATCTTTTCATGGTGGAAAGGAAAATAGATCAGCACCAGTGCCTTTAGACCGTTGTACAATACTGGAAATGTTAGAAGGTTTTCATATTGAATTTGGGAAAACTTGTACCAATCCGGACATACCATACAATTGGAAAAAGCGAAGCATATTCTTTGAGTTGCCATATTGGAAGGATAATCTTGTTCGTCATAATCTTGATGTAATGCACATTGAGAAAAATGTATGTGAGAGCATTATCGGGACGCTATTGAATTTGGAAGGGAAAACAAAAGATGGATTAAATGCACGTCTTGATATAGAGTTGATGGGTTTGAAGCCAGAATTACATCCCAAAAGGGTGCAAAATAGTAAAACCATATTGCCTTCTGCGTGTTACTCGCTGACAAAAGAAGAGAAAATATCATTTTGCAGGTTTCTGAAAAATGTAAAAGTCCCTGATGCCTATACTGCCAATATCTCTCAGTGTGTCAATCTAAAAGAAAAGAAAATATTTGGAATGAAAAGTCATGATTGTCATATTCTAGTCCAACAACTACTTCCCTTAGCTGTTATAGGGATGTTAAGCCCCCAAGTGCGTGCATGTTTGGTCGAGTTGAGCAATTTCTTCAGGGAAATATATTCGAAAGTGAACAAACCAGAAGACTTTATACATCTTGAAAAGGAGATCTCTATCACTTTATGTAAACTAGAAATGATATTTCCCCCTGCTATTTTCGACATTGTTGTGCATCTCCTCGTTCATTTGCCAAGAGAGGCTCAACTTGCTGGTCCTGCTCAATATGGACACATGTATCCTGTTGAGAGGTAAGTTCAACTTTTTGTTGTATTTCTTAATTAAAACATAGTAATTATATGTGTGTTTTGATTGAAGAACTTTTTTGAACTTGCAATCAACAGATATCTTCTTAGAATTAAGTCGTATGTGAAAAGTAAAAGTCATCCAGAAGGCTCCATTGCTGAAGCGTATTTGGTTAATGAATGTCTTACATTTTGTTCACGTTATATGGAGGGTGTAGAGACAAGACTAAATCGGCCATCACGTAACAATGACGACGGTGGTATCATAGAAGGTGTGTTGCCTGTCTTTTCAATGCCAAGCCGACCACTAGGAAAGGGAACATTAAAAGTTTTGGATGACAATACTAGGGCTAAAGCACATCTATACATTTTATTCAATTGCCAAGATGTTGAGCCTAATAAAGTGTAAGTGAATCGTACAAATCTTATTTCACTATTATAATATTACAAGATACCTTCTCGAATATTAGCAATAACCTTTTTTTAATTAAAAAATAGTAAACACTTTGATATGATTTCTCAACAATATCCCGATTTACGAGATTGGGACAAAGAAAAAATTCATAGTGAGCAGTTCCCGGGGTGGTTTCAAGATCAAGTAAGTTTCATATACTATAGTCATATCTCTATATAGAGTATAACAAAAATAATTTATCCATTATTACTTTATGCAGGTTGCTTCACTGGGCTTGGAAGAAAATCCATTATGTGAAGTTCCAAAAATCTTAGCTCTTGGTCCTCAAAAAGTTTTCACTAGTTACAAAAGGTTTATTATTAATGGTTTTAGATTTCACACTAAGGAAATTGAGGTTAGGCGGAAAACACAAAACAGTGGGGTTATTGTGACTGCAGAAACACATAGTTTTGCGAGTAGAAGAGATAGAAATCCTGTAGTCAGTGATATTACACACTATGGAGTTTTAAAAGATATAGTTGAGTTAGATTGCTTGTTTGAAAAAAGGGTTGTGTTGTTTAATTGCGATTGGGTTTGCAGAGAGGAAAACGAAATGAGAAAGATTGAATCCTCATTAACTTCAACCACTTGATGGGTGATGCAGAGCCATTTATTTTAGCTTCTCAAGAAGCGCAAGTCATGTACCTGAAAGACCTCAAGCACAAGGACTGGCATATAGCTATCAAGATAGTTCCTAGGGATTCGTTTGATATGACTGCACAATCATCTACGGAAAATGTTGATAACTATTTGCAGAGTGTAGTGGTCGATTCAACTGATCTTGAAGACAACAATAACTCTACTTTGGCAAGGGCGGATGAGCAACCTATAATTGTTGACACACCACCGACTCAATTATCAAGGGAGGAAGACACTGAAAATGACGGAAACAATTTCGTAGAGGAAGAAATATTAGATCTACTTACTTGACAATATTGTAACATATATGAGGTAATCATAAACTGTTTGTTACTTACCACATGATAATACTCTATTTCTATTCATAGTGGAATAATGTCATTCTTTTTATCTGTTGCTCTTGATCCATGCTGATCATAGTGTTTCTTAAAGAGATCCTTTTTTAGATGTAAATTGTGCACAATGGATAAGTTTTTACATGTTTTTTGGTCTTGGAATTTGTTTTGTTCTTTTGTAAATACGGATGCCTGTTTTGTGCTTTTCTGATTGATAGAATCGAAATGTTCTCTAAATTGTTATTAAAAAAGGAAATCGATTGATAATGGTCCTTGAGTAAATCATATATGAAACACTCTGTAAAAAGTTCATGATAAGAGGGACAAAATGTGGTGTTTATCTATAAAATAATTAGTCAATTAATTTACATGAAAAAATTGTTTGAAAAAACCAATTGATACAATACAAATTTTAATAAAAGAATTCAAAACCGTACCACGTACAAAAGGATATCATCAATATTTACTCAATTCTCCCAAAATTAATTATTTGGTCAAAAGGATATTATCAATATTTACTCAATTCTCCCAAAATTAATTATTGGGTATGTTAATTGTCTACTAAAATGGCACGTGTCAATGCAAAAAATGAGTTATTCACTTCACATATTCAATTGTCGTGTGGTTTAATTTGAGAGTAGAAAGCTTCTTTTAAGTTTTAATTTCTTGTTCCCTATAAATCTTCTTCTTTAATATTTTCTTCATTACCTTGTTTTTCTCTAAACCCTCTTGTTTCTTTCTTTTTTTCTTCAAAAAATAATAGTAACTGAGGCAATTTTGCAAGTTTCCAAGTTTTCCCTTTTTTTTTCCAAGTTCATAATTACAATAATTTTGCTTAAATCTTAACATTCTCACAATATCAACGCTTTCTATATGGTACTTGAGTATTTTATATAGAAATAATTATAGACTAAAAGGGAAGAATTGATTGTTAAAGCAAGCTCTTTATCTGCCAAATCTTTTCTCTTCTAGATTTTAGAAAATGACAAACTTCCTCCAAAATCCAAAATTAATTGAGCCAAAAAAAAATTGACGGTATATGAAAATTCAAAATAGTAATCAAGTGCGGGAAATCGAGGCTTTATATTCATGGGTACTATATGTTTGTTTTTTCCGCTTTGCAACAAAATAAAAATTGTAGTGTTTCACTCTCTACAATCCAAGAGATTTGCAAGAGAAGAAGGTATAAGGCTTTTTGACCTTTAATTTTTTTGTGGTGCAGTATAATATGCGTTTTACTATTCTTTTGGAGGTTCTAAGAATTTATCTGACTATGGAATATTCAAGAATGAAGTTCAGAATTTAAAAATATAATTTTAATCTTTAATGTACGTTTTAATTCTGAACTATATCCTAAGAGCAAGAAAACTATATTTTTTAATATCCTAAGAGCAAGAAAACGTACATTAAAGATTAAAACTATATTTTTTAATTCTGAACTTCATTCTTGAATATTCCATAGTTAGATAAATTCTTAGAACCTCCAAAAGAATAGTAAAACGCATATTATACTGCACCACAAAAAAATTAAAGGTCAAAAAGCCTCATACCTTCATCTCTTGCAAATCTCTTGGATTGTAGAGAGTGAAACACTACAATTTTTATTTTGTTGCAAACCGGAAAAAACAAACATATAGTACCCATGAATATAAAGCCTAGATTTCCCGCACTTGATTACTATTTTGATTTTTCATATACCGCCAATTTTTTTTGGCTCAATTAATTTTGGATTTTGGAGGAAGTCTGTCATTTTCTAAAATCTAGAAGAGAAAAGATTTGGCAAATAAAGAGCTTGCTTTAACAATCAATTCTTCCCTTTTAGTCTATAATTATTTCTATATAAAATACTCAAATACCATATAGAAAGCGTTGATATTGTGAGAATGTTAAGATTTAAGCAAAATTAATGTAATAATGAACTTGGAAAAAAAAAGGGAAACTTGGAAACTTGCAAAAATGCCTCAGTTACTATTATTTTTTGAAGAAAAAAAAAAAGAAACAAGAGGGTTTAGATAAAAACAAGGTAATGAAGAAAATATTAAAGAAGAAGATTTATAGGGAACAAGAAATTAAAACTCAAAAGAAGCTTTCTACTCTCAAATTAAACCACACGGCAATTGAATATGTGAAGAGAATAACTCATTTTTTGCATTGACACGTGCCATTTTAGTAGACAATTAACATACCCAGTAATTAATTTTGGGAGAATTGAGTAAATATTGATAATATCCTTTTGACCCAATAATTAATTTTGGGAGAATTGAGTAAATATTGATAATATCCTTTTGTACGTGGTACGGTTTTGAATTCTTTTATTAAAATTTGTATTGTATCAATTGGTTTTTTCAAACAATTTTTTCATGTAAATTAATTGACTAATTATTTTATAGATAAACACCACATTTGGTCCCTCTTATCATTAACTTTTTACAGAGTGTTTCATATATGATTTACTCAAGGACCATTATCAATCGATTTCCTTTTTTAATAACAATTTAGAGAACATTTGGATTCTATCAATCAGAAAAGCACAAAACAGGCATCCATATTTACAAAAGAACAAAACAAATTCCAAGACCCAAAAACATGTAAAAACTTATCCATTGTGAACAATTTACATCTAAAAAAGGATCTCTTTAAGAAACACTATGATCAGCATGGATCAAGATCAACAGATAAAAAGAATGACATTATTCCACTATGAATAGAAATAGAGTATTATCATGTGGTAAGTAACAAACAGTTTATGATTACCTCATTTATGTTACAATATTGTCAAGTAAGGAGATCTAATATTTCTTCCTCTACGAAATTGTTTCCGTCATTTTCAGTGTCTCCCTCCCTTGATAATTGAGTCGGTGGTGTGTCAACAATTATAGGTTGTTCATCCGCCCTTGCCAAAGTAGAGTTATTGTTGTCTTCAAGATCAGTTGAATCGACCACTACACTCTGCAAATAGTTATCAACATTTTCCGTAGATGATTGTGCAGTCATATCAAACGAATCCCTAGGAACTATCTTGATAGCTATATGCCAGTCCTTGTGCTTGAGGTCTTTCAGGTACATGACTTGCGCTGCTTGAGAAGCTAAAATAAATGGCTCTGCATCACCCATCAAGTGGTTGAAGTTAATGAGGATGCAATCTTTCTCATTTCGTTTTCCTTTCTGCGAAACCCAATCGCAATTAAACAACACAACCCTTTTCTCAAACAAGTAATCTAACTCAACTATATCTTTTAAACCTCCATAGTGTGTAATATCACTGACTATAGGATTTCGATCTCTTCTACTCGCAAAACTATGTGTTTCTGCGGTCCCAATAACCCCACTGTTTTGTGTTTTCCGCCTAACCTCAATTTCCTTAGTGTGAAATCTAAAACCATTAATAATAAACCTTTTGTAACTAGTGAAAACTTTTTGAGGACCTTGTTAAGATTTTTAGATCTTCACATAATGTATTTTCTTCCAAGCCTAGCGAAGCAACCTGCATAAAGTAATTATGGATAAATTATTTTTGTTATACTCTATATAGAGATATGACTATAGTATATGAAACTTACTTGATCTTGAAACCACCCAGGGAACTGCTCACTATGAATTTTTTATTTGTCCCAGTCTCGTAAATGGGGATATTGTTGAAAAATCATATCAAAGTGTTTACTATTTTTTAATAAAAAAAAGGTTATTGCTAATATTCGAGAAGGTATCTTGTAATATTATAATAGTGAAATAAGATTTGTACGATTCACTTACACTTTATTAGGCTCAACATCTTGGCAATTGAATAAAACGTATAGATGTGCTTTAGCCCTAGTATTGTCATCCAAAACTTTTAATGTTCCCTTTCCTAGTGGTCGGCTTGGCATTGAAAAGACAGGCAACACACCTTCTATGATACCACCGTCGTCATTGTTACGTGATGGCCGATTTCTTGTCTCTTCACCCTCCATATAACGTGAACAAAATGTAAGACAATCATTAACAAAATACGCTTCAGCAATGGAGCCTTCTGGATGACTTTTACTTTTCACATACGACTTAATTCTAAGATGATATCTGTTGATTGCAAGTTCAAAAAAGTTCTTCAATCAAAATACACATATAATTACTATGTTTTAATTAAGAAATACAACAAAAAGTTGAACTTACCTCTCAACAGGATACATATGTCGATATTGAGCAGGACCAGCAAGTTGAGCCTCTCTTGGCAAATGAACGAGGAGATGCACAACAATGTTGAAAAAAGCAAGGGGAAATATCTTTTCTAGTTTACATAAAGTGATAGAGATCTCCTTTTCAAGATGTATAAAGTCTTCTGGTTTGTTTACTTTCGAATATATTTCCCTGAAGAAATTGCTCAACTCGACCAAACATGCACGCACTTGGGGGCTCAACATCCCTCTAACAGCTAAGGGAAGTAGTTGTTGGACTAGAATATGACAATCATGACTTTTCATTCCAAATATTTTCTTTTCTTTTAGATTGACACACCGAGAGATATTGGCAGCATAGGCATCAAGGACTTTTACATTTTTCAGAAACCTGCAAAATGATATTTTCTCTTCTTTTGTCAGCGAGTAACACGCAGAAGGCAATATGGTTTTATTATTTTGCCCCCCTTTTGGGATGTAATTCTGGCTTTAAACCCATCAACTCTAAATCAAGACGTGCATTTAATCCATCTTTTGTTTTCCCTTCCAAATTCAATAGTGTCCCGATAATGCTCTCACATACATTTTTCTCAATGTGCATTACATTAAGATTATGACGAACAAGATTATCCTTCCGATATGGCAACTCAAAGAATATGCTTCGCTTTTTCCAATTGTATGGTAAGTCCGGATTGGTACATTTTTTCCCAAATTCAATTTGAAAACCTTCTATCATTTCCAGTATTGTACAACCATCTAAAGGCACTGGTGCTGATCTATTTTCCTTTCCACCATGAAAAGATTTATCGTCTTTTCGAAAAGCATGTTTTTCCTCCGAAAACCGACGATGGCCCATGTAGCTAAACTTTCGACCATGTTTAAGCCATGTAGAACATGTCTCTTTATGACATACTATACAACCATATTTTCCCCTAGTGCTCCAACCTGACACATAGGCAAGCCCTGGAAGATCACTAATTGTCCACATCAGTGCTGCTCGTATTAGAAAATTGGTCTTTGTAGATATATCATATGTCATAACCCCAGGGCCCCATAACAAATGCAGTTCTTCTATCAATGGTTGTAGGTATACATTAATGTTATTTCCAGGTGAAGTGGGACCAGGTATAATCATGGACAAAATTAAGTTATCGGGTTCCATGCACATCCAAGGTGGCAAGTTGTATGCCATCAAAACTACTGGCCATATACTGTATGTAGTGCTCATGGTTCTAAAGGGGTTCATTCCATCAGTGGCTAAACCAAGTCTAACATTTCGAGGCTCAACTGAGAAGGCTGGATTTTTATGATCAAACGTCATCTATGCTGGATAATCAGTCGGATGCCTCATAGAACCATCTTTTGTCCTATCTTCTTTGTGCCATCGCATAAATGAAGCAGTCTTAGAAGACATAAACAATCTTTGTAATCTAGGAATTAGTGGAAAGTACTGTAAGACTTTAGCAGGAATTTAGAAGATGCCATTTGAGGAGAAGTTGAACTACTAGAATTATCTTCAAGTATCACATATCTAGATGTGTGACATTTAGGACATTCTGTAGTATCCTGGTATTCTTTTCGGTATAGTACGCAATCATTTGGACATGCATGAATTTTGTCATAAGAAAGACCCAATTTTCCAATTATTTTTTTCATTTCATAGAAGGATGTGGGTAGCGATTCACCATCAGGAAGAGCAACTTTTAGCAAATTAAGCAACATGCTGAAACTATTGTTACTCCACCCACCAAGACATTTAATATGAAATAATTGAACGATAAAGCTAAGTTTTGTGTACTTCTTACATCCAGGATTTGGCTGAAATATGAAATAATTGAACGATAAAACTTGGCATCCTTAACGAAGTTGAAAAAGTTTTCAGCTTCCGGATTTGGCTGGTCTTCTGAAACCGGAGAATTATTATTCTGACTATCATGGGAAGTTGGAATATGGAATGCCTCATGTAGTAAACTTTCCATGTCAATATCCATGGACCAGGGGCGGACCTCTTTGGGGACTGGGGGGGGCCATGGTCCTCCCAGAAAAAAAAATGATTTAAGTATATTCATATATATAAATATACACAATGTATAACTTGGTGCAATGGTATATTACCTTCAAGTGGAACTTGAGTTGAGTGTTCAAGTTCGATTCCCAGCTGCAATATTCCTCCATTTTTTTCTTCTTTTTCTTTTTTGCTCGAGTTTTATTCCCTAGGTGGCTGAAGTCATCTTTTTTGTTTTTTCCTTTTTTGTTTCTTGTATTATTTTCCAACAATAGGACTCAATAATGCCTACTTCATTGCAATTCTCAAATCTTCTTTTTATCCTTTTATGGTATTTTTTTTTTCCAATAATGATTCAAGTCTTTTCTACAATTTAGCCTAGATGCATGATAAACAAAATGATCTTTTTTATGAAAATTTAATTTATATGAACTCTTTTGTTGACCATTTTTTCTCCATTTTATCCTCAAATTCATCTAGCTTTATTTCGTTAATCGGAATTTTTCATGAACTTTATATTTAAGCAAGCTTCATGTTCATTAACCATGATAAATGTGATTTTGTGTTGAATTATGAGACCAACATTGTACTATAATTATAATTACATATGTCAAAAACAAATGTGATTTTGTGTTGAATTATGAGACCAACATTGTACTATAATAATTATAATTACATATGTCAAAAATATAGTTTTACAGTGATATTACACGTATTAGTGACATATTTTTCTTTTTATTTATTGCATTTTTTTTCTATTCAACTTGATTGCAACTTAAATATATGTATTAAGTGTTTAAAAATTCAGATGTTAAAGAAAATCGTTTTGTGTATTTTTTTATCCTTTATTGAATAAAAATACAGTATTACTTAAATTAATTTTGACATTTTATCAAAAATAAAAATGTTGAGTCTGTTATCAAAAAACTTAAACAAAAATAACAACTTACTTTATCTTAAGTTAATTTTTGTTACTGTACAAAAAATTCAAAAAAGTATCGAGTTTCCTATTAAAAAAATCTCAGCCCCACCTACAAATATCGGCTAGGTCCACCCCTGCCATGGACGATGTATTGTGATAGTTATCCTCATCTTCTGGAGTCAAAGAGGATTCAATTTCCCCATGGAAGATCCACGTAGTATAATCTTCAAGAATACCAATTGCTATTAAATGATCATATACAACTGCTCGAGCGACTGGTAATCGAAGTTTACACTTTTTACAAGGGCAAAGAATCATTTCATTGTAATTTTTATTTTGAAACGCAAAATCAAGAAACTTTTTTACTCCTTCATCATATATGTTGGTCCCAAGTGGTCAGATGAGGTCTAGAGGGGGGGGGGGGTGAATAGACATCTGAAAATATTTGAACTTAAAAACTTTTCAGTCTTCTGTCAGCAGACTAAACTGATGAAGAACAGATGACTATGCTGATCGTGAACAAGTCCTGAACAGCTGAGTGACCACTCTTCTTACAGTTACTTAGCTGTTTTTCAGCAAAACAGTTTTATCAAGAGTATACTTGCAGCGGATGTTTGAAAGTGTTTTTCACAAGTAGACTAAGTCCTTAAAAAGATTTTATCCCCAGTTTTGAAACTCCTTATAAAATCTTTTGATAATTCAAAGTGTAAACTTATGCAATTTTAAAATATGCAAGAAAACTTTAAATGCAAGAATAACACAAAGAATTTTTATAGTGGTTATATGGATAAAAATCCTTTAGTCCACTCTTCCAGATCACTTAGATTCTGGGTTATACTATAAACACAAAGTTTACAATATGTCTCCACTTATACCTAGACAACAAATGAAAAGGCTATAAGCTCGCAATAGGAAATCACAAAGAAAACCTATCCTCTGAAGTTAAATCACTCACACAGACGGATTTAAACTTCTCACAACACTCAGCTAATACAAATTCACTCAGATTGTATTTTTCTGTTTTCTTCAACCGGGTTTCTGTCAACATATGACTTCCACCAGACGAGTGAGCTGTTCGAGCTTCTTGAGACTTAGAAAATTTCTGCTTCAAAAACGAAATCTCAGAATGTTGTTGTGATCGTCTCTCTTCGAAATCAGCTCTATTTATACTTGGATTTGAAAATATGACCGTTGAAGGAAATCAAATCTCAAATCCATAGCTTTAGCCCGATTCAAACGGCTCCCTGCTACAGTCCTTTCTCTGATGTACTTTCCTGTAGCAGCATTAAATGCACTCTGCTGATCCGAGAGTTTTCTTCAATCATTTGCCATTACTACCCTTCTCTTGCAGCATTTATTACACCAAGTGCATTTATTACCGTTGGACTAATCTCTTGATCTCTTCTACTCTATTGATCGAAGCAACTCTGCTGATAGATACTCTGCTGATCAAATACTGAACTAATCTGATTTGAGTCAGCTGATGGTCTACCCTTCTGATTGCTATTTTAGCACGAGATCAGTAGTCTTCTGGGCTTTGAACTTTGAACTTTTCTGATGTCTTCTTTTACTTGTTCAAAATTCTTCTAAGGGAACTAAGTTTTCCATACTTAGCTGATTTTGACGTTTTGGAAATCATCAAAACCATCCCTTATTTTCTTCACTTCTTTGCACTTTATCTTCATCTTCATCCAACAATTTCCCCCTTTTTGATGATGACAAAACTTCAGCTAAGTACCTGTACCTAAACTAAAGTTTTGATCCTCAAAAATTTCTGAGATAGAAATAATCTGTTGGAGTCAAACTTGAACATTTTATAGATTTGAAAAGTATTACATATTACAAGTCGTTCAGATGAGATATGCAAAAAAAATTACAAGGATTTCAACATAAGTAACCTAGTTTAAACTAGTCTACTGTCTTGTCTAGTGCTTCCTTGTCTTCTTCTTCTTCTTCAGCAGGTTTGGAAATCTCAGCTTCCAATTCCTTAGAGAATTTTTGTTTCAACAGCTCCATCTTCTTCTGTTTAACATCAGGGTCAAGCTGTTCTTCAGCTGAGTCCTTAGCAGCAGCTATCTCTTTGTCAGACTTAGCTTTTGCTTCAGCTTCAGTTTCATCAGCTTCACTTTCTTCTTCTGTGATCTTCTCATCTGTTGGTCTGCTTGTGCCTTCATTATCTTCATCAGTCTTCTCATTATCAACAGATTCTTCCAACACTTCAGTTCCTTCTACTTCAGCATTATTTTCTTCATCACAAGGTACCTCATCTTCCCTAAGTACCCTATCTTCCCCCTTTTTGTCATCATCAGCAGGGTAGATTGGATATTGTGGCAAGATTGGTGTGATCTGAAGTGAGTCACAGAGAAGCTTGATGTTCTCTTCCAGAGCATCCAGTTGAGCTTGTTGTCTAAGTTGATTAGCCTCAAATGTCTTCATTCTGTTTAGGACAGTTTCTCATTGGTCACCTAACTGAATTTGAGTTCCCAGAATCCAATCAGCAGATGCCTTGAAGTCCTTCATCATATTTTGCATTGTTTCATCCTCAGCATGAATGGCCATCTCAACTGTTTCTTCAATCTATCTCCAACCAGCAGCAGTGCTCTGAGTCCTTTTTCTGAGTATGTCCATATCTTGACAGATGGACTTAAGATTCTGAGCAGTATCTTCTATCAGATCGGTTGGAACAGCAGCAGCTTTCTGAGTTGGTTGACTTACAACAGTCAACAGATTGGCAGTTAACTTCTCTTCCATCTCCTTCATTGAGTTTGATATCATTTGCTGAATTGAATCCAACAAAGATGTTTGTTGTAAGTTCTGAGAGGTAGAAGCAACTCTGGATGTAGTAGGAGGTAAGGCAAGAGCTGCCTCTTCAGCAATCTGATCTGCTACTTGAGTTGTTTCTTCAGTTGTCTGATCTGCTGGACCAGAAGCAGGCTCATCTTCCTTGGTCTTATCAGCTTGACTAGGAGTGTTTTCCTTCTCCTTAGTCTGATCATTTTGTTCAGCAGAATCCTCCTTTTCTGTAATCTGATCAGCTTGATTTGGAGTGCTTTCCTTCTCTTTATCAGCTGGCTCAGAGGTATCATCCTTGTCTTTTTCTTGATTTACCAGAGCAGAGTTATTTTCCTTCTCCTTTTCCTTGTCCTGATCAGCAGGGTCAGCAGTGCCCTCTTTTTCTTTGTTTTGATCTGCAGGATCAAAAGAGACTTCCTTCTCCTTGCCTTGGTCAGCAGGGGGTGCTTGGATCTTCTTGACATTTATAATGGTGCGCCTTGTGCCAGCTTCATCCAAAGCAGTCCTGTGAGTAATCCAAGTTAGATCATCAATAGGAACAAAAGGTGAGATAGGATCTTCTGGTAATTCTTCATATGGCCTAATGTTAGTGCCATAGACAATCTGTTTCAGACTAGGAAGGGGGATCATAGAGCTTGGTTGCCCCTTCATCTTTCTAGTCTTCTTGGCCCATGTTTCCATTGTCTGGGAAACAGCCAGCTTAATGGATCTTTCCTTGAGGTCCTCATCATCAACAAACTCCCCAGGAACAGATTCATAGATTTTCTTTGCTTCTGCTTCCACAACTTGACTGATCCTCAGTCTCAACTTGTCCAAGAAGAACTCTGAGTCTAGTGCTTGAGTGATAGAACCTGTCTCAAGCCACTTTAGTACCCAAGCTTCTTCATCAGCAAAGATCTTCCAGCTTGCAATCTGGTCTTTACTCTTTGTCAGACGATAGTCTCTCCATCTATTATATCTGATCTTTTCTTTGTTGAACATCGTCAGACGAGTAATTCTTTCATTTTCAGCATCCAACCTTTTGATGAATTCTTCAAAGGCATCAGGGTCATCCCTGACAATCTCCAAAGCCAGTTTGACTTCTTCTCTTCTTTTAGGTTGTATTGCTGGAGTAGGCATAACTGGTTTGGGCTTGGTGGGATCTAACTGTTCACCAATTACAATGCCTCCAGCATGCTTAGGACCATAAGAGTCCTTAGCACTTGCCTCAATAGCAGCAGCTAACTCAGCTGCTTCTATAGCATCCCTTTGTGCTTGAGTCATCTTGCTGGCTTCTTCTTCCAGCCTTTTTAGCTCAAGGTTCTTCAGACGATCCTCCTCAGCCTTTTCTGCAGCTTTCTTTTGTCTTTCAGCTTCATCTTGCTTCTTCTTTGCAGCAGCAGAGACATAAGGAATCACAATCTTACCAGTCATTTTCTTCTTTGCTTCTGGACTTTCAACAACTTGAAGTGGAGTTGCACCAACAGGAGTAGGATGCAGAAGGAGTGTTTCTCCTTCACCTGTTGAGCCAGTCTGCTGTTCAGCTCCTTCCTTAGCAGACACTCCAACAGCAAGGTCTCCAGCAGACTCAACAGCAGCATCATTTGAAGGTTCTTCAATAGGTCTCTCTGCTGATGTTGGTGTTTCCCTTACTGTTTCAGTTGTTTCCTCAGAGAATGTCACCTTTCTCTTTGCCTTAGACTTGGCAATTCTCTTTGATGATTCATGTTTGGACTTAGGAGGTCCTTTTGCAGCACTCCTTGTCCTCATTCTCTTCTTTGTTTGAACAGGAACAGCTTCCTCAGAATCTGTTCTTTTTGGAGATGATCCAGTCTCCATTTGCTCAATTTCTTTGGTGAAGTCATCAATCATCTTTTCAGGAATGACAACTTCAGGCTGTGTTGATCCAGCTTCAACAGCAGGGGTTGCTGTTTGATCAGCAGACATACTAGTCTGTCCAGCCTTCTTTCCCTTCTTGGCAGGGCCCTTAGCAGCTTTAGCAGGGGCTTTTCTTTTAGAAGTGCCCACACTCCTAACAGGCTCATACAACTTAAACTCCTTTCCGCCATGGATGTTCTTTCCACCTCCCATTGGACATCCAAGGCTTTTGAACAGATGGCTCAATAAAATAGCATACTTGACCTTTTTATCACACAAAAGATCAAACACATGAGCAGCCCAGTTTATTTTCAATCCATAGTAGATGCTGATCATGGTGTAGTATCTTCTTCTTGGTAAGCCATCCAAGGAACTTGTACTGCAGTCCAGTACTTTCGCAATGATGTCAGCGAACCTCTGATACTCATCTTTCAACTGAGTCTTCATCAGAGTTCCTGTCATCTCCTCCCCTTCCTTAGCACAAATTGCCCAGAATTCCTCTTCTTTTTCAGACCCTAGGTCTGTCACATCTCCTCCCTCATTAGTCAGCTTGTAGATTTCACTTAACACAGCAGCTGAGATACGAATCTTTTTCCCTCCGACAGTGGCAGTCATAGTGGTTCTTTCCTTGTTGATTTTTCTGGTGCTGTAGAAATTATCAACATCTTCAAGGTACACATGCTCCTCGTGAGCTTCCAGAACTGGTACTAGTGATGCCTCTTTGATTTTCTTCATGATAATTCGCATCAGATCGGTGCCAGATTTGTAAAACTTTTCATAGCTCAAATATCTTCCTTCAACAACCTCCATTGTGAGATTAAGTAATGAAAATCTGTAGAGAATAGAGAGCTAGAGAACAGAGAGCTTAGAGAGTTAGAGAATTTAGGAATTTTGTGTGCGTAAGACGACTGGTCTGTTCAGATCGGATTTTATACGTTTCTTTTGTTATTGATTATCGTGATAAACATGAACCGTAAGATTGATCTGACGGGTTTAAATCGTGCGGGTGAGAATTGCGGACTTCAAATTGATTATTTTAATTTCAGATGGGCGGGAAACTCAATCGGCACTTATCTGTTACTTATAAAAGCGTGTTTCAAAAGATGCGATTTATAACCATGCTTATATAATGTATCAGATGAGTAGAGTTTAACTTATCTGACAGACGAGTGATCTGTTATCTGATATTACTAGAGAAAGCCAATAGCTAGTAATCTTCCTCTGCTGTTTGTCAATCCAGCAGGATAATTTAATCTTCAATCTTAAATCTTCAAGAATTAAGAACAGATCTTCTGATTATGTAACTTCAACTAACTGTCATTAACGAATTTCATCTTTAGATCAGAAGTATCGCTAGTCTTACACGTTTCCCCTGTCTTTAAGAATTCATAAGTTAACTAGTCTGTTGAAAGTTAATCCTTGAATATAATAATGGATAACTAAGCTGATGAACTTCAGCCTTCTGATAAGTTCCCCCTCAGCTTATGCATCCAAATTAAGTAGTCCTAGTTCAGCTCTTAGAGTTGAAAACCTTACTTCACTTAAAGGTTTAGTGAAAATATCAGCAATCTGATTGTCTGTATGAACATACTTAATCATTACATTCCCTTTGTCCACATGATCTCTAATGAAGTGATGCTTGATCTCAATATGTTTAGTCCTTGAATGACTTGTAGTATTCTGAGTAAGTGAGATTGCACTTGTATTGTCACAGTAGATTGGAATTCCACTGATCTTAATGTTGTAATCTTCTAGTTGATGCTTCAACCAAAGTATCTGTGCACAGCAAGCTCCAGCAGCTATATACTCAGCTTCAGCAGTAGAAATAGAAACTGAAGTCTGTTTCTTACTCATCCATGAGATCAGACGACTACCTAAAAACTGACAGGCACCTGTTGTGCTTTTCCTATCAATTTTGCAGCCAGCAAGGTTTGAATCTGAATAACCAATAAGCTCAAATCCAGATTCTCTAGGATACCACAATCCCAATTCTTGAGTGCCCTTAATATATTTCAGTATTCTCTTGGCAGCTAAGAGATGAGATTCCTTAGGATTTGATTGAAATCTTGCACAAACCCCAACTGAGTACATGATATCAGGTCTACTTGCTGTTAGATATAACAGTGACCCAATAATGCCTCTGTATTTGGTCATGTCCACTGATTTGCCATCTTCATCTTTATCCAAGCGAAGACTTGTAGACATTGGAACAGTAGCAGTGGAGCTAGTTTCCATACCAAATTTCTTGAACAGATCCCTTGTGTATTTTGTTTGGTTGATGAATATACCATCAGGCAACTGTCTAACTTGCAGACCAAGAAAATAATTGAGTTCACCCATCATGCTCATTTCAAACTTATTCTGCATGAGCTTGGAGAACTTGTCACACATCTGTTGGTTAGTTGAACCAAAAATAATATCGTCCACATATATTTGCACAATTAATATATGATTTTCCCATTCAATTGTAAACAAGGTTTTGTCAACTTTACCTTTGCGAAATCCTTTAATTAAAAGAAAATCAGATAAAGTGTCATACCATGCTCTTGGAGCCTGTTTCAGTCCATAGAGGGCTTTCTTTAGACGATACACCTTGTCTTCTTGTTGATAAGCTTCAAATCCAGGTGGTTGTTCAACATATACTTCTTCTTGCAGTTCTCCATTGAGAAATGCAGACTTCACATCCATCTGATAGACAGTGAAGTTCTTGTAAGCAGCATAGGCTAGAAACAGTCTAATTGCTTCAAGTCTTGCTACTGGTGCAAATGTTTCATCAAAGTCTATTCCTTCTTCTTGACAATAACCCTTGGCCACTAATCTTGCTTTGTTTCTGGTAACAATACCATCTTCATTTATCTTATTTCTGAAAACCCATTAAGTGCCAATTACTCTTTGATGATTTGGTCTAGGAACTAAGTACTAGACTTCATTCCTTTCAAATTGATTCAACTCTTCTTGCATAGCTTCAATCCAGAAGGAATCATTGAGAGCTTCTTCAATTTGTTTAGGCTCTATTTGAGATAGAAAACTAGCAAACATAGGATCTTGTGCAGCAGCTCTTCTTGTTTTCACTCTATCCAAAGGATCGCCAATCACTAACTCTGGAGGGTGATTCCTGAGCCATCTGAGATCAGGTTGCAGGTCTGGATGTTGTCCTTGATTATGATCTTGCAACACTACTGTTGGAGTTCCAGTAGTAGTCTGTTGAACATTTGTTGTCTATTGAACAGTCTCTGGTCTGTCAGCTGTTTGTAACTCGTCTGTTAGACAATCAGTGATCTGATTTTGAACAGCACTTGAGTTGGCAGCTGAGTTGAGGTCGGGTAGTATGATGGAAATATATTCTTCATTCTTTCCAACATTCAACTTCTGTAAATCAGTAGACAGATCTTGATTAATATTTTGATTTTTTTCAGAAGATTGACTTGACTCATCAAATACTACATGAATGGATTCTTCTATTAGTAATGTTCTTTTGTTAAAAACTCTATAATATTTACTAACAGTAGAGTATCCTACAAAAACAGCTTCATCAGTCTTTTCTGCAAATGCAGTAAGGTGATTTTTCCCATTATTTAACACAAAACATTTACAACCAAAAATCTTAAAATAGTGAATGTTTGGTTTCCTGTTGTTCCAAACTTCATATGGAGTCTTGTTCTGATTTTTGTTGATCATGCATCTGTTCTGGGTAAAACAGGCTGTATTTGTTGCTTCTGCCCAAAATCTTTGGGGCAGTTTAGCTTCAGCTATCATTGTCCTGACAGCTTCTTTTAGTGTTATGTTTCTCCTTTCAGCAACACCATTCTGTTGAGGGGTTCTAGCAGCTGAATACTCATGATGTATTCCTTTGATGTTACAATACTCTTCAACAGTAGAGTTTGTGAACTCTGTCCCTCTATCTGATCTGATCTTCAATATTTTTATGCTTTTTCTCATTCTGGATCAGTTCCATCAGATTAGTAAGATGTTCCTTGGTTTCACTTTTCTTCTTCATGAATATCACCCAAGTATATCTTGAATAGTCATCCACAACAGCTAGGCAGTATTTCTTTCCACCATTGCTGACTGGATCAATGGGTCCAAATAAGTCCATATGTAGCAGCTCCAATATTCTTTCAGGAGATTGGTGCTTCTTGCTTTTGAATGATGACTTGATTTGTTTCCCTTTCTGACATGCGTCACAGAGCTTGTCTTTGCTCATAACTGTTTTTGGAATCCCTTCTACCAGATCATTCTTTATCAATCTATTTATGGTCTTGAAGTTTAAATGATTCATCCTTTTATGCCATAGCCAACTAACTTCACTTGGTGTTGATGCCACCAAATAGATGTTTGAATTCTTGTCAGCAGAATTCCAGTCGACTATGTAGACATTTCCTTGTCGTCTTCCAGATAAAATTACCTTCTTTGTACCAATCTGTTCAACGTAGCACTTATCTGTTGAGAAGATGACAGAATATCCTTTGTCACAAAATTGACTTATGCTCAGCAGATTATACTTGAGGCCTTTAACATATGAGACGTCAGATATCTCTATGTATCCTCTGATTAGTCTTCCTTTAGCTTTAATCTTGCCTTCCTTGTTGTCTCCAAAAGTAACTTTTGGACCATTCACAGCAACAGCATCAGTCAGCTCATGTATGCTTCCACACATGTGCCTTGAGCAACCACTATCCAAGTACCAGATCTTCTCTACTTTACTCTTACTCCTAATCCTAACCTACAAAATAAAAAATAAAATTGTTTTAGGTACCCTTATTGAGAGGGTCCTGAAGGATTAGTTTCACCTTTGACAACCCAAGATGTTGATGTCTTAGGCTTATGAGTTTTGACAGGAGCATGAACAGTTTCATTTTTATCATAATTAGCAGATAAGTCATGTTGTTGATCAGTATGATAAGAATAATGTTCATAAGCAGGGTAAGGTGCATGATAAGCAGGATATGCATGCATTGGATGAGCAAGGTAAGGTGCATAGTAACTAGGAAATTGAGGTGCATGATACATAGGAGGATATGCAGCAGGTTGCACATAATATGACTCATTTCCATACCAAGCATTTTGATTTTTCTTATTCTTATGCTTCTTTGGCTTACTAGTAGCTTGCTCATTAACAGACGACTTAGTTTTACCACTAGTCTGATTCAGTTTAGCTTTATCAGCAGACTTCTTGGGATTCTGCTGTTTGGTCTTACTAGTCTGTTTACCTACACTAGGCTCTTTGCTCTTTTTAGCCTTAGGAGATTTCTTCTCCTTTACCACTTTCTCAGGTGAAGCAGGTCTAGCAGTTTGAACATACAGAATGACCTTACTATTGTCAGCAGATATAAATTTTTCAGTATGATTCAATTCTTGCTTATCCTGTTCTAAAGGCATCTTCTGTTTACTAGACATGTGAGTGGATGCAACAGATGATTTCTCATGAGACTCAATAACTTTTTCAAGTTCCATGATTTTTCCTTTATAAACTTCACATTCAGCTTTCAGAGATTCATTTTCTTGCTCAAGCTGTTTATATTCAGTTGATTCTCTTGGCTTTTCAGCTGTGAGTTTCAGTGAACTATTTTGCTCTTTTAGCAATATCATCTCTTCCTTAAGCTTCTTATATGCTTCAGCAATAGTAGTATTGTTAAGCATCATTTGTTGAAATGAATTAAACAATTCATTATCAAGAGGTGTTACCTCTTTCTCAGAGTCATCAGATTCCTTGGCCATCAGGCAGAGTAGAGCAGGTTTCTCTTCATCAGACGACTCTTCATCAGACGTATCTGAATCTGAATCAGATGAGTAGACAGCAGTCAGCTTTTCTGCTTCAGCCATCATTACTTTGCCTCTCTGATGTTTTCTTTCTTTTCTGATTCTCTTCTCTTCCTCAGTGTACTTCTCTGCTTTTGGATATGGACAGTCTCTGATGAAATGTCCCAATTTCCTGCAGTTATAACACATTAGTTTTGCTTTATAATCATCTTTTTCTTGAGAAGAAGAATTAGGTTTAGAAGTAGAAGCATTTTTGTATTTGTTCTTCATTTTTCTCTTGTAGAACTTCTTGAAATTGTTCATTAGCAATGCTACATCTCCAGCAGTGTATTCCTTCTTGTTGAGTAATGTGGCTTCATCAGATGAGTCCACTTCTTTGCTTTTCTGTGCTGGTCTTCTGGTATTTTCAGCAGCAACCAGTGCAGCTGTGGGTCCTGAAGTTGAGGTTTCTTCAATTCCCATTCTAGGCAGTTTATACTCGAATGCCTTGAGTACGGAGAACAGCTCTGTAAGAGAAATCTTCCCCAGATCTCTTGATTCTTCCATTGCTGTTACTTTCATGTTGAACTTTGGGGGTAAGGCCTTTAGTACTCTGACAGTGATCTCTTTGTCAGTGAAAGTCTTTCCCAGCTTTAGAACTTCATTGAGTGTTCTGGTGAACCTGGTATCCATCTGATCAATGGTCTCTCCAGACTTCATCTTGAAGTTATCCAGTTTCTCCAAAGCAACAGTGAGCTGATGCTCTTTTATTGCATCATTGCCTTCGCTCATATCTCTGACTTTATCCCACATCTCCTTTGCAGTCTTGCAATGTTTGACTTTGTCAAACCGATCATTATCCAGGGCTTTAGTCATGATAAATCTTCCGACTTTATCCAGATTAAATAGTTTTATTTCCTCTGGAGTCATCTCATGAAGGTCTTTTTCCACCACGGTATCAACTTCATTGATTTTTATCGTCTTGGTGAATCTGAATGGACCTTTAATGATACATGTATACATGTTGTCATTGTAAGCAGCTAAGAAGATCTCCATTCTGATCTTCCAATCTTCAAACGACATACCAGCAATGTGGGGAACATGGCTGATACAGTCCATTTTTCAAAAAGTTTTAATTTTTCAAAAAGATGCTCTTTTGAAAAGTTTTGAAAACCTTTGAAAAACACTTGGATCAAGCTCGTTGATCAGGCAGCTGATTCAAATGAACCACCTACTCTAATACCACTTGTTGGTCCCAAGTGGTCAGATGAGGTCTAGAGGGGGGGAGGGGGGGGAATAGACCTCTGAAAATTTTTGAACTTAAAAACTTTTCAGTCTTCTGTCAGCAGACTGAGCTGATGAAGAACAGATGACTATGCTGATCGTGAACAAGTCTTGAACAGCTGAGTGACCACTCTTCTTACAGTTACTTAGCTGTTTTTCAGCAAAACAGTTTTATCAAGAGTATACTTGCAGCGGATGTTTGAAAGTATTTTTCACAAGTAGACTAAGTCCTTAAAAAGATTTTATCCCCAGTTTTGAAACTCCTTATAAAATCTTTTGATAATTCAAAGTGTAAACTTATGCAATTTCAAAATATGCAAGAAAACTTTAAATGCAAGAATAACACAAAGAATTTTTATAGTGGTTATATGGATAAAAATCCTTTAGTCCACTCTTCCAGATCACTTAGATTCTGGGTTATATTATAAACACAAAGTTTACAATATGTCTCCACTTATACCTAGACAACAAATGAAAAGGCTATAAGCTCGCAATAGGAAATCACAAAGAAAACCTATCCTCTGAAGTTAAATCACTCACACAGACGGATTTAAACTTCTCACAACACTCAGCTAATACAAATTCACTCAGATTGTATTTTTCTGTTTTCTTCAACCGGGTTTCTGTCAACAGATGACTTCCACCAGACGAGTGAGCTGTTCGAGCTTCTTGAGACTTAGAAAATTTCTGCTTCAAAAACGAAATCTCAGAATGTTGTTGTGTTCGTCTCTCTTCGAAATCAGCTCTATTTATACTTGGATTTGAAAATATGACCGTTGAAGGAAATCAAATTTCAAATCCATAGCTTTAGCCCGATTCAAACGGCTCCCTGCTACAGTCCTTTCTCTGCTGTACTTTCCTGTAGCAGCATTAAATGCACTCTGCTGATCCGAGAGTTTTCTTCAATCATTTGCCATTACTACCCTTCTCTTGCAGCATTTATTACACCAAGTGCATTTATTACCGTTGGACTAATCTCTTGATATCTTCTACTCTACTGATCGAAGCAACTCTGCTGATAGATACTCTGCTGATCAAATACTGAACTAATCTGATTTGAGTCAGCTGATGGTCTACCCTTCTGATTGCTGTTTCAGCACGAGATCAGTAGTCTTCTGGGCTTTGAACTTTGAACTTTTCTGATGTCTTCTTTTACTTGTTCAAAATTCTTCTAAGGGAACTAAGTTTTCCATACTTAGCTGATTTTGACGTTTTGGAAATCATCAAAACCATCCCTTATTTTCTTCACTTCTTTGCACTTTATCTTCATCTTCATCCAACAATATACATCACTCAACCTGGATTGTTTCATCCAGCTTTTATCCATAACTCTGTTGTGGTTCGCTATGTATTAAAAAAAAAAATAGCAGCTATAAATTTAAAAAGAAGAAGGGGCAAGCATAAAGGCAATATGATTTATTTTAATTAAAAACTTGATGACTATATTAAATGGACATTACATTCTCAACACTTGTTCTTCCTAGAGCAATGGGAAGTTAATATAAAGCAAACACATCATAATTTCATTGAAATAAAATGGCTGAGAAAAGAAACATTCACGGAGATAACTGAAAATAGAGACTTTTCTAAAGAGCAAGAAATTAGTTTGAAGAACATTCATATTACCTTGCTAATTAAACGGTGTTAGTAATAGAAATAGAAACTTTTTCATCATTAACAAATATTATGCAGCCAACTCTCAAAACTGAAAAAATAAAATATTTTTATGTTGAGCAAACACAACAATTTTGAAGGAGGAAAATCTACTACTACTAGGCATTTTATCAAGCTAGTGGTGGGCATGTGATTAAACCAAAACAAACCAAATCTGAAGGTTGGTGATAATCCAAAAAGATTTCCACACTCAACAACAACTGAATTCGAAATAAAAGTAATTTTTCATTGGAATTCGTTAACAAAATTCAGAAATTACAACACTTTCTCCATACAACAAGAAAAGAAGAAATAATAAAGTAAATAAAAAAAATACCCAAGAAGAAGTAAAGCATGAAAGAAACTCACATATTGCCTGTGAAATACAAATCTCTGAAATCAAATTAGTTGTTCAAGAAGCACCACCATCGGGTCGCGAGTGTGTGCTGAGTGTGAGAGTCGTTTATTCTTGAACTTTAACTGTTGGTGTGTATAGGTTAATTTTGTATTTTTCCTTTTTGTTAGTTATTGAGATTGCCTCCAATTTTCTTTACTTTTTTTAATGTCATAATATCCCTCTTTCAAAGTGTATAGAAAATTTATTGAGATTGCCGTTTATTTAAGGTTTTTAGTTCTTTTAGGTTTTTTTTTTTTTTTTTAATTTCTCTTAGTCATGAGGAGAGTTTTTCATTTAATGAATCCAACAAAATTAAAATGTCACTGATGTAAGCTTAAAGTGTTGATTTTCAAATATATGGTGGCATTGTATTTTCTGTTATTGAAATAAACATTCATGGCATTTAAAAGAATTATTATCACTAAAAAGATTTAATTAAAAAAATCATTGTAGGTAAATACCATTTTTAGTGCTATTTACAAAAGTAATGCCACAGTGACAAGGTTTAACACTTTTATTTAATGGCATTTTATTCTCAAACAATGCCACAATAATTTAAATGTTAGATTCAATGCCACTAATTTTATGTGGTTAGCTAAAAAGTTTCAACATTTTCTTACATATGCCACCGGATTGAATTTGTGTAACACATAGTGTTAAAATGCCACAAATTAGATGTCACTGAAGGTCATATTTGTTGTAGTGTATCCAAAAGAATTCGAAAGTTTCTGGAAAGGTAATTCATATAATTGATTGAATTATATCACAAAAATAAATTTTAAGATGGAAAGAGAAATGAATATTCTAGTATTCATAATAAGATTTTCAAATTTAAGGGAAAAATAAATTACATAATTTGCCCCTAATTTTTTTACCCCGATGGTTAACTTTGCCAAAAAAAATAAAGGGTGCTAGTTGTTGAGTTTTTCTTAATTTGAGATGCTAAGTGCTAAGACTTGAAATTCAAAATCAATATTTGTGAGCAAGGGTGAATAGGTATAAGATATCCTCTATCGATATAGAAATTAAAGGCGTGGACATTTGTCTTGTGAAGCATAAACAGTAAAGGTATTGATAATTACTGAAACTATATGAACGATTATACAATTTTAGATACTTTTAGTCGTATTTATTGATTTCAAAATTGAATCGCAAATGCCCAATCACCAAGCATGCATGTGGATGTGGGCCGAAAATTGATAATATAGTATATTTCATAATATCATTTTGTGTATCGTATTTTATTACAATGAGTGTGAAGGCGAGTGTTATATTTCATAGAAGTGTCAAAAGTCGTGGTGGATACATTTTTATTATTATGGACTATGTACAAGCCGTTGTCGTTGTCGAAGTGGTGGTGAATATATTTGTCACTTCTCAACATACGACACATGAAAAATCGTTGTAAAGTTGTGGTGATTGAGTTTTAGCAATGCTTTTATGTTTTCACTATTGCTTTTAACCGTGGTGGATACCCATGTTCTTTGTGTAAAATAAAATCATGGACAATTTCTTTTATTTTATTTCTAGTATATGTTTCCATAAGCTAAATATTAAATTCTTTCGAAGACTGCATGGCAACGTTTCGAAAATACTAAGAATATTATAAATAAAATGTCTAAATTAAGAAAAATAAGAGAAGAACCAAGAAAAATAAGGAGTTTAAAAAATACACCTTATTTTGTTTTCAATAATTCAAAAACATAAATACTTTTCAATGTTTTTCATAAAAAAATCTGAAAATTTTGATTCATGAATAAAATGTACTCGTACTAGTTGAAGTAACCTACACAAAGGTACTGTGCAAGATATTTTTATACACCTTTAAATATCAACTTTATTTATTTCCTTTTGTCTTTTGCTTTATTTAAACAACATTTGCGGTATATTAAATAATAGTGGTTAGCTTTTAATACTTTCTTTTATCTTTTTGGATAATTATTCAGCTTTCAATATTTGATACACATGCAGTTAATTGCACATACTACATTTAATGCATGAGCGAGCATGGTTTGTCCCACGGGAAAATTAGTACCTACCCCGGTGGATTTAATCCACCCGGGTGTTAGATGAATTCCACATGAGCATGTAAGGTAGGGGTACACATGGTTTTCAAAACCGTATCGGACCGTCCCATACCGTACCGAACCGTACCGAATGTTAGGTTTTTTTTTCTTAAAACCGAAGGTCTTGGTATGAATGAAAACCGTACCGAGTATTTTGGTATGGTTTTGGTTTTAGACTTCTCATACCGTAAAAAACCGTACCGTACCGAAATTGAAAAGAAACATGAATTAACTATTCTTTTTTATAAATTTATAAATCAAATATATATTATTGAATACTATATTATTTATAGATTATATTATAGTCCATCATAGTTTATAATTACTACATTGCTATTGTTCAATTAAAAAAAGATATGCTCAAATTTAGCACAAATTAAACTTGTTATATGTTAAAAACTTAAAATGCAAAAATTCTAGACAACAAATACCAAATAATAAGTTTCTTCACATAATAAAAACAATTATCAAATAATTAATCAATTAATTTTATTCAATTAGGTCGAACTATAGCGTCAAATTTGTGAACATTTTCTTTTCCAATTCTTTATTTAATGTAAAAAAATAGTTTATAAGATATTACATTATTAATTTCTTATATAATTGTCAACTATGTGATCAATTATATATGAAAAATTGCACGAAAAAGTTTGTTCGAAAAAACCGCAAAACCGTACCGTACCGTACCAGGACCGCACAAAACCGAGTTTGTTGGTATGATTCATAAAACTCTAGTTTGGTTTTGAGTTTTTAAAAACCGCACTAATTGGTACGGTACAAATTTGGTTAAAAATACCGCAGAACCGTACCATGTGCACCCCTAATGTAAGGACAATTTTTTGTCCTTTCATACCCATGTGTTAAATCCACTAGTGTAGGATCTAAGTAACATGTCCAACGTTCTAAGAAAGAATTGAAACGAGAGAGCATTAATTAGTCCACTTTAGAATATATTTTAACTTTAAATGATGTATTTTATATTTAAGAGGGACTATGTGTTCTACATTGATAAGATGGACGAATTTGCTATAAAAAAAATTTAAGAGGGACGAATGTGTTATAAGTGGGACGAGTGTGATATACTACATTGATAAGAGGGATCAATCTGCTACAAAAAAATTAAAAGAGACGAAAGTGCAAAAATTAATCCATAAGAAGGATCAAAAGCGCGACTTACTCTAGTGATAACCTAATAACATTGAATATCGTCACAATTAGTGACGACATTTTGCTTGTCGTTTTGGTACATAATGATAACTAAGTTACAATTAGTGTTACTAATATGCGTATGAAAATAATATATTTTAGCAACAAAATTTGATTAATTATCACTTAATATATGTACATACTACTAAATCTAATTAATGTCATTTCACTAATATAGGTGCATTCCAAGTTGTTCAAGCCCCCACGTACATCAACTTGCTTTGTTCCTTAATTTGGACTAAAGTTATAATCCACTTGGAGAAATTGACATAATCAACTTGTCAAAGCGACATATTTCAAGGGCCCTATCTAATGTACTGAGTGTCAATGGGGGAGCATATCCAAGATAAAAGTAGATAATTGTAGAGAAATTTAAAAAAAAATGTAGAAAATTCTAAAACCATTTCCCCTTGGTTCCATCATCCACATAGGAGTTAATTGAATAATATGTCATTTGTGGTGAAGACCCCTTTGTGCGCAGAGTATATAGCAGTATAGTGGGATCTCGAGTCTTAGTGGAGGCACATTCCGTGATTCACATCCTTCAGGGTTCTAGGGCAAGAGTTCTGAGGATCCAGGATTAGTCTAGTGTAAGCTTTGATACCTGAATTATCAAAAAAAAAAAAAAAGGTAATGCACCCTAGTTTATGAGTGTGCATACCGTGTTTATATATATTTATTACTTTTCCATTGTTTCTAACGTTTTATTTGTCTCATTATTTTCTTAATTATTGATATTGTTTCATAGCTCAATATATATGTATTTATAAGAAATTGTGAATATACATATAACATAAAAACAATCATGATAATTTTTTACAAGCCAACATAAATATATAAGCAAATATTCTTATTTAGATTATGTCTATAATAAATTTTATACGATAAATATATATGTGATATTAGTTTATACATGACCTATCCTAGCCTGATTTATATATATAAAAGCATATTAGTATATGTCATAGTTAATGTTCATATTTAGCCTGTATTTTAGTGGCAAAATCAAAAGTCTTAAATTCAAATTCCATAAAAACTATGCTATTTTTCTAACTTCATATAAATCATAATTATTAGCTGTTTAATCATTGTAATATATCATTGTAAATATTTGATATACTCATAATGTAATGATATAATTCACTATAAGTGCATCCAAATCAATAAAAATGAGATATTTTAATGAATCTCTCGGGAAGTTCGGAACATGGCCCATGGGTCCATTTCTTTATGCTAAAGAAAACACCTTTAATTGATTAAGAAAGAGCAGCCTAAGAGAAAAGTCCACGTGTAAACAAACCATAGGTTGAGATAATCGTAAAATTTGATACAATTCTTTCAATATTGGCGGCCTGACGGCTGGGACTTGAAATCAGAAATCAGCGAACTCGTATGTTAGCATAAAATGATGTCCTCCAATTGATTAATTGAATAATATGAAGGAAATAGAGCAATTAATTAGGATTTGTGGGTGCTAAACTCTATATTAGTTTAAGCTCACATTAATATAGTTAGCTTTTTTATAGCATGATGGGTAATACTCTATTCAAATTAAACACCAAATCAATACATATTTCAAATTAAAAACTATAAATATGAGATGCATGCAAATAGGACATCGCACAAAAAACACAAACAAATATTATATACGAGATATCAACCCACAGACTGACTCAATAAATAAGTGAGACGGAATGAGACATTACCCTAATGAAACATATTTTGATCATTACATAGTAGATCTTTTGCTGCCATGTGTAGAAATCCGTCCATCGATCCATGCAATTGACTCGAGATATTATCTATATATTGTGGAAACATAGATAAATTCAACAGATAAATAATCAAAATACTATCTCGCTCTTTGCTCCTAATTATATACTAATTTGTTTTGAACATTGAAAGTGTATCATCATTTTCACAACTGGCCTAGCCTAATAATTGTCCGTGTTTTAAAAAAAACTATTTGTCCATCTAATTGACTAAATCCAAACCATCCATTAAATTTTCACATCAATCAAATAATCCATAGGGAAATTTTTCCTAAGTTTAGCTCCTAGAGAAATATAAGGCCATCTCCAGCAGTTGAGGGCTAGCCCCGGGCTCCAGAGCCCGGGCTAGCCCAGGGCCAGCCCGGGGCCCTGCAGGTCGTCTCCAGCAGTTGGGGCTCCGTGGGGGAATTACTTCCATTTTTTTCCTTTGCCCACTCTCACCTATTATTATTTATGATTTATAATTTTTTAATATTAATATTAATAATAGTAATTATATTAGTACTTGTAATTTAATTATTAATTATATTAAAATATTAATATTAAATAGAATATTTAATTAAAGTAACTTAAAATTAATACATAATACGCAAACAAACATTTTTATAACAAGAAAGAAAATACAATCAAGGAAATACAACAAACAACAAAGAAAATGCAAGAAATCGAAAATACGGGAAATACAAGAAAGGAAACACATGAAAATATTACATTTTACTGATTTCTCCCCGAAAACCAGTCGGATCCTTCATTCGATGCATCTCCAAATAAGTTCGTTGGAAGATTTTTCCTTGCTATTTCTCTTCTTTTGTGACTCCAATACGCCTTTGTAACTGGAGTCAATGATGAGCAGTCCATCGCCATAATCCGTTCCTCTTGTAACTTTTCTGTGATTCCCACTCTCGTTGCTTCTTCTTCCCGTTGACGTTGAAGATTCTCCGCATGCCTTCTCTCTCGTCCAGCCTCGAATTCAAGTTGAGTTTGTCTGGACAGCTCAATGGCTATCAATTTTTGGCTTTCAAAATCAGAAAGATGCGAACTCGACGAAGCCTTCCCTTTTCCCTTCTTGGCTTTTTTATTACCAATAGGTCTTTCAGATCTTGAACTCGAGTGGGGAGTCTCGGGATTTTCTTCGTCGCCTAGTGGAGTTGTTTCCGATTCAAATTGAGTTTCTAGTTGGAATATAATCTTCCGTTGGCATAGATCGGTTAACCGGAGGTGTTTGAGACGTTCCACCTGTTGATCTGAACATGATCCACTCTGATGCAACTTCCCATGTGTGCTGGAAGCACCAATTTTGCTTCACCTCGGACTTATACAAACGCAATGCCAAATCATGCTAAAAATTACAAAAAATTGTTAATATAACCTATTAATAATTACTTAGCATATAATTGATGTAATATTTACCTCTTCCATTATTTGGCCGCCACTTCCCACCTCCCTTCTGGCTCTTTCAAGTGCTTCGTTCCATTTTTGCATCTTGGCGCAGATGTGTTTTTTCCATCTGCTAGCGAGTGACTCTTTTGTCCGGCGTTCGTATCGAACTCCAGTACTTTCAAGAAGGACATACATTAAAAAGATGACTTTATCCCAGAAATTGCCCGAAGCCTGGTCTGCCCCTACGATGTTGTCCTCCGATATCTCGATGTAAGCCTTTGTCAAGGCTACATCTTCAGCGGGAGTCCACTTTTTAGTTGACATTGCCTTAAAAATTTTTGCTTTCTTTTTTAGTTAGAGTGAAAGATATTGAGAGGTGTGATTTCAGAAGTGAATACAACTCCCTTTAAATAGGAAAAGCTATAGGGTGTATTATGTAATTTTCTAAAAATTGAAATGTTGAGATTGGTGCAGAAAAAGAAGGGTTGAGATCTGATCGGTACAAAATAAAGAAGGGTTGAGATTGGTGCAGAAAAAGAATGGTTGAGATCTGATCAGTACAAAATAAAGAAGGGTTGAGATTGGTGCAGAAAAAGAATGGTTGAGATCTGATCGGTACAAAATAAAGAAGGGTTGAGATTGGTGCAGAAAAAGAAGGGTTGAGATCTGATCGGTACAAAATAAAGAAGGGTTGAGATTGGTGCAGAAAAAGAAGGGTTGAGATTTGATCGGTACAAAATAAAGAAGGGTTGAGATCTGATCGGTACAAAATAAAGAAGGGTTGAGATTGGTGCAGAAAAAGAAGGGTTGAGATCTGATCGGTACAAAATAAAGAAGGGTTGAGATTGGTGCAGAAAAGGAATGGTTGAGATCTGATCGGTACAAAATAAAGAAGGGTTGAGATTGGTGCAGAAAATTGAACGGTTGAGATTGGTGCAGAAAATGAACGGTTGAGATTTGATACATTTTGCCTATTTAATAATCCAATCTCACATTGTAGTGAACACATTCATTCTTAAAAAATATCTGATACATAAAATATTCACTCTACATAAAATATTTACTTTCTCAAGATGAATCCGAACTATGATTTTGGCGGTTATGGTGCTTATGACGTATCATCTTCTTCTTCCCGAAACCAATTTTGGGAAGATTATAACGACAGGATTGCAGAAGAAGAAAATGAAGATGTACGAAGACAAGAAGAAATTGATGATGAACTTTTCAGTTCTCCAACAGAAATTGTGCCTGTTCATGGTGGTTCTGTTCCTGGTCGTAAATTTTTAGACAGGAACCACCAAGCACGACACATACAACTGATGAACGATTATTTCATCGAAAGACCCTTGTACTCTGATGAAACGTTCAGGCGTCGTTTCCGTATGAAGCGTCCTCTTTTCCTCCGTATCCTTGCGGATTGCGAGCGTGAAAATAAATATTTTCGTCAAAGATACAATGCCGCCAATCGAGCAGGGTTTTCACCAATTCTGAAGGCAACAATTGCCATGCGGACGTTGGCATACGCAACTCCCCACGATGCTCAAGATGAAAATTTTCGTGTTGGGGAGAGTACCACATGCGAGATTGTCCGTGAATTTTGTCAAACAATTTTGCGTTTATATAAAGACGAGTACCTTCGTGCCCCAACCGCAGACGATTTGGACCGTCTACTTAAGAAATCGGAACGACGTGGATTTCCGGGGATGATTGGCTTGATCGACTGTATGCATTGGACGTGGAAAAATTGTCCAACCGCATGGCAAGGTAGTTTTTCTGGAAGGTCGAAGAAACCTACGATTGTTCTTGAAGCTGTTGCATCACATGATACGTGGATATGGCACGCCTTTTTTGGCGTGCCGGGAGCATTGAACGACATTACAGTACTTGGTCGTTCACCTCTATTCGATAATCTCACTTCTGGTAACGTTCCCGAGGTTCAGTATGAAGTGAACGGAAATACTTACCGCATGCCTTACTATCTTGCGGATGGTATATATCCGAAGTGGGGAACGCTAATACAGTCGGTGAGAAATCCGAGAACACATCCTGAACAAGTATTCTCGCAATATCAAGAATCGTTCCGCAAAGATGTTGAACGAGCGTTCGGAATTCTCCAAGCTCGGTTCGCAATCGTTAATCAACCTGGCAGGGGGTGGCATACGCAAGATCTTAGCAATATCATGTTAACTTGTGTCATACTCCACAACATGATTGTGGAGGATGAACGTGACGAATACAAAGACGATGACTCGGACGATGATGATACTGACGTTAGCACGTCTCGTAGAGCACGCGCTAGAATTTATGACCGTAGTCGCGGAGTACAATTTCAAGATGTTGCACCAAGAAGACAAACGTTGGATAATTATATGCTGCGTCATGAAGCAATTCGTTCTAAGGCGACTAACCGTAGACTTCAAAAAGACTTAATAGAACATGTTTATGCAAAATACGGTTAAAATTGAGTGTTTAAATTTACATTCTATTTTAGAATGTATTTAAAAGTTTAATTCGTATGAGTGTTTATTTTGTATTTTTAACTAATTTCGTATTTTTAAAAAAAATTATTTGTATGAGTGTTTAATTAAACAATAGCAGTGTCTTTAAATATCATAATTTTATTTAATTGTTACTTTAAATAATTAATCATATTATATAATATATAATTAAAACATATAACATTAATTAAAATAACACATTAATTACAATAACATATTAATTAAAATAAGACATTAATTAAACAACACATTAATTAAAATAACATACTAATTAAAATAACACATTAATTAAACAACACATTAATTAAAACAACATATTAATTAAAATAACACATTAATTACAAAAATACACAATATTAATTAGGTTTAAATACACAACAATATACATAAATACACAAATATATACACAATTAATACACAACAAAAAAAAAAGAAAAAAAAAAAAAGAAATCGGTCCAATCAGGTGCCGCCACTTGGCGGCACCTGTTTTAAAGACGCGCCCCTCATCTTCAACAAAAAAAAAAAACAGTCGCGACTCGCGCCCAGGCCGCCGTACGAGCCGCCCCGAGCCCGCTGCCCAGCCCCAGCCGCCCCGCCCCGCCAGCCCGCGTCGTCTCCAGCAGTTTTCCTCCCCGCCCCGAGCCCGCGTACCACTGCTGGAGATGGCCTAAGTTGCATAGTAATTAGGGCGACTCTATTAAGAGATTTTATTGGTCCTTATGTAATTGGGATAGTCCCTCATGAAGTGACATGTGTCCCATTTTTTATTTATGTTAAAATATTTATTTTTAAAAAGATAAAAATACCCTCTTTAATTCATCTAATTTTCTTCTCACACCCAAAACCTCAAATCCATGTCATCTTCCACACTAACCCCATCAGATCTCCCACCCTTCTCACAAATTCGGCACCGGCACGGCGGAAGAAGCGACGGCTGTCGCACAGGCATTATGTCGTGGCCTGTGCGACGGTCTGCGCGACGGCTGTTGCACGGGCCATATGCCGTCTCCTCTGCAGACGGCCGTTCGCGAAATGTAGGCTAGGCAACAGCAGTGGCGGTGGATAATATGCAGGCGGCGGCGGCGGCAACGGTTGATAATATGCAGGCGACGACGGTTGTGGAAATTATACAGCGGCGGCGATGCTGCATAGTATAGGCGAGGGTTTGTGTACTAAAATTGTAAAATTTGATACATTGACCCCTCAATTTTGATTATTCTCAATTGGACCCTTTTGAATTTTCAATTGAGTTTTTATTCCCCAAAATATTGACTGCTTTGATTTTTAAATACTCAAATGAATTACTTTAATTGGCCAATAATTACTAATTAACAAAATGTTTAGTTTTTTTTCAAATTTGGAAACTAATTTAATTTATGTTTGAAAGAAATAATTAGATTTTTACACAATGAAATGTCAATGATATTTGTTAATACTTTAAAATATGTGTATATTCATATCAATCTAACATTGAAAGTTTTCTTAATTTCATTTTTGGAAGAACGTATAATTCTAGGAGAAAATTTTAATTAGAAAGACAATGTATTTTTGAAGTTATTAAATAAAAAATAGTGAATGGTTCAAAATAAAAAAAATGAAATGTAATTAAACTGGTGATGTATTTCATACGGTAAATATTTTATATAGTCTTTAAGAAAATTAAGAATGTGAACGACAAAATTAAATATAGTAATAATATATCATTAATTTTTATTATTGATGTTTTGTGAAATTCAATCGATCCATGGCTCGACTTTTGCATTATTGACTACATGGTAATAAAATTAATCGTAATCTCGGCTAATTGACAAAAAATAATATTATTGACATCAGGGTCATGTATAATTAGGTTAATCGTAACCAAAATCGATAATTATTTCGATTAATTGACCAAAGTCAACATTGTTATAGGGGTAATGCATATAGGTTAATCGTTAATCAAAATCGAGAGTTGACTTAGTTAATTGACCAAAATCAACATTATTGATATTAATGTAATTTATAATTAAGTTAATCATAACCAAAATCGATAATTGTCCCAATTAATTGACCTTAAGATAATGTAAAATTAGGTTAATTGTAAATGAAATCTATAATTGTCCCAACTAATTGACCAAAGTCAACATTATTGACCTTACGGTAATGCATAATTAAGTTAATCGTAATTTAAATCGATATTTATCTCGATGAATTGACCAAAGTCAACATTGTTGACAAATCCAAACCGATAATTAGCTCGGCTAATTGACCAAATTCAATATTATTGGCCTTAGGGGTAATGCATAACTATGTTAATCGTAGCTGAAATCGATGAATTTACCAAAGTCAACATTGTTGACCTCGTAATCCAATCAATAATAAGCTCGACAAATTGACCGAAATCAATATTATTAACCTTAGGGTAATGTATAACTAGGTTAATCATAAATGATGAAATCAATAATTGGAGCGATTAATTGATCAAAAATCAACACTATATATCTTAGGATAATGTATAATTAAGTTAATCGTAATCCGAATAGATAAATGTCCTGATTAATTGATCAAAGTCAACATTATTGATCGTATGGTAATGTATAATTAAGTTAATCGTAATACAAATTGATAATTGACTGGACTAATTGACCAAAGTCAATATTATTGTCTTTATTGTACTGTATAATTAGGTTAATCGTAATTAAAATAGATAATTGTAACGATTAATTGACGAAAGTCAATAATATTGATATTAAGGTAATGTATAATTAAGTTAATCACAATTTCGATCGTTATTTGTTTCGTTTAGTACATTATCCTAATATCATTTATTGTTGACTTTGGTCAATTAATCCGAAAAATTTTATATTTAAGTTACAATTTACCTAATTATACATTAATAATTTTGGCATTGAATAATTAACCGAGTCAATTATTAACATAATTATAAATTACCCAAAAGTCAACAGAATTGAATTTGATGAATTAATAGAAACAATTATCAATTTCGGTTACAATTAATTTAATTTACATTACCTTAAGGACATTAATTTTGACTTTTTTTTTCTGTTGGCTTATGATTTAATGATTCCGAATTTCATATTTAATTTGTGCTCCAATAAATATTTATAAATTTAAGCCTTTTTATTATGTTTGGAGTTTTAGAGGTTTAATAAGAGAAATAACAAGAAAATTATTCTTCCGCTATAAATTGAGAAAACAAAAATAGAATTTGTAAAATATTAATAATTTCATAAATATACAATCCCAAAATAAATGAAAACTTATAATAATAATAATAATAATAATAATAAAAATAATAATAATAATAATAATAATAAATATTTTATGATATTATACAACCCCCAAATCAATGAAAATTTATAATATTGAATTTTTACTATAATTAGTGAAATATATATTTTGCCTGATATATTTTAATTAAAATATAAATTAGCATTAAAAAATAACATTAATAAATTAACGTTAAGTTAGGGGTTAAATTGACACAAATCAAAAAATTAAGGATTAAAACACACCCAAAATATTTCAATAATGAAATTTGAGGGTAAATAATGTAAATTTCAAAACACCCCCAAGGCCCAACCGTTCAAGCCCAAATCCTTAAACCCTAATTTCATCTTCTTCCTCCACAAGACCTAGCCGCCGCCGCCGCCGCACTAAACCTAAAACACACCCTCACCCCATCCTTCATCCGGCAATAAAATCTAGGGCCGCGGTAGGGACGGGAATGGAGGCTGCGTGGCCGAACCCGGCCACGCGAAAGCCATTTTCGGCAACCTGACGGCCAAAAATGGCCTTCAGGTGGCCCGACTATGTCACAAGAGATTTATTTGAAGGAGATGGCGGCGGAGGTTGTGGCGTAGGCGTTGGTGGCCCGGTGTTGAGATGATTTTGATGGAGGAGAGAGATGAAGATTAGAGAGAGTGAAATCTTTTGTAATTTTTAGAGTTTGTTAAATATATTTATATGAGGGTATAATAGTACATTTTCATTTTCAGATTTGTCCAATTAAAAAAATGATCCAATTGATCATGTTTGTCTTGGACAAAATTGTATGGTCTATATTTAATGTTAATGAATATTAATGGTGAAGATCACCTATCTTATTGGAGATAGCTTTTTCAGCTATCTCATAATAGACAAATTCTAGTAATTAATAGTAATAACAAGGGTCAGTTTGCATTTGTAGAAAAAAAAAAAAAAAAGCCAAGGGTCAATTTGAAGATATTTTTAAAAAGTAATTGAAAGAGCTAAATATCCCCAAAACCCAAGTTTCTCCCTATAAATTAAAGCCTTTCCCTCCCATTTATTTTCACACTCACTTACAAAATTGAGGAAAAAATAAAATGGGAAGTCATTTTAATAAATCGCTACTTATCATAATCACGCTTTTCACGTCCTCCCTAAGCTACGGCTGCGCCGCCTCCGGAGCCACCAACACCGACTTCATCAAATCATCTTGCTCCACCACAACCTACCCCACACTATGCTACTCCTCCCTCTCGAGCCAAGCAAGTGCAATCCAACAAGACCCGAAGCTCCTTGCACACGCCGCACTCTCCGTCAGCCTCGACACCGCCAGCTCCACCTCCATCAGCATCGTAAAACTCTCACGTGCCGCCGGCATGAGGGCACGTGAAGTAGGTGCGATGCGCGATTGTGTGGAGGAGTTGAGTGACTCGGTGGACCAGCTCCGACGGTCTATGGTGGAGATGAGCCAAATAAGGAGCTCAAACTTCGGGTTAATGATGAATGACATTCAAACCTGGATTAGCGCCGCCTTGACGGATGAGGATACTTGCGCCGATGGTTTTGCCGGAAAAGTTATGAACGGAGGTGTTAAGACGGCGGTGAGGCAACAGATTTTGAATATTGTGCATATAACGAGCAATGCCTTGGCACTTGTCAATAGCTATGCTGCCTTACATGTTTAATTAGAGTATATATTATCTCTTAAATACGTATGATTGTGTTAGTGTGGTTGATTGATTAAATTAAGGTGTATATTAAGATTGTTGCTGAGAAAGTATTGGGATGAAATTAATTGCATAAGTATGAAATTTTTCATATTTTTGTTTTACTATGGTCTAAGATTGAATGTTTTGTGATCCAACTAATTATTGCAGAAGTGAAATGCAAGAACATCTCCTATATTTGTCTAATTGGCCAAAAAAAAAAAAAAAAAAAGAATTATGAGCAAAAAATTCTTATATATATGTTATCTTCTATTAGCAACAATTGCTATTAAGCCGTAGTACATTTTCTATAGAAAAAATGATAATTATACTCTTATCATAAAATGCGAAAGATCTCAATTCACCTATAATAATATTGTTGTGAAGTTGAAATTTCAATAATCTACATGTTAACTCGAAAATTTGATAATAACTTATGAAAATATTTTAAATGGTGCAGTAAGCTAATAAAATGCTCTTACATTTTTTTTTTGCTAATGAAAGATAAAAGAGGAGGGGTTTTGTTAATAAAAAAACACGAGGGGCTTTCTGCCAATTAATAAAGCAAGTGAGTGTTTTTGCATTTAGCTCATACAATGAGATAATTTCACTGATGGTATCAAAGTTTAAATAGATTCTCATTTGTGGTACTATAAAAGTTTAAGCCGACACATTTAGTATCATAATTTAACAAATTAACTCTTATTTGATATCGCCGTTAAAAAACCATTAAGTGGTTGATGTGGCAGTTAAGTCAATTTGAACTATTGCAAAATTGATGTTGTTTCTTATGTTGATTGATAATTCTACCCCATAACATTTCAGGCTGGCAAATAACACCAAATCTTCAAATTTACTAACGATTTTTAGTCCATATGGTTGTCCAATTTAAAAAAAGAAATTCAAACAAAGACCATGTGCGGACAATTTTGGAGATTTTACTTATTATATTTACATATATATTTAACTAATTGATTTTATAAATTTTATTAATAAATTAAATAATACTCTAACATAAATTTGAAAAAAAAAATAAAAAAAATATTTATTAAATCTAAAATTTATATAATAGTATTAATTTATTGAATATTTATTAAAATAATAAAACTATACTTTATTATTAATTATTAATTATCATTTCTAAAAAGCGAAATAACCTAAACCCCAGCCACACACCGTACCCCAAAGTCCAGACCACCACTCTCCGGTGTGCTGTTTGCCAGAGAAAGTTTGGGGGTCTTATTCGTCTTGTCGTTGCGAACTAACACGTATAAACAATTTTGGTTGTTATTTATTAAATCTCACGAATTGCTCTTAGAAAATTCAAATCTCACAACTCCGATTCTTCTCTAATTTCAATTTGCGATTCCGGATTCGACCAAATCAAGAAATTCTTGCGCCATTAGTACCCCCTAGACCGAGGCTACAATCCCCATTTACTTAACTGCGACATTATTCGTTAATTTTTAATGTCGATATCAAATGTGTCGGTTTGAATTTTTATGATGTCACAATTAAAAATCAATATAAAGTTTGAAACCACAATTGCAATTCTATCCTAAAAATAGTTCTTATTAATATACAGAACTTAAAAATATTTGATGTTAGCAAGTTAGCATCTTAACATATGAAACTGAACCTGACAAGTCATAATCAATCACAATACTTCAAAATTAATAATCAATGGGTTAAATCCAACTTTAAAAAAGTTACTACAAGGTCATTTAGACTATAGTCATAGTCACTTGGAGAAAATTGACATAATCAACTTGTCATAGCGACATATTTGAAGGGCCCTATCTAAATGTACTTAGTGTCAAGTCGGGAGCATATCCGAGATACAAGTAGATAATGTTTTCTTATAAGAAAAATTGTAGAGAAATTCCATCATCCTACGTAGGAGTTAATTCCATCATCCTGCGTAGGAGTTAACTGGAAAAAGATATAACGATCCCTTTGTTTCTTTGTAGACTTGGATAAAACCAACACATTCTTAAAAATGCAAGTAATTATAGTAGTTATTTAGTTATATTAAAAGTTGACATTTTTATCTACTTCATAATACAATACTAATCTTATTGTTGGATGAAGATAAATAAGTGAGGGAGGTATTGATGATTTCCAAAAGTTATCAGCTAAGTAATGGAAGCTTAGTTAACCTATGAAAATATTTAACCGAAGAGACGAGTACAAATCAGAAAGGTTAAATATTTTGTCCAGAAGACTACTGATCTGTTGCTGAGTTCGAAATCAAACTGATGGATTTCAACAAAGTCAAATCAGATAAGTTTAGTTTGAATCAAAGATTTTTCATCAGAAGAGTAAATTTGATCAGCAGAGTCAAAGCGATCAGAAAGTTTCTTCAACGGGTCTCTTTTAGTAATAAATATTGTAAGAGAAGGATATTAAAGACAAATGATTGAATAGAACCCTCGGACCAGCAGAGTGCATTAAATGCGACTGACAAGAAGTACAACAGAGATGTACAGTGAACAGTTGCAGGGAGTCGTTTCATAAATGGGGATCAGTACTCGGGAAGAGCCAAATTTTGTTTTATCTCAACGGGCAAAATTCAAATTCTCAAGTATAAATAGTTCTAGATTCAAGAGTTAGAGACAAGCAACTCAATTAAAACTGAGTAAATTCACGATCAAATCTTCAAGTCTCAATATTCAAAAGAGAACAGTAACAGCGAAGTCATATGTTGACAACCTGAGTCGAGAAAACAAGCATACATTCAAAACCTTAGTGATTTCTGTTAAAGAGGGAGTTGTGAAAAGTAGTTTTCCATCTTAGTGAGTGAAAATACTTCTGAGTATAGGTTTTCTGAGTGATCTCCTACAACGAACTTGTGTCTTAAAAGCACAAGTAGAGTGTACTATTTACTTTGTGTTAATTCATATTATAACCTAAATCTTCGTGAATGAGGCAGCAGGTAGATGTATCAATTCATTTGGCATACAATGAAAATCAAAAGTGGTTCAATCCATTCACTCTTTCTTAGAACTCTGCAAACTTTTAGCTGCAGCAGGTAGGTTTGATAACATGACATACTTCTTCCCATCCTTCTTTATAACTTGAAACACCTCACTTGCTTAACCACTTGAAGTGCTTACTGGAGCATGACCTCTTATATTTTCCCTAAGGTGCAGCCCCTGAGTTTGAGGTCTTGGAGGGAGCTGACTTGGAGGTCTTGGTGGGAGCTGACTTGGAGGTCTGAATGGAGCCTGCATTTTATTTGAATAATATTAAGTACAAAGAGTATGATTAAGAAAAATACTAAGTACAAAGAATAAACTTACATTTTTAGTAGCAGTTACCATATCCACATCTACAAGTACCATATCCACATCTACAAGTTTCTTCTTTCCCTTTGCCACCTATATTTAAACATGTAACTAAACATGACTAACACCAACATGACATCATTAAAAGTCTCTTTAAAACACAAGTAAGAAAATTTAGGGAATAAAACCTGAATTTCAGGTACCATATCTGATCTTACGCGTTTTCACTTGTTCGATCTAGGTGCTGTAGAAAACCGTATAAATGCTAATAAATAGAAGAAAAAGATCAATATTATTTGTATTCGGGATGATTGAGTACAAATTACAAGTATCGAGAGTCCTATCCGAGCATTATAGGATGCCGTACAAGCTAGAGGGTGAAACACATATAAAATAGCCTATACTACTCTTCCTAGGTAGTTCTGAGCAGCCGCCTCGGAGGAAGAGCACCTGGGAAGTTGTGTGTAATCGTCATAAATGCTAGGGGTATTTATAGTTGAGATCTGGAACCAGGTGATCCACCCACATATGTGCATTTCTCGGCCCACGGGCCTGGGCCTGAGCTCGGCCCAACAGTGATTTTGGACCCTAAGCTTCCTTTGTAGAATCAGCATAGGACTCTTGAGCTTTGGGCTCGAAATTATGCCCATGAGATCGAGATCTGCTATTTTCGATCTTGCTGGACTGTAGAAATGCTGAGTCCAAGAAACCCCTCATCAATACTCCCCCACTTCTCGAGCGTAAAGTGGAGCTTAAGCTCGAAGAAGTATAAACTGTTTCGAACGCTGGGGTGAGATGAGCCACTTTTAGGATAAGTTTTGGATATGCCTCATTAAAAACCTAATTCGGAAAAACCTTTTGGGATAAAAACCGAGCTAGGGAAAAAGAGTGCATATCTCAAAAACAATAAAATGGCATCGTCTCGATATTACCCTTGTTGTCTATGGTTTGTATAAGACTTTCAGACCAGAATCCTTTTACCATTGCTTACAATGATGCTTGAGTCGATTTTCAGCAATGTCTCTTTATTCTGATCTTAATATGATGGATCGGTGGGATAATACGGAAACGACATCCAAAGAAAGCATCTTTCCAAATGTTGGCCTTCAGCTCATGATTCCGAAAAGTATAGGGATCATAAGTGCAATTATTGGAAATATAATTTTAAATTTACTCTGGGAGAGTCCAACCGTCGCGGTTACTCAGGGACTGGTTTGCAATTTCCCATTTTGTCCCTGTATATATATGTGCCGATCGTGGGCCGCTGATCTTCATAAGTCCTAAGAAACCCTAGATCGGAGCAAACAGATCGATAAGAGAGTTTTAGCAACTTCTTCGACCGATCTTCATATCTTCAATATGTCCAGCACTATAGATCTGAAAGGTAAGTCCCAAGTAGTGGAAGGTCAAGAGAGTGGTCCTGAGGAGATGCAGATTGAGGGTACTCGACCGTCCACAGTGGAGAATGTGGGAAATCCGAGCCCCAATTCCGACTTCAACAGAGGGGGGGACAATCGGATAATGAATCAGAGGATAGCGGAGATGATAATTCGAGCGAGGCGACAGTCTCCGACGATGAAGTCGAAGAGGATGACGACCTTCCTTTGGGGAAGAATGAGCAAATGAAGTATAGCATAGGCGGCAGCGTCGTGGTCACAATCCTTAACTGGGTAGAGCCGTCGACCAGTGCGGGGCTAAATATGACCGAGGATAGGGCAGATGAGATCGTTTGTCGCTACACCAAAGGAGATCTGGAGAAATTGGAGGCAGAATTTGACAAGTATATCGGCACTGGGTATTCGATCGTCATTCCGACCCCCGAACAGCGAGTCATCGATCCTCCTGAAGGGTGTCAAGCTTTTTATGCTAAACAGTTCCACTACGGTTTACGTATTCCTTTCCCTCCTTTGATACGCAGTATTCTGGAGGCTTTCAAGCTTACTCCCTCTCAAATCCTGCCGAATTCGATCGGACTTATAATAGCCTTTTGCGTCTTGATGAAAGCTAAAGGAAAGAAGGCCGCTTTCCAAAATTTCTGTCGAATTTTCCAAATGAGCTCTTCCAAGGCTTCGAACGCCGGTTATGTATACTTTTCTCAGAGACCGAATATATCAATTTTATCGACCAACGTTAGTAGCAATTTGAAAGGCTAGAAACAGGAATTCTTTTTCGTTCGTGGCCCAGACTCTCCGCCTTCTGCAGATAATCCCGAGCCTATTCCACACAGATGGCCCGGGGCAAAGTCGTGGATCTATGGCAGACGACGCCTTAGGGGAAATATGAGTCATGAGATCTCAGATGAATTCTTGCAATCCCTTCGAACCGACCTTCATCAGACTCCTTTGATGACTCAAGAGGCGGTTTTGCGATTGGCTGGGCTCAGCTCATGCTCTTTTCCTGCCCCTGAGATCGATTACGGAAAGGCTCTGATCACACCAAATAACAATCCAACCGAGCAACCTGGAAGGGTCGAAGGAGAGGTGAACCCTGCTTCTGCTCCCTCCACTTTAGGTGCGTCAAATTATCATATACATTTCGATTTATCTTTCTATAATCAAAGCTAATTCCCTTGTATTTCGCAGCTGGGATCGTTGATAAGTTCCGGACGTCGATAGCTGGTTCGGTCGTCGCTTCCTTTTCGAAGGGTAGCCAAGGTCGACCTCGCCGTCTAAAATCAAAGGTTTCCCGGAAGGTTGTAAAATCCGTTCCTGGGGTCGATACCACCGTGGTTTCGAACGCTATGGTGACTTTCCCCCAAACTGCCATTGTGGGAACTTCCCAACCTCATACTGCGATCGAGGGAACTTCCAATTCTCGAGCTCTCGATCTCCGGTCCGTTTTTCCAACCGGTTCTTCTAATCCGAATGAGGCGGGATTTAGCCATTATACCTTAAAAGAGGTCCGAGCCCAAGAGATACTGGAGGCGAGAATGGCTCGTAAAAGAAGTAGCAATGCCCCCGAGTCCTCTAGAAGGGTGAAGCCTTTTGGTCGAGGACCGGGTCCGATCCAATGCCGGGCTGGCCATTCCGAGCCAGACCTGGCTGATTTCATAGAGGACCACTTTCAAGGACCAAGGGCTGCTGGATTCCCGGAGAATGGAACCATCGAGTCCGATTTGGGCCCTGATGGTGAACATGCAGTGGATAAGTCTCTTCGGATATTCATGGCCGGGAGATTTAAGGATGATAACACCGCACTATTTCTTAAAAACGACTTCGAGATCGCGGGTGATTACGCCTATGCTCTATAAAAGGTATATGAGTTTTCAAATATACTATTTTTCCTTCAAAACCTTTGCTTCGTCATTAATATTTATTTTCTTCTTTAGGCCGGAGACTTATTCTGATGGGGGCTATTTCGCACCCTACATATTGTACGGATCGAGTAAAGAAAATGAGATCGGTTCGACCAAATCAAACAGTTCGGGATCATCTTATCGACCCGGCCTAACGCAGCTCTTTTCGACCAAAAGATTATACTCCGGACCCAAGAAGGATATTTGGGCCGAGTCCTATTAGGACTATGTTTCCTTGTAACACTAGGTTTAGCATGATATACATACCTAGTGAATGATTGTATGAACTAACTCCAGAATACGCCATTGAATGCTGCTTACAACAGCACAACTCTAAATCATTCAATAAAGAAAGAGCTTTTTATCTTCATATTGGTGTGTTTTTAGCTTTGTTTGTGGTTTTACTTCTAGTTTTTACAATATTGCTTTTCCTTGAGATTGATCCATCCTGAATAAAGTAACAGAGCCCTATAATATATTTATATTGAAAACCCCCAATATCACAAATTCACTGATACCCTTTTAACCCGACGAAATACGGTTAAATCAGTTGGCGCCCACCGTGGGGCTAGGTTAATTATTCGATCGACACATGGCTCGCCCAAGGAAAAGCGCTCGTATTGGAGCGAGAAGTAATACAACCACCGGCCATAACACATCGGAAGACATACGGGACAACAACGATAATAACGTTCCCAACACCGACGAGAATTTCCAAGATGCACGCCCCCGACAGCAGGAACCCCAAGGAGGCCTTCCCGGTGCCATACAGGAAGAACGGGAAGGCCCTGAAATCCCCGTTCCTCTCCCGAGCGCTCAGGAGAAACGGCGACAAATAGCAATGCTCTTCAAATCACTCTCTCCAGAAGAATTACTAGTACTAGATCAAATTCCTCGAAACGTTACGGCTGCCAGGACAACTCCCGCTCCAGGAGTGCCAAGGCCAAACGAACAAACCTCTCAACAAGCTGACAGCCCAGCAAGTGAGCGACGCTCGCTACACAGCCCACAGCAGGGCAATTCTAAACCCTCCGATAACCATCCCCGAAGAAGACCAGGACGAAGAAAACCACAGGCGGGCCGCAGTGGATCGAAGGAACGAACAATAATCCCTATCGAGGATGACATAGATGATACAATCCCAGATCGACCACGAACGACTCGATTCTCGGAAAGGGAAATCGAAAGGATGGTACAGGAGCGACTCGAACAACGCCTACGATCTGTTCAAAACCCGTGGGCCCGAACCGCGGAACTCCAGGGAAGCCTTGCGGCCTGTTCTCCTTTCTGCAGAGAAATAAAAGAGGCACAATCTACGGGACAGGTCCCAGGTAGATTACCCCGGTATGATGGAACCACCGACCCGGATGATTATATTTTTAGCTTCACGAATATAATGAATTTATATGCCCACTCTGCCGAATTCACCGCCAAGTTAATGGTGACCACATTCGAAGGACTCGCGTTGGATTGGTTCGCCAAACAACCTGCCAACTCCATATTCAGTTTCCGGGAATTATGCAATAAACTGACGCAGCAGTTCGCCAGTCAGAAAAGACAAAAACTCCCGATGAGCTACCTAGGAACCATACATCAACAAGAAGGAGAATCCCTAAGGAACTGGTTGGCGAGATTTAATGTAGAACTACTCAAAATAGATTCTCCAAATATCGATTACATAATTTCTATCCTCTTTGACCTCACAAAAAACAGGCAGTTCGGAAATGCCCTCAGTCGAAAACAACCGAGAACGTTTGCCGACATCATGAGCTTGGCGTCTAAGTATATGACCCAAGAAGAGATGAATTCCTTTAAGGATAAAAACAAAAACAAAGCCACAGCTTCAGGCTCCAAACGGCATGATAGGATTCCTGCCCATAGATCCGTGGATTACGAACGATCTTTTAGGAAGGGCAACGTTTTCCAGCGATTGGAATACAGCAAAGCCGACCAAGAAAGGCAGCCTAATTTCTACCAAAGACCAAGAAACCCCGAACAACCAATCAGAAGCAGGGTGAATCAAGTGGAACACCCTAGGTTAAATGCTCCAATGGAAGAAATATTGGAAGTTCTAGAAAGAAATAACTGGATCCCCAAAGCGAGGAAAATCGCTCAGCCCAGACCAGGGTCTCGAAACTACGACCTGTACTGTAAGTACCATAGGGCACACGGACATCGAACGGAAAATTGTTTTCACCTTAAGAGAGAAGTTGAAAAACTGATCGAACAAGGAAAACTAGACGAATACATAGAGCGAGATAACCGCAAAAGGGAAAGAAGTAGAAGCCCTCGGAATAATAATCAAAGAAGGAGTTCTCGTCGAAGGTCATCCGAGCGTGGACCTACGCAGGAGTTGAACCACGACCAGATCAATGGGACTATCCATACAATATCCGGGGGACCCGCGGGTGGAGATAGTCGTAACGCCCGACGAAGGACAGCCCGATCCATAATTGGAAACTCAAAATACCCAAAAGAAATATGGACTCTGGAAAACAAGCCGTCGAACCACCAGCCGATCAGCTTTAACGAAGGCGAAGTACCTAAAAACATCATTTGGGACACAAAAGAGGATAACCCCGATTTCCCGATGGTGGTGTCGTTAGAAATAGCGAATTATAATGTCAAAAGAATCCTAATCGATAATGGAAGCTCGGCAAATATCATCTCCCGGGAGGTTTTAGCCCAAATGAACTTGGGGCAGATAAACCTACAGAAAGTAGCTACACCGTTAGTAGGCTTTGGAGGGTCCGAGATCATCCCTAGCGGAACGATAACCTTAAGTGTGTCACTCGGAAAGAAACCGCACCGGACGGTGAAACTAGTGAAATTTCTAGTGGTAGAAACTCCCTTCGCTTATAACGCAATATTGGGACGACCTGCTCTCAACCTATTCTGGGCCGTTGTCTCTACTTATCACCAGAAGATAAAGTTTCCAACCGATGGAGGTATCGGAGAAATAACGAATGATCACTGTATGGCGTGGGATTGCTACAGCACCTCGTTAACCTTGAAAGAACATCCAAAATCAATCACTCCGAGCAAAAGAAAACTTGAAGAAGATCCTGTTAGAAACAAGGTTGAAATCCCCGTTACTGATCGAATAGACAAAAAGGGAAAAGAACCGCTAGATTTAGCCTTAAAACCCTCAGAACATAAGGATATAATTCTAGTACAAGGGGAATCTTCTAAAACGACAAGAATAGGTACTGAATTGAGCAAGGAAGGGGAAGTAATGTTAATTAACTTCCTCAGAGATAATGTCGACGTCTTCGCCTGGAGCGCGAATGACATTGAAGGAATTGATCCTCGAGTAATCAAACATTCCCTAAAAATCGATCCTATGGCAAAACCTGCCAGACAAAAGAAGAGAAATCATGGCCCAGTAAAAGATAAAATTATCAAAGCCGAGGTAGAAAGACTTCTTGAAGCAAAACAAATTCGAGAAATACACTTCTCAGAATGGCTGTGTAATGTTGTGCTGGTAGCAAAAGGGGATAAAAAGGACAACAAATGGAGGATGTGCAATGACTTTACCGACCTTAATAAACTATGTCCGCGCGACCCATACCCCCTCCCAAGGATCGACTTATTGGTCGACTCGACCGCTGGCTTCGCAATATTCAGCATGATGGACGCCTTCCAAGGGTTTTATCAAATATACATGGACGAGCGGGATCAAGAGAAGACCGCGTTCATAACCGAGCAGGGAGTATATTGCTTTATAGTGATGCCATTCGGCTTAAGAAATGCCGGGGCTACTTACCAAAGGTTAGTAAACCTAGTGTTCAAAGAGTTAATCGGAGAGTTAATGGAAGTCTATGTAGACGACATGTTAGTCAAAAGTATGAACGAAGCGGATCACGTAAAACATCTTGATCGATGTTTCCAAATCTTAAGAAAATACCGTATGAAGTTAAACCCCACGAAATGCACTTTCGGTGTTAAGTCAGGAAAATTTTTGGGATATTTAGTACACCAGCGAGGAATAGAAGCCAACCCAGAGAAAATTCGAGCCATAACAGAAATGAGACCTCCCAAAACCATCTCTCAAGTACAAAGCTTGGTCGGGAAAATCGTAGCATTGAACAGATTCATATCAAAATCAGCAGACAGAAGCTTGCCATTTTTCCAAACTCTCCAAAAAGCAAAAAAATTCATTTGGACCGAAGAATGAGGTCGAGCCTTCGAAAAACTCAAAGAATATTTGACAACACCCCCGATGTTGGCCAAACCAACGGAAGGAGAACCATTGTATATCTACATCTCCATCTCCGAAGCGGCCATTAGTTCTGTACTAATTAAGATAGAAGGCTCGGAACATAAGCCTGTCTATTATCTAAGCAAATTATTGCAAGGGACGGAGAAGAATTATTTGGAAATTGAAAAATTCACGCTGGCCTTAGTAGTGGCTGCACGAAAACTTCGACCCTACTTTTTAACCTACAAAATCATCGTTTTAACGAATCAACCGCTAAGGCAAGTCTTAGCAAAACCGGAAGCCTCCGGAAGACTAATCAAATGGGCCGATCAACTATCTAAGTTCACAGGATCCCATGACGGAAAGACCGAACGGGTGATCAACTGGTTGATCTCTAATACGCCGGCAATCGATATCGATGAAATACCGGTAGTCGATATAATGGAAATCGAAGAAACCGAAGAAAACTGGATGACCCTAATGATAGACTATCTTCAAGAGGAATTCTTCTAAAATGCGTCTCTAAAGCACAAACCTCCGATATACTACGAGAAATACACGAAGGAGACACATGAAATCACAGCGGATCGAGGGCATTGGCTTTAAAATGCCTCAGAACAGGTTATTATTGGCCTACAATCAATAAAGATGCCGCTCAATATGTCCAAGAATGTCATCACTGCCAGGTCCATGCTAATGTATGTCATCGACCAGCAGAAAACATGCACCCAATCCCTGTATGTTGGCCTTTCGATCAATGGGGAATGGACATCGTGGGACCATTCCTAGCGGCTAGATCCAAGAAAGCTTATGTCCTGGTCGCGGTAGAATATTTCAGCAAGTGGATAGAATGCGTCGCCCTCGCGCGAATAACTCAATTCCAAGTGATCAACTTCCTATGGAAATTCATAGTTTGCCGATTTGGCATCCCAAGGATCCTAATCTCTGATAATGGAACCCAATTCGCGGGAAAACAGGTAATAGAATGGTGTTCAAAACTTGGGATTCAACAAAATTTCACTTCGGTCGAACATCCTAGAGCAAACGGACAAACCGAAGTAGCAAACCGAGAAATAATAAAATCTTTGGAAAAGAGATTAGGAGCGGCCAAAGGAAAATGGCTCGATGAACTCCCAGGAGTACTTTGGGCGAATCGGACTACAGTCAGGACCTCGACTGGGGAAACCCCATTTAGCTTGGTATATGGGTCGGAAGCTGTTATCCCTGTTGAAACTCTAATCCCAACGCCAAGAATCGAGATGTTCGATGATCTGGAAAACGAAAAGACAAGAGAAAATGATATCGACTTAACAGAAGCTTTAAGAGAAAAATCCGTCGTACGCTTGCAAGCCACTAAAGCAAATATGGAAAAGGCATACAATCAAAAAGTACGCATCCGAACCTTCAAAGAAGGAGACCTGGTCTTGAAAAAGGTAGAAGTATCCAAGCATGTGGGAAAGTTACAACAAAATTGGGATGGACCTTATGTTGTCGTTGGCGTAGGAAAGAAAGGTTCATACAAAATTGCACACTTGGATGGAACAGCCTTACCAAGAACCTGGAATGCAGTCAACCTTAGAAAATACTATGGTAAATAAATTTTTGCAGATTATGCTACTTTATCTTATTTCATTGAGTTTTAGTCTTTGTAATAAAGGCCTTAGCCTACTGTTCAATAATTAAAGATTTTTAGCAATTTCTATAAATCGATTGTTTCGGTAAACACTCCTTGGAATTCTACTATCATATTGGTTGAGATTGGGACAAAAGGAGTTAAGTATACATTGATCAGCTCAATAAACACTCCTCAATCCGACCATAAAAACGAGTCGAGTATACATTGATCCGCTCAATAAAAACTCCTCGTCCGTTATTCACGAAGATTTAAAAAGACTTTTGGTATCAAAAACCTAAGACTAAATCAAAACGGGTCGAGTATACATTGATCCGCTCAATAAAAACTCCTCGTCCGCTAGATCAAAAAGACTTTTTGGTATTAAAAACCTAAGTCTAAATCAAAACGAGTCGAGTATAAATTGATCCGCTCAATAAAAACTCCTCGTCCGTTATTCACGAAGATTTAAAAAGACTTTTGGTATCAAAAACCTAAGTCTAAATCAAAACGAGTCGAGTATACATTGATCCGCTCAATAAAAACTCCTCGTCCGTTAGATCAAAAAGACTTTTTGGTATTAAAAACCTAAGTCTAAGTTATAAACGAGTTGAGTAAACATTGATCCGCTCAATAAACACTCCTCGAAGTATATTCAGCGATTAAAAAGACTTTTTGGTATTGAAAACCTAAGTCTAAATTATAAACGAGTCGAGTATACATTGATCCGCTCAATAAACACTCCTCGATATATATTCAACGATCAAAGAGACTTTTGGTTAAAAACCTAAGTCTAAACAAAACGAGTTGAGTAAACATCGATCAGCTCGATAAAAACTCCTCGATATATATTCAACGATCAAAAAGACTTTTGGTATAAAAACCTAAGTCTAACTTATAAAAGAGTTGAGTAAACATTGATCCGCTCAATAAACACTCCTCGATATATTTTACAACGATCAGAAAGATTTCAGGTACTAAAAACCTAAGTCTGAACAAAAAGAGTCGAGTATATACATTGATCCGCTCAATAAACACTCCTCGATATATTTTACAACGATCAGAAAGATTTCAGGTACTAAAAACCTAAGTCTGAACAAAAAGAGTCGAGTATATACATTGATCCGCTCAATAAACACTCCTCGAAATATATTCAGCGATTAAAAAGACTTTTTGGTATTAAAAACCTAAGTCTAAGTTATAAACGAGTTGAGTAAACATTGATCCGCTCAATAAACACTCCTCGATATATATTCAGCGACTAAAAAGACTTTTTGGTATTGAAAACCTAAGTATAAGTTATAAACGAGTTGAGTAAATATTGATCCGCTCAATAAACACTCCTCGAAGTATATTCAGCGATTAAAAAGACTTTTTGGTATTGAAAACCTAAGTCTAAGTTATAAACGAGTTGAGTAAATATTGATCCGCTCAATAAACACTCCTCGAAATATATTCAGCAATTAAAAAGACTTTTTGGTATTAAAAACCTAAGTCTAAGTTATAAACGAGTTGAGTAAACATTGATCCGCTCAATAAACACTCCTCGATATATTTTACAACGATCAGAAAGATTTCAGGTACTAAAAACCTAAGTCTGAACAAAAAGAGTCGAGTATATACATTGATCCGCTCAATAAACACTCCTCGATATATTTTCAACGATTTACTTATGACGATTAAAAGGCTTTTAGGTTAAAAACCTAAGTCTAATAAAAAACGAGTTGAGTAAACATTGATCCGCTCGATAAAAACTCCTCGATCTGTTCCTAACGATCTGAAAGAACAGCTAATACTCCTAAAAGTTTTGAAGACGAATTAAGTATGAATCCATCTGCTCGGAAATTGCTCTTCGTAAATAATAATTATGACAGAATCAACGACAAAGAAGATGCAAGGGATAAAAGTAATATTTTATTCATTAAATCAGTTACATACAAAAATCCTACGTTACAAAGGTCTACATACTACTCAAAAATCGTTACAATGATTTAGATGAAATGATCCTCTAAGATCGGCAATCTTCACGACAATGTCCACGGAAACACCAATCTCCTCCCTAGTACCTCGTCGATTATGATAAACCACCTAAGAAGCATGCTGCTCAGGATGGTCGACTTCTTTAGTTCGATGGCCATGGGCGGAAGATCAAGTGTTCTTCCAGACGAAATGGACATTACCAGCCAGATAACCGGCAATGCTCATTCACCCGCAAGAAGATACTGCCTTTACATTAAATATAAAACATTTTACTCTAAAGCAGCATCTCTTCGGGACCGTCGCAAAAGAAAAATTAACCAGCACACCCCGGTGGTCTATCACCCCTAAGGTAACATCTAAGAGCGGGGGTGACTGGCAAATATGAACCCTCCATGTGCAAACAGGAAACCACGGACCTCTAATTGATGAAGACAAAAACTGAGGCCTCATGGGACCCGTCAGTACAAGGTAGGGCTGACATGAGACCCGTCAGTACAAGGTAGAAGATAATCAAGCTAATACAAAATGAATCACGATAATGTGACTTTTTGAATATTATGGGATCTGAAGGCAGAATAAAATCTAAATAAACTGAGATCTCCATCCTTTATGAGAAATTGCAAATGAAGAATGCGAACCTCCCACCAATTTATAGGGATAGATCTAAGGGATCCAACGGCTGAAAAAGTATTTGATCAACGGACACAGATGCGACCCTTGGACTCCCCGTAATAAACGCAAGTAAGTTGGAACGGCACTATCTATTTGACTCAAGCAGTCGATAACAAGAGCGACGTAGATCGAAACGATCATCGAAATAACACAAACAGATCTAAAGGAGCTTCGGACCAGATAGACCAGTACGATCATACATGATGGTCGATTACCCGAAAACCTAGAATCCACAAACAAAGGCATACAAGTCTAAGATCATCGTGAAAAGATTACTTGCTCGATAAAAGATAAATCCTCCACCATGCGAAGGCCGTCACTGCCTCATAAATCATATGGGTAACCATTAACTGAGCCATACAAGAACTCCTTTGGAGTCCAAGATATCTGACATAGAAATCAGGAGAATAGTCCTCCTTATTCGAAACCACAAAGAAGTCACTGCCTGACATACCAAAGAATTGCTGAAGGAGGTCTGAACAGATCAGATCTGCAAAAGACTTCTACATTTTCCAATTCCTCCCATATCAAAGAAATGACGTAATGATACACCAGTTGAGGAACATATAGTTCAAAATTAATGCTGGATACATGAAGCTTTGAAGATACTGACAGGAATATTTTTCCTTAGTCTGATGAAAAGAAAAACGGAGTTCAACAAAAGGGACAATAGCCTCCTTATATAAGATTTAGATCACAAAAAGACAAAAATACAGGGCATAGATTGAACATCGACAAAGATGATGAGCGTTCCTTAACAACTATTGTCGATAGGAATGACCTATTGTCTAAATTTTGACATAAAACATGTTGGTGCATATAATCCAAGAGACTATACTGGGTTGATCAACAAAAGACTTGATTTGCAGAGCAAACATTATACCATTCACTTACGCGAACAGTGACCAAGCAAGATCAAGCTACCGTTTATCTATCTTGACTATTCTCCGAAAAGATCAATTTCAGATAAGTATGCCAATCTATACTGATTTATTCATGATGATTATATTTATGCACAAAGGAAGAACGAGCATAACAAAGTATATCTACAGAAGAAAATTGATCAAGGCAAGAATATGCCTGCAAAAAGATCATAATTTCCAACTTAGTACTTCTCCCATTACAAAAACTTGCAGCCCAAACAGATACACAAAGCTGGGCAGGAAAAAAAAAAAAAAAAAAAAAAAAAAAAAAAAAAAAAAAAAGAGAGACAGTCCTAGGCCTGCCAGGTCAAACAAAGATCACTGAGAAGAACGGTCAGCAGGTCGACTACTAGAAACAGTCCTCCGAGGAGTCAAGTTGCCAGCAAACGCCATCAACTCCTCCTGACGCTTGAGATAGCCTGCGTCATAACCTTCCTCATAAGATCGCTGTCGAGACTCCTCTGCAAGGGCAGCGGCCTGAACTAAATCATATTTCTCTTTTTCAAGAACAACTTTATCAGCCTCCAATCTTTGGAGATCATCTCTGGCAAGCTGAAGTTGCAATGTCAGCCCTGTAGCTTTAGCTTTCTCAGACTCCAACTGACGTTGATAAGCACTTCTATTTTTCCAGAAATCATCATTTTGCACACCCAGCTGGAGTGCAAAGTACTTAGCCTGGAAAAAGAAAACAATCCTTTTGTAAGAAGGAAGTCAAAAAATTAAAACAAATAAAACAATGAAAAGATTCGTCCACCTGTTCACATATCTTCACCAGCGACTGAACAAGGCGTATGTTGGAGATACCCTCAAGCTTCTTCAACTCACCAGGCAAGATAGTGCTTAAACCCAGATCCCAAGACAAAGCATCAGGCTCAACTGAGCCAGGCATTTCACTATTAGAAGGGACACCATCAGAACGTGGAGTCTTTGACAACATAATATCCTGAACTTGCTCAAAGATGCTTCGATCATCTAACAGACGAGGAGATTCTCTCTCATCGGGGCTAATGGAGGTCTCCTTGCCCGAAGCAGAAATAACAGTTCGACGACCAGACCTAGAACCGGTCCGACCTCCGAAAGGTCCTCCCGATTCGAAGGAAGTAGTCATCACAGTAGTATCATTAAACAGATAATCAGGACAATCCTGCACAATAGATTGTGTTGCTGAAGGATTGACAAAAAAGCCATCACCAACTTGCCCTTCGCTGGCGATCGGGGCAGTAGAAGTAGACAATGGAAGGGAAGTAGCAAAATCCCCTCCATGAAAAACATGCTCGAAGGCAGAAGCACTTGAAGTAACAAGTATATTATAAGTCGGTTCCTCATTGGACATATCACCAAAAGCTACCCGACCAGGGGAAGGCATATTTCCTACTTGAGTGGAAGAAGAAAAGATTGGTTCTGAAAACGACGAGTTTACTACAGAAAAAGGTTCTGAAGGAATAACACGAGTATCAATCACCGACCTAATTATTGAGGACGAACGAGGAGGCTCCATCGACGGCCCATCTCTTCGAGATTTTTTGGATCTATTATCCCTAGCGCTCTCACGAGAAGGTCGTTTCGAAGTATTGCCGAAAAGATTACTCATGATCGAATTATTGAAAAGTATAAAGTAAGTAACGAGAAAGTTTATCGACTAGCCAAAGAAAGAGTATTCTATTAAAAGAGACGAGTATAACGGTAAATAACAAGTCAAGTTTTTACCTTTAGTATTTATACTACACGAAAAGACGCTACAGACCTAAAGAAAGGGCGCGAAATGGACAAACTGACCTCGGAGCAAACGCTAGAATTTGAAAAGACACACGCATAATGATTACGGTGAACTTAATGACTTGTCTGAATTATTACGGCGAAAATGAAAAGACATGATTGTCAGAATACGAAACGTTTAGCATACAAAGGGACGAAAAGGTAAAATTACAATTAAACCTACGGGTAAATAATTACAAAGTTTATTTCAAATATCACTATTTCAAGAAGCCTGGTCACTATCCGGAATTCTCTGTCCACTACCGACGTTCTCGGTCGTGCCAATATCGTCTTCTTCTTCTTCTTCGTCTTCCGGATCGATAAAAGTATTATCAAGCTCATCGTTAACATCAGAAGGAGGAATCGGCAATGGTTTTCCGAATTCTTCGACAAGGTGAGCCAAAGGAAAACCTTGATATACGACATCTGGAAGCTCGGAAGGAGAATAAACTTCACCATAACGATTCAACCGAATGTGCGCCGCCTTAAAATACTCCTTTCGACGGTCATCGATCATCTCTAAGGCGACCAGCTGATGAATCGCTTTTTTGAAAGTACTCTCCAGAAGAGGACCGACCATCTGATACACCAACGCCGTATGAACAGGAGAGTTAAGGAATTCGCGGATAACTCTTTCATCAGGGTTCCTGCCGTACCGATCCCTAAGTCCGCTAAGAGGGACATCCTTTTCATACTCCTCTAATGAAGATTGAAGACTTGATACTTGGGATTCTAGCTCACTAATCCAAGCCGTGCTCTGTAACTGGAATTCCTCTAACTTTTTAGCCATTTGATTGGCCTGCTCTTGAGCACGAGAAACCTCCATCACCCTATTTATGATCTCTTGATCCTCTGTCCCAGTAGCACGAGACTCTACGACAGGAACGGAAGAAGACGTTGAGGGACCAACCTCTGAACCAGAAAACTTACGAAGTAGAGCTTTATTTTTCTCATCTAGAAACTCACATTGCTGTTTTCAGAGTGCAGTTTCATATGCGTATGAGGCTAAACAAGTCTTAGTCTGAAAAAGCAAAGGGGTAAAACGAGAAATAAGTTAGCAAGAATATCTTCGAAATAAAGAATGGCCTATAAAGCGAGCTCGAAAGAATTTACCTTTTCAGCATAAAGAGAAGCTCGCTGAAATTTCTCCAAAGGATCCTTACGGAAAAGTTTATTCAAATCACGAGTGAAAACCCCGGATAAAAGAACGCGAGTTGCCTTATCGACCGCGTTCTCGCTCTCATCATGGACAAGAGAATCTCTCTCGGAATAACCAGCAGCTCTCTTCCCCTCTAAATGATCTTCGATCATCTCAACCAAAGTAGGTTTCGGATGACTGTCGCCAGGTAGAAAAAGATCATTGCCGGAACGACCATAATAGCTCCTTTTTCTCCCCACCGGGTTATCGTTAGGATGAGGCATCGACCAACTACGACATCCGCGAATTCCCAAGGATGATCTAAGCTGAAGTGGGGGATAACCAGGCCCAGTCCCTTGACGAACAGGGGAATCTTGTGAAGAATTTGGAGACTCCTCTCCATTCTCCTCGGACTCATGACTCAACTCCAATTTCCTCTTCTGAGAAGCTCTCTGCTCGATCGGGTTGTTCTCTATAGACTTAGAGGATTTGGATAAGACCATCTTTCCCTTTGAAGAATGTCGAGAATTTTCTACCATTTGAGCTGAACAAGAAACAAATTAAAAGTTAGTTTCTCTATATAAGAAAATATTATCGTAACACTAAATTAAAGAGAAATGCTTACCCAGTGATTCTAATGATGAATTGATTGGAAAAGTATGAACACTCAATCCTGCTTTACGAAGGAAAGTTTCCCCAATCAGGAGAGCACTCTGATATTTGTTTACACGCATATCAGGGATGTCAGCAATAAACTGAGCATCGTCAGGAATGAATTCACCAGTCGGCAAGCGACCTCCGTATACCCATTTAAAATCATGATCCCACGAGAAGGGAATAGTCGAACCATCCACTGAACGAAGATGAGGTGGGGGGCGAACAAAGAAAAAGTGAGATTTCCAAAAAGGATTGCTAGAAACAGGGGCGTCAAAGATCGCTCGACTAGGTCTCTGACTGGCGAAGAAATACCCGCGATTAGAAGAACTAGAAATGTTGAACCGGAAAAGTTGTGTAAAGTTACGAAAGGAAGGTTTAAACCCTTTCGCGATCATCAGAACAGAAAAACAAACCAGGAAAGCCACAGAATTTGGTACTAATTGTGTCAAGGACACACTGAATATTCTCAAGATGTCAAGAAAAAGAGGAGACAACGGAAGACGGAGGCCGCTATTGAAGTGAGCCGTATAAAAGGCATGACATCCTTCCGGGGGAGAAGTAACCCTATCAGAAGGGGAAGGAAGGATTATCTCAGAACCCTCCGGAAAATATTTTGCATAATTGTTCACAACCTCCGGAAAAGTATCCACTATATAAGCGCAAGCAAGGTCCTCAATTGGATCAGAAATCTGAGGAGCAGTACCTTTGCCCTTTTTGGCTCGGGCAGCAACCTCTGTGTCAGAAAGGATCTGTACCTTAAATGTATCTTCTATAGGAACAACGAAGTCAGAAATGGCAGATTGTCCGCCCAGAAGATTAGAGCACAACTCCTCCTCGTTGTTGGGAGCAACGTTCTCCCTCGAGGAAGAAGAAGGTTTTCTCAAAGAAGCCATAGTTTCAGACTCTCGAAGGATGAAAGTCGATAAAAGGAAAAGCTCTATATGACGAATGACCAAGCAAGATTATTGACTACGAACTCTAAGTAAATGTAAAGGAAAAATGACGAACTCAAAGGTCACCTATTTATACTAAGATGAGAAAAGACGTTTTGAACTCGTCACAATTAATCACATTCCCGCCAAAAACGGAAGGAAATGAAGAGCCTCCAGAATAGACACGCGGCGATTCATAATCGGACAGAGAAAACGACTATCTATGATATGTAGCACTCTTTTCCTTTCTTAAGATTTTTTCCCACATGGTTTTTTCTTAAGGAAGGTTTTTAACGAGGCTCCATTCATAGAAAACGGACAGTCGTAAAGAATTATCTACTTCCACGAGCTTCTATTATCTATACGCTCGAAGAAGTGAGGGAGTACTGATGGGGGCTATTTCGCACCCTACATATTGTACGGATCGAGTAAAGAACATGAGATCGGTTCGACCAAATCAAACAGTTCGGGATCATCTTATCAACCCGGCCTAACGCAGCTCTTTTCGACCAAAAGATTATACTCCGGACCCAAGAAGGATATTTGGGCTGAGTCCTATTAGGACTATGTTTCCTTGTAACACTAGGTTTAGCATGATATAAATACCTAGTGAATGATTGTATGAACTAACTCCAGAATACGCCATTGAATGCTGCTTACAACAGCACAACTCTAAATCATTCAATAAAGAAAGAGCTTTTTATCTTCATATTGGTGTGTTTTTAGCTTTGTTTGTGATTTTACTTCTAGTTTTTACAATATTGCTTTTACTTGAGATTGATCCATCCTGAATAAAGTAACAGAGCCCTATAATATATTTATATTGAAAACCCCCAATATCACAAATTCACTGATACCCTTTTAACCCGACGAAATACGGTTAAATCATATTCAGTCATCAGGCTTACCGACTAGCCACATTAAACGAGGAGTCTCAGATGGCCCAGAATGCCCTTCACGATGTCCTGAGGGAAGAGGCTACTAAGGCTGATCAGTTGAAGGATATTACGACTAAGTTATCTGAGGTCGAGAAGGAGCTCGAGGAAGCTAAGAAGGAACTCGATGGGAAAAAGGCCCTCGAGGAAGAAGTAGAAAAATTAAGGTCGGATCTTGGGCAAGCTAAGGCACTTGCTGATCAATCTTATGATCGGGGGCGATCTGAGGCAAAACTTCCAGCCATAAGGGAATTCTTGGAGTCCCCGTTCCTTGATGCTCTTGTCCGATTACGATCAGGGGAAATCAACCAATCCTTCTACTATAAAGGAGTTCAACAGCTCATTTCGGCTGGACAAATTCGTGGTGCCCTTGGGGATTACCTCGAGTTCATGAGTCCCTATAAGAACGTCAATGGAAATGATTATAAAACCTTCTCTCTACCTCCGAAAATTCCGAACCTTCAAAACCACGAGTTTTTTCCCTTCCTTGATGAATTTGGAGTGCCGATGCCAAACCCTGATGTGCTCGAAGCGCAATCTGAGGATGAAGAGGTGGATATCGAAGGGGATTCCAGCGACCAGGGAGAGCAAGGCATTCCGTCTTCCGAGTCACGTAAACCTGCAGCTGATGACCAAAGTAATGATGAAGAAGAAATTAGCTCGAGCAGTTGTGATTCCGATAGCTCGGAGGGCGATTCTGGTGAAGGGAATGATCAAGAGATATCGGATAACGGTTCTGGCGTGAAGGAATATAGTCATTAATAATTAGCATGTAATAGGGTTTACTTAGCGAACCATTGTAATTGCAGATTTGTTTTTATAGTCTTATGCCTTTCTTATTTTGTGGATGCTTGAATTTACACTTTTCCCTTTGTGCCATGTTTAATCTATGCCAGCTCGACCATTTTGTTGAACTTTATAACGTCATTCTTGCATACTTGGTTGCGTCATCGAATCTTTCTTGGAAGTGGTGATTTATCAATTATTGTGATTCGTATGATGTCGCGTCTCTTATAAATACAAAGGCCATTTTACCTTGCTTTTACGATAACATCATACACAGTGATCGGAGCTTCAGGAAATAAATCCAAATTCGAGCTCCCATACCCTTATTACGGTCGAATAATTATCCGAAAGCCAAGAGATGAATGAAAATCCGAACGTTTCTGTAATTCCTTCCGTGCCTTTCCCCAAACCTAATGACGGCAGAAATATAAAGAAGGGGAGAAGAGCTCCGCTTAAGTCCATTACTTCCGACGATCTGATCTTCCATAAAGGAAATAAATCTTCGACTGTCGCCCCTTCTTCATGCTTGAAAACCAGGGGCTCAAACAAGAAAACTAAAAAGGTATCTTTTGGGGAGGATGTCTCCGTGCGCGCACCCTTTCCTGTTCGGTCCGCGCCCTCGAAGGTTGGAGAATCTTTCAATTGATTGTTTCCTTCTGGTGTCTTCCCATTTAAGAGGGTCATAATTCATTTTGACAAAGTATCACACGAGAAATCCAATCTGACCCTTCTTCGGGCCAATATCTCTATCTCCGAGGCAATTCTATCAAAAGGAGAATATTCTTCGTTCTTGTTTCAATCTGGGTCGGATTTCCTTGCCCAGGTAATTCTTGCTAACTTCCTTATCCTGGCTCTCTAGTTTTCTTATTTTAGCCTTGATATGTCTTCTTACAAGTTCAGGCTGGCGAGGACTTTTCTAGGCTCCATGCGTTGGCAAAGCGTGAGATCGAACAATGAGCTACTATTGCTCTCGAGCTAGCCAGGAAGAAGATTGAGCTAGATCGCGCACTGGAAGCTAATAGATTCTTTAAGGAGAAATTGTCTCAGGAGAGAGAGAAGGGTATCCAAGCTCGGGGTGGAGGGTTCTCGGAAAAGTTGAGCTCAGAATTAGAGAGACTCAAAGATATCTACGAACGTGAGATGAAAAACTCCGAGCTTCGTGAGAGGGAAGCTTATATCCGTGGGTATGCTGATCGCAGTGCTGAAGTTCGAAAAATCCTTTTCGAGAATAATTTCGTTTAGTTGTACTAGGATTTTTCTTCGTTGTAACATAACATTGTTGTAATGGTAATATTGTCAAAATGTTGTCCTTTCTTCCTTCCTCTCTTTTTTTCTTTTTTTTTTTTTTTTTTTTTTTAATACCTTAACTTTTCGGGTTCTCGACCTTAGAGTTGAGCGTTGATTCTTGTATTAAAGGTAAATTGGACATTTTTCTTGCTTGTTGCGATTGGATTTACCTTTGAACCTTTACTGTTACGTCCCATATTCTTTTAGCCAAACAGTCCCTGATTTTCTGGGAAGTGGGACGGTCAGAGCGTTTAATGCTTGTATCGTGGTCGTTCACTACACGATATCTATACCGTTGATGCGAAATTCCTCCCCCTATATATAGTTCCAAGATTACCTTCATATTTTTACCTGTCTGTAAATGTTTTGTTCGATCGACATGGTTGTGTTTCTACTCCCATCGATCAACTCCATGTTCCACATGATCTCAGCGATTAAAACGTTCGAGATTCGAATTCGAACTTTCTTTCTCGACATCCTCGGCGTCCCTGTATGGGAAACAATTTCGACTAGGGTATCGACAGGCAAAAAGGATTGCGACTAGGGTACCGGCAGGCGACCTGCTTCTTTGGAGTCATCTCTTTTGAGATGGGTTAGAATTCCGATATCCTGTCGCTTCATCCGGTCGGTTAGTGGATTAATATCTAGAGGAGTTCTTTAAATCTCGAGCATCAACTTCTTCGAGGTGCTTCTCGGGGAATGATGTTTTCGAGATTGCTCTTTAAGTACTCTAACTGGATATGCTTCCTTCTTTCCTTGACCGGATAATAGTCTTAGAGAGCCAGCAGGGGTCCGGTAGCAAGAACGCTGGAAAATTGTCTCCTCGCCACTGGTTTTTGTTTTAAGCTCGTGATCATCATTGTTTACGGACGAAGGTCTTGGATCTGCTACGAGCGCGGGAGGCAAGCTTTTTTGTAGCATTTGTAGTAGGATAGGAACAAATGTAACCTTTTTGAATTCGAATCTTCTCGTTGTATTTTTATCTCTGTATTTCGAGGAATCATTTGTAATTGTTCGAACAGCTTATAGATGCAATTATTTACTTTTATATTTTTCTTTTCCTGTCTTTGCTTTAATGGATCCTGATTTCGATCTTCTGCCATTTTGTTGTTCCACGATTTCGTCAACTTATAAGGCAACTTGAAAACCTTAATGGAAATGAACTTTTATCCTCGTCACCTAATGATCCACGGTCTTGTAACTTCATAAAACAACTATCAAATAATTTTACCTTTGTTGAACATAGAATTCTTGGGGATTCTCCAAGTTCGAAGAAATGTTTTCCTTAGCTCGAATAATATTCTTGATCTTTAATTCAATAATTGCGTAGAAGGAATGTGATAGAATTTCGATCAATCTTGAATATACTTTAGACTTAAGGGGCATAGCAACGGCTCTCACCCTTATTCGTGTTCGAGGGTCTTAGCAACAGCTTTCACCCATTTTATAATTTCGATCTAAGGGGCATAGCAACAACTTTCACCCTTAGTCGTTTCAGAGCATTTTTAGCCCGAGGGTCGTAGCAACAGCTTTCACCCATTTTATAATTTCGATGTAAGGGGCATAGCAACAGCTTTCACCCTTAGTCGTTTCAGAGCATTTTTAGCCCGAGGGTCGTAGCAACAACTTTCACCCATTTTATAATTTCGATCTAAGGGGCATAGCAACAACTTTCACCCTTAGTCGTTTCAGAGCATTTTTAGCCCGAGGGTCGTAGCAACAACTTTCACCCATTTTATAATTCCGATCTAAGGGGCATAGCAACAACTTTCACCCTTATTCGTTTCAGAGCATTTTTAGCCCGAGGGTCGTAGCAACAACTTTCACCCATTTTATAATTTCGATCTAAGGGGCATAGCAACAACTTTCACCCTTAGTCGTTTCAGAGCATTTTTAGCCCGAGGGTCGTCACCCTTTTTTATTTTTCGATCCAAGGGGCGTAGCAACGGCTTTCACCCTTGGTCGATCTTCGAGGGTCGTAGCAACGGCTTTCACCCGTTTAATAGCTGATGGAGACAAATAGAGATTGATAATAGAGGAATAGAGATCGAGAATATCAGAATATGATGAATAAATAAGAATTTTGGCGAAATGAACTCAGTCGAAATAAATTTTCATTGAACACATAGTCTTCTTGATCATGAGAAACAAAAAAAACGGAACGAGATGACTAAATAATAGTAGCCTAGAATTCAACTATCCATCTTCATCTTCCATAATATCTTCTTAAATTAACAGCATTCCATGCTCGAGGTAGGACCTCTCCATTAGGATGAGCAATTTTGTAAGAATCCTTCTTTCCAACCTCAACGATTATATAGGGGCCATCCCAATTAGGTTGAAGTTTTCCAACATGCTTCGACACTTCCACTTCCTTGAGCACTAAATCTCCCACTTTGAATGTTCAGATTCGAACGTTTCGATTATAAGATTTTTCCATGCTGGACTTGGTAGCCTGAATTTTCAACTTGGCACGGTCCCTTCGACTGTCTGCGTGATCAACTTCCATTTCCCTTAGAGATCGATTTTCCTCGGGATCATAAAATTTGACCCTGGGAGATGGTACGAGATTCTCGACTGGAATAACAGCTTCCAACCCATAAACCAGACTGAACGGAGTTTTCCCGGTTGCAGCCTTAACAGTAGTTCTATTGGCCCATAAAACTCCTGGCAGTTCATCAAGCCACTTTCCTTTTGCCTCAGATAAACGTTTTTCCAGAGATCGGACGATCTCTCTGTTCACGACTTCAGTTTGTCCGTTAGCTTGAGGATGCCCTACTGATGCGAAATTCTGTTGTATTCCGAATTTTTCGCACCATTCTGTGATTCTTTTTCCGACGAACTGCGTTCCGTTATCAGATATTAAGATTCTAGGAATCCCGAACCTGCAGACAATATTTTTCCATAAGAAATTAATAACTTGGAAATGAGTGATCTTGGTCAGAGCAACACATTCGACCCATTTGATGAAATATTCTACTGCAACCAATACATAATTCTTCCGGGCTCTTGCTGTTGGAAAAGGCCCAACAATATCGATGCCCCACTTATCAAAAGGCCAACAGATCGGAATAGAGTGCATATGTTCAGCCGGTTGATGGATCAAATTCGAATGAATTTGACAATGGTGGCTTTTCTTCACATAACCAACAGAATCAGAGAAAAGAGTAGGCCAATAATATCCTGATCTCGAGCATTTAAGAGCTAACGCCCGAGCACCGCAATGACTTCCTGCCTCTCCCTCGTGAACTTCCTTTAGAATATCATTATAGTGAGCTTCGGAGTTACATTTTAATAAAATTCCAGAAGAGGACCGTTTATAGAGTTGATTATTAACTAGAGTGAACGAAGGAGCTCGGTATTTAATCCTTCGAGCTTCGTTTGTGTTTTCTGGAAGTTTTCCTTCTTTGAGATAGACAATAAAAGGGTCGATCCAAGAGATCCTTGGCTCATCGATCTCCAGGATATCGACTGAGGGAGTCACATCCAGCTCGATAGCGGATGTATTCGATAATAGCCATGTGATTATCCTTTCATTCTTCCCATCGGCAAGTCCTGTGAACTTCGATAATAGATCTGCCCATAGACTTTCCTCCCTCGGTACAGGTTGAATATCAAATTTGTCGAATTCGGAGATCAACTTTTTTGTTTTGTTCAAATATTTGATCATATTGAACTCCCTGGCCTCGTAAGTGCGTTTCACCTGTCTATGAACAAGTTCAGAATCTGTTAACACAACAATTGATTTTACCTTCGCCTTTATGGCCATTTCTAATCCAGCGATCAGGGCTTCGTATTCCGCTTCGTTGTTTGTAACTACGAAGTCTAAAGTGATAGCATAACTCAAGTCTTCACCATTGGGTCCTTGAAAATGAATTCCTGCTCCACCTCCTTCCTTGGTTGAGGAGCCATCCACGTGCATCAGCCAGATCTGATCTCCGGCCTCTTCGACCATACTTACCTCGAAAATTGCTTTTTCTTCCACGTTCGATAGGCTTGTTGATTCGACTACAAAGTCAGCTAACACCTGGGCCTTTACAGCGACCCGTGGTTGATATTCAATCTCGAACTGACCCAGCTCGACCGCCCACTTTATCAATCTGCCTGATGCTTCTGGCTTTGATAGGACCTGTCTCAGAGGTTGATTAGTTAAAACGATGATCTTGTATGTCTGAAAATAAAGCCTTAACCTTCGTGCAGCTACCACCAAAGCAAGCGCGAATTTTTCAATCTCCATGTAGTTTTTCTCAGCGCCCTGCAATAATTTGCTCAAATAGTAAACTGGTTTATGCTCAGACTTATCGAGCTTTACCAAAACCGAGCTAATGGCCTCTTCCGACACGGCTTGTATAAATATAGAGGTTCTCCATCGGATGGTTTGGCTAACATTGGTGGTGAGGTTAAGTATGCTTTCAGGTCTTCGAAAGCTTTGTCACACTCTGCATTCCACTCAAAGTTCTTAAATTTACGCAATAGTTTGAAGAACGGTAAACTCTTATCAGCAGATCGTGAGATGAATCTATTCGACGAAATAATCTTCCCAATTAAGCTTTGGACATCTGAGAGTTTTCTTGGTGGTTGTAGATTGGTAATGGCTCGAATTTTTTCGGGGTTGGCTTCGATTCCTCTTTCGTGGACGAGATATCCGAGGAACTTTCCCGATCGTACGCCGAAAGTGCATTTGGCAGGATTCAACTTCATTCTATACTTCCTTAAAATTCCAAAACATCGATCAAGGTGGTTGATGTGGTCCTCCTCCGTCATACTTTTTACTAGCATGTCGTCTACATAAACTTCCATGATTTCCCCTATCAATTCCTTAAACATCATATTGACTAACCTTTGATAGGTTGCACCCGCATTCCTCAAGCCAAAAGGCATGACAATGAAGCAGTAGACTCCCCGCTCGGTGATGAACGCTGTTTTATCCTGGTCTCTTTCGTTCATGAAAATCTGATAAAATCCTTGGAAAGCATCCATCATACTAAAAAACATAAACCCTGCGGTGGAATCTACGAGCATATCGATCCGAGGTAATGGATAAGGATCTCTTCGGCATAATTTGTTTAGGTCTGTAAAGTCGTTACACATTCTCCATTTGTTTTCAATCTTTTCGCCCTTAGAAACTAGGACCACATTACACAACCACTCCGTGAATTTTATTTCCCTGATCTGACCCGCCGCTAACAATCTATCGACCTCAGCATTAATTATCTTGTCGTTTTCGCGGCCATGATTGCGCTTCTTTTGCCTTACAGATTTGGCCTTTGGATCGATGTTTAATGAATGTGTTATCACCCGCGGGTCGATTCCCACTATATCATCCGAACTCCAGGCAAAAACGTCCACATTTTTCTGTAAAAATTCAATGAGCATGGTTTCCATGCCCTTCCGATTTTGGTGAATTTCTCAGGGGCTCCCGGAACTAAAGTTACTTTTTTGTGGTCGGGCGCTTGCACGCTCATGTCAACATTCCCTTGTAATTTCTCGCAGTCAGGGATCGGTGATTTTAAGCCAGACTCCAAATCACTTATCTTCCTCTTAACCAGGAGCTCGGGCTCGACTTTCTTCTTAATACTTAAAGATGAATTATAACATTCCCAAGCCATGTATTGGTCGTTCCTCATTTCTCCTACCCCTCTCTCGGTCGGGAATTTTATCTTTTGATGGTAGGTAGATACAACTGCCTTGAAGATATTTAGGGCTGGTCTCCCTAATATGGCATTATAAGCGAACGATGTATCTACTACCAGGAATTTGACCATCCTTGTTACATTTTTTGGTTTACTCCCTAGAGTCGTGCTCAAGAGAATGGTCCCAAGCGGAACGATCTCCGATCCCCCAAAACCGACCAAAGGAGTGGTTACTCGATCCAGATGCGGGTGACAAAGATTCATCCTTGTGAGAGCTTCCGATGAGATAATGTTTGCCGAGCTTCCATTATCGACTAGCACTCTCTTAACCTCGAAATTAGCAATTTTCAATGTCAACACCATGGAAAAATCTGGATCGTCTTCATTTGTATCCCAATTAACATCTGAAGGTCGATCGGCCTCACTGAAACTTATAACTTGATTTTCCATGGAGGGAAACTCCAAGGATAGAATTTCCCTCTTTGTAGAGACCACAGCCCTTATCGATCTCAACGTTCTATTTCTAGCATTTCTGCTATCTCCTCCTGCTGGTCCGCCAGCAATCATGTTTATCACTCCATTTGACCGCTCTTCCGTCTGATTTCGAACCTGCCTTTGTTGAGTATTAAACTTTCGCGGGCTCCTGGACCTATAACGATTGTTATAGTTGCCTCCTTTGACATATTCTTTGAGTTTTCCTTGTACAATTAGTTTTTCTATCTCGACTTTCAGTTGATAACAGTTTTCGGTGCTGTGCCCCCGAGCCCGGTGGTATCGACAGTATTGGTCATAACCCAACGCAACTGGCCTAGCCTGAGTGATCCTTTGAGCCTCGGGAATCAAATTTCCTTCTTCTAACACAGTTAACACTTCTTCCTTTGAACTATTAAGTTCGGTAAACTGAATTTTTCCCGGTCTTGGAGGTCGAGCCCGTTCATAAGGAGGTCCATAGGAATTCGACCCTTGGAGCGGCATTTGTGGCTTGTAAGTGTTGATTCGTTGCCAAACAGACCCTTTGTTCTATCCTCCGTAATCACCGGGTTTCGGGATAGGAGCCCGATCTTGTTTCTTGTTGAGAGGGAGTTTCACAGTGTGCGAGCTTTTTAACTTATTCATCTCTTCCTGAATCATGTATTTCTCAGCGATCTCCATAATTCGCTCGAAGGATTTTGGTTGTTTTCTGCACAAGGCGTTTCCCGAACTGAGTGCTCCTTGTCAGCTCGAACATTAAAGAGGACAGATATTCGATCTGCGGAGTGTCAACTTTGAGAGGTTCGATACTGAACCTCGCTAACCATTATCTCAACGTTTCTCCTTCCAACTGTTTTACGGTCCCCAAATGATTCGCCGGTAACCTCGGTTTCCTTTGACTTGCAAATTGGTGTTTTAGTTTGTCGCAAAATTCCTCGAAGGAAAATATGGAGTTAGGCGGCAACTTTCCGAACCAATCGAGGGCAATTCCCTCGAAGGTAGTAACCATGATCTTGCAACAAAAGTCCTCTGAATGTCCATATAAGTTCATCAGATAAATAAAGCTGTTGATGTGTTCCCCGGGGTCGGTAGTCCCGTTATACCGTGGTAGTCTGGTTGGTACTGTTTCCGCATTTCGAGCTTCGCGTATTTCTTGACAAAACGGTGAACAACGCATGATACTATTCGAGACCTCCCTATCTCGTAGATTCTCTCTACTCGGAACATTTTCCGCTCGCCTGGCAGCATGATTGCCGCGAGGAATTTCTATCAGCGTATCTTCCTTCTCCAACTTCTTAGCTACTCTCTCTTGCACTATCCTTTCCAGTTCGGATTCAGTAATTCTTTTGTAGGTCGATTTTTTGCCTTTGACAGCACCAGAAGGGTGGCTCTCCCCTACTACTGAATCTTCCACATCATGTACTGATTTTGGCGGGATTTCTGATCGGGCGTTGATTTTCGATGGCACAGCTTGAGGAGGGTTTGTTGCTGGCGCGTGTGATATAGATCGGAGTACACTGTTCTCCCTCTGGATGTTCGAAGATGGTATTTCAGGTCTCCCGTGAACTGCTGGTTGATCTACAGGCGATTGATCAGCCCTACCACCGTTCAGAAATTCCCTACACATCGTGCCTATGATGGACCTTAGATCACCAACGGTCGTGTGAATTGGCACATTATCCCGCGGAACAACTGGTGGAACCTCTGGTTGTTGAGCCGCACGCGACAGATTGTCGGGCTCATTGTTGACCAAATTCTGTGCTCCTGCTGCATGGGAAGGTTCTCCTCTGATATACGTATTTCTCCTCATAGTAGGCATATTTCGATCTAATACTCGAATAAGGCCCCTCGGTGGGCGCCAATTGATCTTACGCGTTTTCGTTTGTTCGATCTAGGTGCTGTAGAAAACCGTATAAATGCTAATAAATAGAAGAAAAAGATCAATATTTTTTGTATTCGGGATGATTGAGTACAAATCACAAGTATCGAGAGTCCTATCCGAGCATTATAGGATGCCGTACAAGCTAGAGGGTGAAACACATCTAAAATAGCCTATACTACTCTTCCTAGGTAGTTCCGAGCAGCCGCCTCGGAGGAAGAGCACCTGGGAAGTTGTGTGTAATCGTCATAAATGCTAGGGGTATTTATAGCTGAGATCTGGAACCAGGTGATCCACCCACAGATGTGCATTTCTCGGCCCACGGGCCTGGGCCTGAGCTCGGCCCAACAGTGATTTTGGACCCTAAGCTTCCTTTGTAGAATCAGAATAGGACTCTTGAGCTTTGGGCTCGAAATTATGCCCATGAGATCGAGATCTGCTACTTTCGACCTTTCTGGACTGTAGAAATGCTGAGTCCAAGAAACCCCTCATCAATATCCACATCTACAAGTGATTTCTTTTCTTTTCCCTCCTTAACCAAAATATTATTTAAATCAATCAACCAAATCAATCAACCACTATACAAATATACTCATCACAAAAAAAGCCTTGATCAAATGCTTACATTATCTTGAGAGTTCATTTGAGTGGACAAAGGGGCATCATCATCCAAATTTATTTCACTTGCAAGTGGGGTATCCGTAGCCACCTTCTCACTAGCATCATTTGACTCAGTCCTCTTCCTCTTCTTAGTCTGCACCATTTAAACAAATCACTTACAACTTTAAACAATATTGAGAATCAAATTTTTCTTTTGAAAAAAAACTACTTACATTTTTTGAAGCAATTTTTTACTTCTTGGCAACTTTTGGGGCTGTTTCTGGAACAACTTCAGGGCCTGTTTCAACAGCAACTTCAGGGCCTGCTTCTGGAACAGGTTCTGGTATATCTCCTCTGGCCTCATCCTCTTTCCTCTTCTCACAAGTCAGCATGTGATTCCCTTGGTTTGCCTCCCCATTCTCCCCATAACTCTGAACCATTAATGGGAAGTATAGCTGGTCCATAAACTTTGTTATAAGTCTCAACAGAGTAGTATGGGTTCACATAGTCTTCAGGATCATGCACCATATAGGTGATTGCACTCATGGCATGCATACAAGGAATACCACTAATATCCCATCTCCTACAAGTACAAGTATGGTTTCTCAAGTCCACAATGTACTGAGATTTTTCCCCTGTATGGATCTCAAAATGCCAGTCATCTGACTTTGTTGGTACGTAATTAGCATCCTGTTGCATTCTCTTTTCAATTACTTTCCTACTCTTGGGGCATATTTTATGGTTTCCCCACTTCCTTAATGACTTGTCTCTGTTTTGTTGCAATCTGGTCATTATGTACTTCCTAATCCACTCAAGCATTGTAAGTATAGGTCTATCCCTTGTTTCTACCAACACTGCATTAAAAGTCTCACATAAATTGTTAAGTAGTGTGTCACATTTGGGAAATGTACTGATATGTGACCTACTCCAAAGGACTGGAGGTCTTTCAGAAAACCATGCTACCAACTCATCATCAATCTCCAAAAGCTCTCTCATTTTAATCTCAAGCTGAGGCATAGTAGTAGCTCTAGCAACTGCCCACACTGCATCTTCATATTCCTCACCTTTGTAACCATCTTGCCTCATGTTACCAATCAAATGCCTCACACAAAATCTATTATCTGAACCTGTAAATACATTCTGAAATGCACCTATTAGACCCTTTTGCTTATCAGACATAAAGGTGTAGCAATCATCTCTTTCAATCTCAAAATCTTCTTTCAATAACTGCAAAAACCACTCCCAATTGACCTTAGTTTCACTGCCCACAACTGCATAAGCTAGAGGATAAACACAGTTATTGGGATCAAATGCTATTGCAGTCAATAGAATCCCATTTTGAGGACCAGAAATATGTGCTCCATCTACCCCAATTAATGGGCTACAACCAGCCCTAAATCCATCCATTAAAGCTTTAAATCCAACATAAATTTGATCAAATCTTCCTTGCCCATCACTTGTCCCTTCATCAAGTTGTTTCAATATTACAGTTGATCCATGATTTCTTTGCCTTAACTCATTTGCATAATCCCACAATTTCCCATATTGATCTACATGATTCCCTTCTATAGCTTCTAAGGCTTTTCTTTTGGCTCTATATGCCTGAGTACTTGGGATATGACACTTTTTCACTTTAATGCACTCCAACCTAAATCCCTCCACACTTCTATTTGGATCAGTCCCAAACAAATCCTGGTATTTTTTGGAAAGCCACCTTGAGTTCAAATTCTTGCAGTGGGGATTTGTACCACACTTGTGTTCAGGTTGATATGCTCTGACTTGGTAAGTTGATTCATTTTTAACCTTCATTGCACGGATGTGCCAGTCACAATTCTCTGCCTGACACTTAGCATAAATTCTTCTTGGATCATTCACAGTAATCTTCAAGTTTCTCATGGTTGATATTGCATGTGAATGCACAGCCTCCTTGAACTCTGTCCTAGTTGCAAATATTTGTTTCAATTCAAATGTGGGAGAAAATGTGTTCTCAACATTAAATTTGGGCCATGTTTCAACTTCATCATTTCCTTTCCATTTTCTCTCATCATCACTGGATAGGACACCTTCTTTTTCCTCACTTGAATTGTCTTCATCACTTGAATCATCTTTCTCACTTGAATCTGATGACACATGCCCCTCATTATTATCACCCTCAATCCTCACCCCATCATTATCACCATCATACCTCACTTCATCATTCACACCATCACCCAAATCCTCATTTCTTACATTATCTTGTTCAACCCTACCCTCACTCTCATCATTTCTTACCTCTGCCTCATTACTCACATAAGAGTCTATCACTGCATCCAAATCATCACTAGATTGGCTGCTTCGCTGCTTCATTACCTCTGCCTCATTTCTTACATTTTCTTGTTCAACCACTACCCTCACTTCTTCTAACACTGGCTCCTTTTCTAACATTGGTTCCTTTTCCAAAACTACCCCCTTACCCTTATCAACATCCACTTTTTTTCTAGTGTGGCTTACATAAATATGCAATTCTCTACTAGTTGAAGTATCAATCAATCCAAGTATATCAGTTTGATATTGTATAATTTCAAATTTCTTGAAATAGTCAATCCTGTAAAAGCCTTTCACTCCTCTAATACCCACTTCCTCACAAATAGCCTTGATTAAATCCAGACATAAAATGTTAACTTCAAGGTGGTCTATACAGCTTGAAGTATCTCCTATATATTTGGCAGGGGGCCCATGTTCAAGCTTTCCACCATGATGGATCCTTAGATTAACCATTTGGAGAAGAACGGTTACACAAATACTATTTCATTAATAAACAAACCATAAATCCTAAATCACATAATAAACAAATATTGTTTCATTATAAACCCTAAATCACATAATAAACAAATATTGTTTCATTAATAAAAAAAAATATATTTTTCCAGAGTGTATACCCTGATAGAAATAGTGTCCTGCAAGTCAGCTGCATGGCGAGCGTTTATTTGTAATAAATAAGGAATTATTCAATTTTGATTAATAAATGCACCTTATTAAATGGTCATCTTTATCTTATGTAATAATTATCGACGCATAAGGATAGATGTCCTTAGATCACAGGGCTATGGGACAACCCGTGGACTGATCTCCAAGGCCGTGATCTAGAACATCAAGAGTCGTAGAATCCAATCGAGATATGACATCGTTGGATTCGGTTAGACTCTCACTATTGTGTATACTCTGATGAACTGGAGGATGCTGGGGTCCACGAGCGTGACTGGGATAGTCGATACACATAAGTGGGTGGCTTGCTGGGATGGCAAGCGCACTGAATACCCCAATTAGGAAATAACTCACCATGGAAGCGGTAGTCGCATATCGGGGTTGAAGTTATTCCAATTTGCAATAGTATACGAGGAACGATCCCTAACTACTTGAGGTGATAGGGTTTATCTGGTGCGAGAACGTCTATACTTTGATATGAGTTCCGACTGACTGGAGTTCGCCAGAAAGTCTCCGTGGACTCATATTGGGTATAGAGGAACTCGTATGCGGATTCATATCATCAACAAAGGATCCATTGACCCGACTTGATAGGTTGGAAAATTCTCCTATGGATTTCTGTGAGAAATAAATTCCGGTAAAATCCTTGGCCAAGGTATCTGACGACTTTATGTAAGTAGCTCATAAAGATTAAATCAAAGAGAATTTATTTCGAGATCAGAATACGTAAGGTCAAGACAGAAGAAAATGGAATCCGATGAAAGACCATGCCCTTAAGTTTCGACTGGGAGATTGTTCGATGGAGAGATTATGTCGTATATGGAAATTGTAAATGATAAAAGGTTCACTGAATTAATTCACCAGTGATTGGGCTCCATGGGCTTGTGGCTGGACATCGACCGTGGAGTGTGGGAGAATTCTCAAATTGGCAGGGGTGCTAATTTTGGAATGATCAATCGACAGAGTGTTCGATTGATTTAGAGTAAGTCTTACTCGAATAATTAAATAATATTTAATTGTAACCCACGGCCAATTATGTGGTGAACCTACAGGGGCATACACAATACACATGAAGCGAAAGCGAGGAAATAAGGACGACCGAGTCGACTGGGTCGACTGGGTCGATTATAATGGATGGGTCGACTGGGTCGACCCAGTTGGAACAAAGAAGGATCCAATTGGAATTGGATCAGGATCATAAATTAAATTGGAGTTTAATTTGTGAGTTAATTAATTAAGTTGGATTTAATTAATTAAAGGAATAATTAATTGATTGGACTTACAGTCAAAATTAATTAATTGGGAGACTAGTTAATTAAATGGGCTATTTAATTGGGAGACTAAATAAAGCCTGGTCAAAATTAATTAACTGGGCCATGAACTAATTAGAAGACTTGGTCTTCTAATTAGAGAGGGTCATGGCCCATGTAGGAGAATGGAATCCTAGTCCTAATAAGACTAGGTTAAGGAGATAACTATAAGTAGCTTACTTGTAGTTATTTTTCACACAACTCAACAAGCAAAAATTGAGCAGAGCAAAAATTCTCTCCCCTCTCCCTGTGCAATCGGCCGAACCCTTCCAGTGTTTGGAAGAATTTTTCGTTTTTGATTTTTGTTCCAAGATCGTTCCTAAATCCTAGATCATAATATATCTTGTGTTCTAGCTGATCAAGATTTATTATTTTCGTGTAATTGTGGTGTATCAACCCGTAGAGGCGCAACACGTGGGGCGCTGCTGCAGAGCTTGGATCGATTTTGCTGAAGAGAAATTCAGAGTTCGTTTTGCCAACTAGGATTTGCAAGGAGATAGGTATAACGTGTAAACTTTTTATACTGTCGTTTAAATTAATATTTATATATATACACCTAGAGTAGTATCCTGGCAAGATTCCGTAAGAGGTCCTAAAAATTTTATATTCCGCTGTGCCTATGGCTGTTTATCTTACCGAATCCCAACAGTGGTATCAGAGCCAACTCTAGGCTTTGTATATATATGAATTTGCAAATTCTGTGTTATAAATCATATGTTTGATTTATGTGTGGCTAGTTCTTTAACTTTGCATGTTTTAGGACGTTTGTTATTTAACTTGGAGTTAATGTATAATTTTAGATTCGAAAGTTTTATCGTGTTAATTTTATTTTGGATTGAGGATTTAATTGGAACTGATCTTAATTAAATCAAGAGGTAATAAAAAAAAAAATTTTGGGTTCAACCGCGGTTGCACGCAGTGGTGCGCGGCAGCGCACTGCAGCTAGGCGGCCACCGCGTGCTGGCAACGCGCAGCAGCGCTGTTACGCGCGACAGCAGCCTCCGTGGCCGCGTGTGTGCTGTCACGTGGCGGTGTCCTATTCGTCACTCCGTGGCTGAATTTTTGGTTGATTTCAAACACGCCTATTTTGGAAGTCCTGAAAATCTTGGAGAATTTTGGGAGATTAGGAAACTTGGAGTTTTTGGATAAGGTAGTTACCTTGTTAGATTTGAACACTACCTTAATTAAACTAATCTAGACAAAATAGGATTATCTTGAAAATCTTGGAGAATGGAATATTTGGGAAACTTAAAGTTTTGATAAGGTAGGAATCTACCTTAATTAACCAATTTAATCAAGATAAGGTTTATAGATTACTTAGAGCTCAAGTAAGAGTTAATTAATCTTAGAGGTTAATTGTTGATTCAAAATTAATTAACTTAGATAATTTTTTAGAATTAAAATTAAAGGAGCCGGTAAATTTACATTTATGCCCTTATGTGAATTTATGCATGTTCTTGAGTGAATATGTGGATTGGTCGATTTTGCCCTTAAGCCCTGTGTAGTTTTTGGTTTATTTATTTATGGGTTGTAATGAAATGGGCATGATTGGTGCCCTTGCTTGCGCAAACAAATGTAATAGAATATGACCATTTAAATTTGTAAGCTAGGCTTAGATTAGGCTTGGAGCCGAGAAGACCTCATGAAGACATAGAGATCCGCATGGAGGCCCATAACCTTGGAGGACATGGAGGCCCAATCAAGCTAGATATTACAAGAAGGCCCATGATGTATGGGTTTGAAAATTGTAATAGTTAGGACATTTAATTTCCACCCTAGACTGACCAATTGATTCATCACTTGGCTCGTGATGAATCGCATAGGATGGGCAATCGATCAATCAAATCCTTCTAGGTGATGTATGTTTACTTATATTCTTTTATGTATGTCTTGCATGCTTAGAATAGATCACGTAAACAAGATAAAGCATAATCTGATGAGACCTCGCACAAGAAAAACTTAAAACCTCCAATTGAACTTAAAATTCAATTAGAATATTAAATCGAATAACGGGCGCATAAGAATAGTGTGTATGGTCCAAGCCTATCCAATTACTAGGTCTTAGGCATATTATACGAATATATCTCGATGTCTCACGAGTCGTGGGTCGAGCTGTAGGAAGATAATATGTCTATTGCCTCGATGCTCGAGTTTAGTGCCAAGGGAGGGAATAGCAAAGTTTTAGGCGCTGTCTCACGAGTCGTGGGGCGTCTAGGATTGAACTATTTCTCTCCACGAGTATTGGACATGATTTAACGCTAGTAAGTATGGATGTCTCACGAGTCGTGGGTCCATATCGAAAAACGAGGCTAAATGAACTTAAGGGTTAGCTGCGATGGTTAACCGTCGACGTAATCGACCACCAAGTGAATCAAAAGTATGGCCAACGAGTCGTGGGTACTAGGAGATTGCATTTGGGCCTTAAGCCCACTAGGATATTTTAAATTCTCGAAACTTATGTGGGAGCATAAGATTTTGATTAAAATAGTGGGAGTAATTTACAAATAAAAATCATGTTTGTAAATTTTGCATTTTGAATTAATCTTTCGCGTATTTATTCTCTCGTCATTTTGTAGATATAATGTCTAAGAATCCGATTTCCATCATACTGGAACAAAACAAATTGATTGGACCCAACTTCCATTATGATCATTCTCGCTTCTGAAAAGCGAGGTTATGTCCTTGATGGCCCCCCTCCCGAACTTGCTAAGGATGCCGATGATACTGAGAAAGAAGTCGTGGATATGTGGCTTGACGATGACTTGCAGTCACGTTATCTCATGTTGGCATCCATGTCGAATGAGCTTCAAAAGCAGCACGAGCATATGAAGTCTTCTTTTGAAATCTACACGCACCTGAATGGTTTATTTGGGGTGCAAAGTAGATATGAGCGGTATGAAACTGCTAAGACTTTGCAACAAACGATGATGGCTGAAGGTGATGATGTTCGATCTCACTGCATCTGATTTAACCTGATTTCGTCGGGTTAATTGTATCAGTGAATATGGGATATTGGGGATTCTCAATATATACGATTTATAGGGCTCTGTTACTTCATTCAGGATGGATCAATCTCAAGGAAGAACAATTTCGTAGGAACAACAAGTAATTATCGTAACCAATGTAAAAATAACACAAATATGAAGAAAAAGCTCTTTTCTTTATTGAATAATTTTGGGTTCTGCTGTTTATGCAGAATTCAATGGTGTATTTGCCTAGTGATTCAGAGTCCTTTAATACAATGATTGACTAAGTATTTATATCATACTAAACCTAGCGTTACAAGGAAATATAATCCTAATAGGACTCGGCCCAAATATCCTTCTTGAGTCCGGAGTGTAGTCTTCTTGTCGAAGAGAGCTGTATTCGGCCGGGTCGATAAGATGATCCCGAACTGTCTTGTTTGGTCGAACCGATCTTCTGTTCTTCAGTCGATCCGTACATTATAAGGGGTGCGAAATAGCCCCCATCAGTACTCCCTCACTTCTTCGAGCGTATAGATAATATAAGCTCGTAGAAGTAGATAATTTTTTACGACTGTGTATCTTCTATGAATGGTGCCTCGTTAAAAACCTTACTTAAGAAAAAACCCTGTGGGAAAAAAATCTTAAGTAAGGAAAAGAGTGCTACGCATCATAGATAGTCGTTTTCTCTCTCCAATTACGAATCGCCACGCGTCCTTTCGGGGAGGCTTTTGATCTTCTTCCGTTTTTGGCGGGAATGTGATTAGTTGTGACGAGTTCGAAACGTCTTTTCTCTTTTCAGTATAAATAGGTGACTATTGAGTTTGTCATTTCTCCTTTATACTTGCTTATAGTTCGTAGTCATTTTCTTGCTCAGTCGTTCATCATATAAAGCTTTCCTTTTGTCGACTTATATCCTCCGAGAATCTGAAAATATGGCTTCTTTAAGAAAATCTTCTTCTTCCTCTAGGGAGAATGTCGCTCCTAATAACGAGGAGTTGCATTCTAATCTTTCGGGCGAACAAACTGCAGTTCCTGAATTTGTTGTTCCTGTTGAAGACACTTTTAAGGTACAAATCCTTTCCGATACAGATGTCGCTGCCCGAGCCAAAAAGGGCAAAGGTACTGCTCCTCAAATTTCTGAACCAATTGAGGACCTAGCTCGTGCTTATACGGTGGACACTTTTCCGGAGGTTGTGAATAATTATGCCAAATATTTCCCGGAGGGTTCTGAGATAATTCTCCCTTCTCCTTCTGATAGGGTTACATCTCCACCGGAAGGATGTCGAGCCTTTTACACGGCCCATTTTAATAGCGGTCTGCGTCTTCCGTTGTCTCCCCTCTTTCTTGATATTCTAAAAATATTCAGTGTGTCCTTGACACAATTAGTTCCAAACTCTGTGGCCTTCGTGGTTTGTTTTTCTGTCTTAATGATCGCGAAAGGGTTCAAACCTTCATTTCGTAACTTTACACAACTTTTTCGGTTCAATATTTCCAGTTCTTCCAATCGCGGATATTTCTTTGCTAGTCAGAGACCTAGTCGAGCAATCTTCGATTCCCCCATTTCTAGCAACCCTTTTTGGAAATCTCATTTTTTCTTTGTTCGCCCCCACCTCATCTTCGTTTGGCGGATGGTTCGACTATGCCCTTCTCGTGGGATCATGGCTCCAAATGGGTTTACGGAGGTTGCCTGCCGACTGGTGAATTCATTCCTGATGATGCTCAGTTTATTGGTGAAATCCCCGCTATGCGTGCCAACAAATATCAGAGTGCTCTTCTGATTGGGGAAGCTTTCCTTCGTAAAGCGGGATTGAGTGCTCATAATTTTCCAATCAGTTCATCATCTGAATCACTTGGTAAGCATTTCACTTTAGCTTAGTGTTGTGATGATACCTTCTATACAGAGAAACTGACTTTCATCTTGTTTCTTTTTCAGCTCATATGGTAGAAAATTCCCGACATTCTTCAAAGGGAAAAATGGTGTCGTCCAAATCTTCCAAATCCATTGAGAACGTCCCTATCGAGCAGAGAGCGTCTCGAAAGAGAAAGCTAGAGTTGAGTCATGACTCCGAGGAGAATGGAGAGGAATCTCCAGATTCTTCCCAAGTTCCCCCAATTGGTCAAGGGATTGGATCCGGTTATCCCCCCCTTCAGCTTAGGACATCCTTAGGTATTCGTGGATGTCGCAGCTGGTCGATGCCTCATCCTAACGATAATCTGGTGGAGAGAAAGAGGAGCTACTATGGTCGTTCTGGTAACGATCTCTCTTTACCTGGCGATAATCATCCAAAACCTACTTTGGTCGAAATGATTGAGGATCATTTAGAGGGAAAGAGAGTTGTTGGTTATTCTGAGAAAGATTCTCTTGTCCACGACGAGAGCGAGAACGCGGTCGATAAGGCAACTCGTGTTCTTTTATCCGGCGTTTTTACTCGCGATCTGAATAAGCTTCTTCGGAAGGATCCTCTGGAGAAATTCAAGCGAGCTTCTCTGTATGCTGAAAAGGTAACCTCTTTTTTAAGTTTGCTTTATAGGATATTTTCCTTCGAAGATCTTTTTATTTTGCTAACTTTTTTTTTTTTTTTTTTTTTACCCCTTTACTTTTTCAGACTAAGACTTGTTTAGCCTCATATGCCTATGAAACTGCTCTCTGGAAACAACAATGTGAGTTTCTGGATGAGAAATACAAAGCTTTACTCCATAAGTCCTCTGGTTCAGAGGTAGGCCCATCAACGTCTTCTTCCGTTCCGGTCGTAGAGACTAGGGCTACGGGGACTGAAGACCAGGAGATCATAAACAGGGTTCTGGAGACTTCCCGTGCTCAAGAGCAAGCCGATCAAATGGCTAAAAAGTTAGAGGAGTTCCAGTTTCAGAGTACTGCTCGGATTAGCGAGTTGGAATCTCAAGTGTCAAGTCTTCAAGCCTCTTTAGAGGAGTATGAGGGGCACATTCCCCTTAGTGGACTTAGGGATCGATATGGCAGGAATCCTGATGAAAAAGTGATTCGTGAATTCCTTAATTCTTCTGTCCATATGGCGTTGGTATACCAGATGGTCGGTCCTCTCCTAGAGAGTACTTTCAAGAAGGCGGTTCATCAGTTGGTCGCTTTTGAAATGATCGAGGATCGTCGAAAGGAATATTTTAAGGCGGCACATATTCGGTTGAACCGCTATGGCGAAGTATACTCTCCTTCCGAGCTTCCAGATGTCGTATATCAAAATTTTCCTTTGGCTCACCTCGTCAAAGAGTTCGGAAACCCATTGCCGATTCCTCCTTCTGATGTTAACGATGAGCTTGATGAAAATTTTATCGATCCAGAGGAAGAGGAAGAGGTTTTTGAGCCAGCAAAAGGAGAAGACGTCGTTAGCGAGCAAACGATTCCGGAGGGCGATCAGGCTGTATGATATATTGATTCATGAAGATACCCTTGTAACCATTTATTGTAGGTTTAAATGTAATTTTACACTTTTAACCCTTTGTACGCTAAACGTTTCATATTCTGACAGTCACGTCCTTTCATCTTCGCCGTAATAATTCAGACAAGTCATTAACTTCGCCGTAATCATTATGCGTGTGTCTTTTCAAATTCTAGTGTTTATTCCAAGGTCAGTTTTTCTATTTCGCGCCCTTTCCTTGGGTCTGTCGCGTCTTTTCGTATAGTATAAATATAAAGGGTAAAAATTTGTCTCGCTATTTACTGCTTTGCTTATCTCTTCAACAGAATACTCTTCCTTTATTAGGTCGATAATCTTTCTCGATATTTTGAATTTACTTCTTGAATTCCGATCATGACTAATCTTTTTGGTAATACATCGAAGCGTCCTTCGCGTGAGAACGCCAGAAATTCCAGATTAAAAAAAGTCTCGAACAGAAGGACCCTCGATGGAACCTCCTCGTTCGTCCTCGGTTAGTAGTTCGATGACCGATAATCCTGTCATCCCTTCCGCACCTTTCTCTGCAGTTAGTTCATCTTTTGTACACCCAAATTTTTCTTCTTCTACAGAAGTAGGAAATAGGCCTTCCCCTGGTCGGGTAGCTTTTGGAGATTCGTCCAACGTGGAGCAGTTTTTCGATATACCTGTTTCTTCAAGTGTTTCTTCTTTTGAGTATGGATTTCATGGAGGGGATTTTGTCAATACCCTTCCTTTTTCTACCTCTGCCGCCCCGGTCGTCAGCGGAGGCCAAACTGAAGAAGGCTCCTTCGTAAATCCCTCCTCAACACAGCCTATTTCTCAAGATTTTCCTGATTACTTGTTTCATGATACTACTGTGATGACTACTTCCTTTGAATCTGGCGGGCCTTCTGGAGGTCGAAGCGAGTCAAGGTCTGGTCGCCGGACTGTTATTTCTGCTTCGGGGAAGGAAACCTCGGTTAGTCCTAACGAGAGGGAATCTCCTCGTCCGTTAGACGATCGTTGCATCCTTGAGCAGGTTAAGGATATTATGCTGTCGACGACTCCGCGCTCCGACGGTGTTTCTCTTGCTAGTGAGCTGCCGGGCTCTGTTGAGCCCGACGCTTTGTCCTGGGATTTAGGTTTGAGCACTATTCTGCCTGGAGAGTTGAAGAAGCTTGAGGGTACTTCCAATGTACGCCTTGTTCAGTCGCTAGTGAAGATGTGCGAACAGGTGGACAAATCTTTCATTATTTTTTTTTTATTTTGACTGCGTCGTTATGTGGAGGTTTTTCTCATTCTTTTCCTTTTCCTGGCCAAATATTTTGCACTCCAGCTGGGCGTGCAAAATGACGATCTGTGGAATGGTAAAGAAGCTTACCAACGTCGTTTGGAGTCGGAGTCGGCGAAGGTCGCAGGGCAGACTCTCCAGCTGCAGCTCGCCAATGATTATTTGAAAAAATTGCAAGAAGAAAAGTCTGTCTGGGAGAAAGAGAAAAGTGACTTGGTTCAGGCTGCTGCCCTAGCAGAGGAATCTCGACGACGGTCCTATGAGGAAGGTTATGACGCCGGTTATCTAAAGCGTCAAGAGGAGTTGATTGCGTTTGCTGGTAACTTGACTCCTCGGAAGACTGTTTCTGCTAGTCGGCCTGTTAACAACTCTTCTCAGGGATTTGTTCGACCTGGCAGGCCTTGGACTGTCTCTCTTTTTTTTTAGTGCCCAACTTTTTGTGTATTTGCTTGGGCTGAATTTTTTGTATTGGGAGAACGACCAAATTGGAAACTATGATCTTTTGTAGGCAGATCCTTGCCTTGATCAATTTTATTCTGTAGATATATTTTGTTATGCACATTTTGCTGTTATGCATAAATATAACATCATGAAATAATCAGCATAGATTAGCATACTTATCTGATATTGATCTTTGCGGAGAATATTCAGAATAGAGAAAAGGTAGCTTAATCTTGCTCGGTCAATATTTAAGTAACTGCATGATATAATGTTTGCTCTGCAAATCAAATTTTTTGTTGATCAACCCAGTATAGTCCCTTGGGTTATATCCAAAATCACGTTGTACATCAAAATGTAGATAGTAGGTCATTCGTATCGATAATCGATTGAATAGCTGTCAAGGAACGCTCAGCATCTTGGTCAATGTTTCATCCATGCCTTGTAAATTTGTCTTTTTGTGATGTATATCTTATATAAGGAGGCTATTATTCCTTCTGTTGAACTCTACTTTTCTTTCCATAGGATTAAGTTTGAAGAGAAGATATCTCTCTAAGTATCTTCCTAAACTTTATGTTTCTCTGTACTGACTGTGAGTTATATGTTCCTTAAACAGAATAACCAGTGCATCATCATATCATTTCTTTGATATGGGAGTAACTGGAAAATGTAGAAGTCTTGGCCAGATCTGACCTGTTTAGACCTCCTTAAGCAATTCTTTGGAAAATTAGGCAGTGACGACCTTGCATTCTAGCATGGTGGTATTAATCGTCTTAGTAACGACGTCAATTTTTCTTGGACCCCAATGGAGTTCTTGTATGGCTAAGTTAATGGCTCTCCACATGACGTATAAGGCAGTGACGACCCTCGTATGGTGGAGGGTTTGGTCTTTTATCTCTAGACGAGCAATTATCCTTTTTACAACGGTTTTAGACTTGTATGCCCTCGTTGTGGATCCTAGGTTTTCAAGCGATCGACTATCATATATGAGTGTGCAGACCTTTCTGGTCCGGAGCACCTTTAGGTCCGCTTGGATTATTTCGCTGATCGCTTCGATCTACGGCTTCTTTTGTTATCGACTTGTTGAGTCGATAGTGTCGTTCCATCTTACTTGCATTAATTATAGGAAGTCAGACGATCGCATTTCCGTCCCTTGATCAAATACTTTTTCAGCCGTTGGATTGCTTAGGTCTATCCCTATAAATAGGGAAGTGATTTGCATACTTCATTTGAAATTTCTCAAAAAGGATGGAGATCTCAGTTTCCTTGGATTTTATTTTACCTTCAGATCCCATAATATTCAAAAAGTCACATTATCGTGATTCATACCATAATAGCTTAATGTTCTTCTGCCTTGTACTGACGGGTCCCATGGAAGCCCTACCTTGTACTAACGGGTCCCATGAGGCCTCAATCTTTGTTTTCACAGATTTGACGTCCGTGGTTTCTGTTTGCACATGGAGGGTTCATATTTGCCAGGCATCCTCGTTCTTGGATGTTACCTCAGGAGTGGTCGTCCACTGTGGTGTGCTGGTAAATTTTTTCTTCTGCGACGGTCCTGAAGAGATGCTGCTCTAGGATAAAACATTAATTCCTAAAGTAGAAGCAGTATCTTGTTGTGGGTGAATGAGTATTGCCGGTCATCTGGCTGGTAATGATCATTTCCTCTGGAAGAACATTTGATCTTCAGAGCCTGGCCATCGAACTAAAGAAGTTGATCATCCTGAGCAGCATGCTTCTTAGGTGATCTATCATAATCGACAAGGTACTAGGGAGGAGATTGGTGTTTCCGTGGACATTGTCGTGAAGATCCCAGATTCAAAGGATATGATCGTTTAATAGTTGTAACGATGTGTAAATCGTATATAGACCTTTGTAGTCTAACCGAAGCTATTTGTATGTAATTTGTTACACGTTCACAGATGAATAAAACTTTATTTTATTCCTTCCATTCCTCTTGTCATTTGTATTGTTTTAGTCTTGTTTATGAGGAGCGTTTATCGAGCAAATTCATTTATACTCAACTCATTTCCAAGATTTAGGTGTATTAGCAGATCTTTTAGATCGTTAGGAATAGATCGAGGAGTGTTTATTGAGTAGATCAATGTATACTCAACTCTTATTTATTTAGACTTAGGTTTTTATACCAAAAGCCTTTTAGACCGTTGAAAACAGATCGAGGAGTGTTTATTGAGCGGATCAATGTATACTCGACTCTTCTTTGTCTAGACTTAGGTTTTTAACCCATAATCCTTATTAATCGTTAATAATAATCGAGGAGTGTTTATTGAGCGGATCAATGTATACTCAACTCTTTTTTGTTTTAGACTTAGGTTTTTAATACCAAAAGCCTATTTATCGTTGAAAAATTATCGAGGAGTTTTTATTGAGCGGATCAATGTATACTCGGCTCGTTATAATTTAGACTTAGGTTTTATATACCAAAAGCCTTTTAGATCGTTGAGAACAGATCGAGGAGTGTTTATTGAGCGGATCAATGTATACTCGACTCGTTGTTTATTTGGACTTAGGTTTTAATACCAAAAGTCTTTTAATCGTCATAAGTAGATCGAGGAGTGTTTATTGAGCGGATCAATGTATACTCGACTCGTTGTTTATTTGGACTTAGGTTTTAATACCAAAAGTCTTTTGATCGTTGAAACATTGACCGAGGAGTTTTTATTGAGCAGATCAATGTATACTCGACTCGTTGTTTATTTGGACTTAGGTTTTAATACCAAAAGTCTTTTAATCGTCATAAGTAGATCGAGGAGTGTTTATTGAGCGGATCAATGTATACTCGACTCGTTGTTTATTTGGACTTAGGTTTTAATACCAAAAGTCTTTTGATCGTTGAAACATTGACCGAGGAGTTTTTATTGAGCGGATCAATGTATACTCGACTCGTTTGTATGGTTGGGTCGAGGAGTGTTTATTGAGCGGATCAATGTATACTTAACTCCTTTTGTCCCGATCTCAACCAATATGATAATAGAATTCCAAGGAGTGTTTACCGAAACAATCGATTTATACTCAATCTTGACTTAATATTTAAAATTGCTAAAATCTTTAATAATTGAACTGTAGGCTAAGGCCTTTGTTACAAAGATTAAAACTTAATAAAATAAAATAAAATAAAGCAGCATAATCTGCTAAAATTTATTTACCATAGTATTTCCTAAGGTTGACTGCATTCCAGGTTCTTGGTAAGGCTGTTCCATCCAAGTGTGCAATTTTGTATGAGCCTTTCTTTCCTACGCCAATGACAACGTAAGGTCCATCCCAATTTTGTTGTAATTTTTTCACATGCTTGGATACTTCTACCTTTTTCAAGACCAGGTCTCCTTCTTTGAAGGTTCGGATGCGTACCTTTTGATTGTACGCATTTTCCATATTTGCTTTAGTGACTTGCAAACGTACAGCGGCTTTTTCTCTTAAAGCTTCTGTTAAATCGATATCATTTTCTCTCGTCTTTTTATTTTCCTGATCATCGTACATTTCAATTCTTGGTGTTGGAATTAGAGTATCAACAAGAATAATAGCTTCCGAACCATATACCAAGCTAAATGGGGTTTCCCCGGTTGAGCTCCTGACTGTGGTTCGATTAGCCCAAAGTACTCCTGGGAGTTCATCGAGCCATTTTCCTTTGGCCGCTCCTAATCTTTTTTCCAAGGATTTTATTATTTCTCGGTTTGCTACTTCAGTCTGTCCGTTCGCTCTTGGATGTCCGACCGAAGTAAAATTTTGCTGAATCCCTAGTTTTGAACACCATTCTATTACCTGTTTTCCCGCGAATTGGGTTCCATTATCAGAAATTAGAATACTCGGGATGCCAAATCGACATACTATGAATTTCCATAGGAAATTGATCACTTGGAATTGAGTTATTCGTGCAAGGGCGATGCATTCTATCCATTTGCTGAAGTATTCAACAGCGACAAGGACATAAGCTTTCTTGGATCTAGCCGCTGGGAACGGTCCCAGAATGTCCATTCCCCATTGATCGAAAGGCCAACATACCGGTATTGGGTGCATGTTTTATGCTGGTCGATGACAGATATTAGCATGGACTTGGCAGTGATGACATTTTTGGACATACTGAGCGGCATCATTGTTGATGGTAGGCCAATAATAACCTGTTCGGAGGCATTTTAAAGCCAATGCCCTCACTCCACTGTGATTCACTGCGTCTCCTTCATGTACCTCTCGTAGAATATCCATGGTTTGTGATTCAGAGACGCATTTCAGAAGAATTCCTGATACTGATCTGCGGTAGAGTTTTTCTTCTACCAATGTATACTTTGGAGCCCGATATTTTATTTTCCGAGCTTCATTTTGGTCAAGCGGCAATTTTCCTTCTCGAAGATAGTCTATCATTGGAATCATCCAGTTTTCTTCTGCTTCTTCGATTTCCATTATATCGACCGCCGGTGTTTCATCGATGTCGATGGCCGGTGTATTAGAGATTAACCAGTTGATCACCCTTTCGGTTTTTCCATCATGGGCTCCTGTGAACCTAGATAGTTGATCGGCCCATTTATTTTCCAAACGTGGAATGTTCTGTATACTGAAGCTTTCGAATTTTTCAGCTAGTGTTTTCACTTTGGCAAGGTATTTAACCATGTTAAATTCCTTAGCCTCGTATAGGCCTTCTATTTGTCTTTGCACTAACTCTGAATCGGTTAATACTTTAAGGCTTTTAATGTTGGCCTTGATCGCCATTTCCATTCCTGCGATTAACGCTTCATATTCTGCTTCATTGTTTGTTACGACGAAGTCCAATGTTATCGCATAATTTAAATCCTCTTTATTCGATCCGGTGAAGTTGATTCCGGCGCCTCCTCCTTCTCGGCACGAAGCACCGTCAACATGCATTAACCATGTTTGATCTTCTATGATCAAGATATCGTCGTTGAGGCTGTTCGATAGTTCGGTTGCCTGTGTCGGAGTTTCCAGTAGGAAATCAGCTAACACTTGGGCCTTAATCGCAATTCTCGGTTTGTAGTCGATTTCGAATTGACCGAGTTCGATCGCCCATTTGATTAGTCTTCCGGAAGCTTCCGGCTTTGCTAAGACTTGTCTTAGTGGTTGGTTTGTTAAAACCACGATTTTGTAGGTCAAAAAGTAAGGTCGAAGTTTTCGTGCTGCCACTACTAAGGCCAAAGCGAATTTCTCAATTTCCAAGTAATTCTTCTCCGCCCCTTGCAGTAATTTGCTTAAATAATAGACAGGCTTATGTTCTGAACCTTCTATTTTGACCAGCACTGAACTAACGGCCGCATCGGAGATCGAGATGTAGATATACAATGGTTTCCCTTCCGTTGGTTTGGCCAACAACGGGGATGTTGTCAAATATTCTTTGAGCTGGTCGAAGGCCCGATCGCATTCTTCGGTCCAAACAAAGTTTTTTGCTTTTCGAAGCGTTTGGAAGAAAGGCAAACTTCTGTCTGCTGATTTTGATATGAATCTGTTCAACGCTACGATTTTGCCTACCAAGCTCTGTACTTGGGAGATCGTTTTTGGAGGCTTCATTTCAGTATTGCTCGAATTTTGTCTGAGTTGGCCTCAATTCCACGTTGATGTACCAGATATCCCAAAAACTTTCCGGATTTAACCCCGAAAGTGCATTTGGCAAGGTTTAGTTTCATGCGGTATTTTCTCAATATTCGGAAACATCGATCGAGATGTTTTACGTGATCCGCCTTGTTCATGCTTTTGACTAACATGTCGTCTACGTAGACTTCCATTATTTCTCCGATTAACTCTTTGAACATTAGGTTTACTAACATTTGGTAAGTAGCCCCGGCATTCCTCAAGCCGAACGGCAATACTATAAAGCAATATACTCCCTGCTCGGTTATGAATGCAATTTTCTCTTGGTCCCGCTCATCCATGTATATTTGATAAAACCCTTGAAAGGCATCCATCATGCTGAAGATCGCGAAGCCAGCGGTTGAGTCAACTAATAAGTCGATCCTTGGGAGGGGATATGGATCACGCGGGCATAATTTGTTAAGGTCGGTAAAATCGTTACACATTCTCCACTTGTTATCCTTTTTATCCCCTTTTGCTACTAGAACGACATTACATAGCCATTCCGAGAAGTGTATTTGTCGAATTTGTTTTGCTTTAAGTAGCCTTTCTACTTCTGCTTTGATGATTTTATCTTTTACTGGCCCGTGATTTCTCTTCTTTTGTCTAGCGGGTTTTGCCAAGGGATCAATTTTTAGCGAATGCTTGATTACTCGAGGATCAATTCCTTCAATGTCATTCGCACTCCAAGCGAAGACATCAACATTATCTCTGAGGAAGTCAATCAACATTACTTCCCCTTCCTTGCTTAACTCCGTACCTATTCTTGTTGTTTTCGACGAGTCCCCTTGCACTAGAATTACATCCTTATGTTCCGGTGGCTTCAAAGCTAAATCTATCGGCTCTTTTCCCTTTTTATCTATTCGATCAGTGCTAGGGATTTCAACCTCGTTTCTAATGACATCGTCTAAGAGCTTTCTCTTGCTCGGGGTAATTGATTCATGGTGGTTTTTCAAAGTTAATGAGGTGCTGTAGCAATCCCATGCCATACAGTGGTCATTCATTATTTCCCCGATACCTCTATCGGTCGGAAATTTTATCTTCTGGTGATAAGTAGAGACAACAGCTCGGAATAGGTTGAGAGTTGGTCATCCTAAAGTTGCGTTATAAGCGAAAGGTGTTTCTACCACTAGAAATTTTACTAGCTTTACTGTCCGGTGCGGTTTCCTCCCGAGTGATACACTTAAGGTTATTGTTCCGCTGGGGATGATTTCGGATCCTCCAAACCCTACTAACGGCGTAGCTACTTTTTGTAGGTTTATCTGTCCCAAGTTCATCTGGGCTAAAACCTCCCGGGAGATGATATTCGCCGAGCTCCCATTATCGATTAGGATCCTTTTGACGTTATAATTTGCTATTTCTAGCGACACCACCATCGGGAAATCGGGGTTATCCTCTTTTGTGTCCCAAACAATATTTTTGGGTACTTCGCCCTCGTTAAAGCTGATCAGCTGGTCGTTTGTTGATTTGCTTTCTAGAGTCCATATTTCTTTGGGTATTTTAAGCTTCCAATTATGGATCTAGCGGTCCTTCGTCGAGCGTTACGACTATCCCCGCCTGCGGGTCCTCCGGAAATTGTATGGATGGTACCATTGATCTGGTCATGGTTCAACTACTGTGCAGGACCGTGCTCGGGTGACCTTCGACGGGAACTCCTTCTTTGATTATTATTCCGAGGGCTTCTACTTCTTCCCCTCTTGCGGTTATCTCGCTCTAAATAATCGTCTAGTTTTCCCTGTTCGATTAGTTTTTCAATTTCTTTTTTAAGGTGAAAACAATTTTCTGTTCGATGTCCATGTGCCCGATGGTACTTGCAGTATAACTCGTAGTTTCGTGATCCTGGTCTGGGCTGAGCGATTTTCTTTGCTTCTGGGATCCAATTATTCCTTTCTAGTACTTCCAATATCTCTTCTATCGGAACAGTTAGCCTCGGGTGTTCTACATGATTAACCCTGCCTCTGATTGCTAGTTCGGGGTTTCTTGGTCTTTGATAGAAATTAGGTTGTTTGTCTTGGTTGGTTTTATTGTATTCCAACCGCTGGAAAACGTTACCTTTTCTAAAAGATCGTTCATAATCTATGGATCTTTGGGCAGGAAACCTATCTTGCCGTTTGGAGCCTGAGGCTGTGACTTTATTTTTGTTCTTATCTTTAAAGGAATTCATCTCTTCTTCGGTCATATATTTAGATGCCAAGCTCATGATGTCGGCGAACGTTCTTGGTTGTTTTCGGCTGAGGGCATTTCCGAACTGCCTATTCTTCGTGAGGTCGAAGAGAATAGAGATTATGTAATCGATATTTGGGGAATCGATTTTAAGTAATTCTACGTTAAACCTTGCCAACCAGTTTCTTAAGGATTCTCCCTCTTGTTGGTGGATAGTTCCTAAGTAGCTCATCGGAAGTTTTTGCCTCTTCTGACTGGCAAACTGCTGTGTCAATTTGTTGCATAATTCCCGAAAACTGAATATGGAGTTGGCAGGTTGCTTGGCGAACCAGTCCAAAGCGAGTCCTTCAAATGTGGTCACCATTAATTTTGCGGTGAATTTCGCCGAGTGAGCGTATAAGTTCATTATATTCGTGAAGCTAAAAATATAGTCATCTGGATCAGTGGTTCCGTCGTATCGGGGTAGTCTACCCGGGACCTGTCCGATTGACTGTGCCTCTTTTATTTCTCTGCAGAAGGGAGAACAGGCCGCAAGGCTCTCCTGGAGTTCCGTGGTTCGCGCCCACGGGTTTTGAACAGATCGTAGGCGTTGTTCGAGTCGTTCTTGTACCATCCTTTCGATTTCTCTTTCCGAGAATCGCATTGTTCGTGGTCGATCTGGGATTGCATCATCTATGTCATCCTCGATAGGGATTATTGTACGTTCCTTGGACCCGCTGCGTCCCTGCTGTGGTTTTCTTTGTCCTGGTTTCCTTCGGGGATGGTTATCGGAGGGTTTTGAATTGCCCTGCGGCGGGCTGTGTAGCGAGCGCCGCTCGCTTGCCGGGCTGTCAGCTTGTTGAGAGATTTGATCGTTTTGCCTTGGCGCTCTTTGAGCGGGATTTGCCCTAGCAGTTCTAACGTTTCGAGGAACTTGTTCAAGTACGAGTAATTCCTCTGGGGAGAGTGATTTAACGAGCATAGCAATCTGTCGCAATTTCTCCTGAGCGTCTGGGAGAGGAACGGGGATCGCAGGGACTTTCGGTTCTTCCGGTATTGTACCGGGAAGATCTCCTTGGGGTTCCTGCTGATGAGGAAGAGGACCCTGCAAATTCTCGTTGGTGTCGTGGGCGTTATTATCGTTATTGTCCTGTGGATCTTCAGATGTGTTATGACCGGTGGTTGTGTTACTTCTTGCTCCAATACGAGCGCTTTTCCTTGGGCGAGCCATATGTCGATCGAATAATTAACCTAGCCCCACAGTGGGCGCCAACTGATTTAACCTGATTTCGTCGGGTTAATTGTATCAGTGAATATGGGATATTGGGGATTCTCAATATATATGATTTATAGGGCTCTGTTACTTCATTCAGGATGGATCAATCTCAAGGAAGAACAATTTCGTAGGAACAACAAGTAATTATCGTAACCAACGTAAAAATAACACAAATATGAAGAAAAAGCTCTTTTCTTTATTGAATAATTTTGGGTTCTGCTGTTTATGCAGAATTCAATGGTGTATTTGCCTTGTGATTCAGAGTCCTTTAATACAATGATTGACTAAGTATTTATATCATACTAAACCTAGCGTTACAAGGAAATATAATCCTAATAGGACTCGGCCCAAATATCCTTCTTGAGTCCGGAGTGTAGTCTTCTTGTCGAAGAGAGCTGTATTCGGCCGGGTCGATAAGATGATCCCGAACTGTCTTGTTTGGTCGAACCGATCTTCTGTTCTTCAGTCGATCCGTACATTATAAGGGGTGCGAAATAGCCCCCATCAGCATCAAAATGATTAGGCTTATTGAAAAGCTTGGTCATCTTGATGTAAAGATGGACAAAACCTACTGCCAGGATATAATCCTCCAATCGTTGCCAAGATCATTCGAGCAATTCGTAGTGAACTACAACATGCACAAGATGGATGTTGAACTTCACGAGTTGGCTAATATGCTCGCCACTACCGAGGCTTCCATGAAAAGAGAGAAGTCAGTGATGGTTGCTACCTCGACCCAATCCAAGTCCAAAAGGACTAAGAAAGGGAAAGGGAAAGGAAATGCTTCTTCAAGCAAAGGCAAAGGACCATCTGGGCCCATAGGGAAGGGAAAGAAGCGTAAAGCTTCGTCTGGTGAACAAAAATGTTTCTACTGCAAGAAACCTGGACACTGGAAGAGGAACTGCAAAGAGTTCTTGGAGAGCTCGAAAGGTATATTCCTTGTTGAAGTTAATTTATCAATTAACTGCGCATCATGGGTGCTAGACACTGCTTGTGGTTCTCATATTTGTAATGATTTACAGGTGATGGGAGCAACAAGGCCACTTAGGCCAGGGGATTGAATCCTAAGATTTGGCAATGGAGCTAGAGCTGCTGCCGATGCCATAGGCGAAGTGGAGTTAGATTTAGGTGGTAATAAATTAGTCCTTAGGAACGTTCTTTATGTACCTGGGTTGGTGAAAAACATTATTTCTATTCCTGTTTTGGATATGAAGGTTTTAATTTTACTATTAATAGAGGTTCCTTTTCGTTATTCATGAATGATAATATGTTTTTCACTGGTACATTAAAAGATTGACTATATACCATTGAACCACCTAAGTTAGTGATGCATGTATAACAAAACAAAAGAAAACAAGATAATGAAATATCTGCCAATTATGGCACGCTAGACTTGGACATATATCTAAGTCAAGGATTCAAAAGTTAACATCTTCTGGCGCGATTGAAATCAATCGCATTGATGAAATGCCAACATGTGAACCATGTCTGAAGGGTAAAATGGCTAAGTTGTCATTTAAAGAAAACCCTGAGCGAGCCATGCAAACATTGGACTTAATACATACTGATGTATGTGGACCACTAAGAAAAAGCGCCCGAGGTGGCTATGACTACTTCATCACTTTCACTGACGACTATAGTCGTTATGGATATGTGTTCTTGTTGAAACACAAGTCTGAAGCCTTTGAGCGATTCAAAGAATTCAAGATGGAAGTAGAGAATCAACTTGGTCATACGATAAAGGCTCTTCGTTCTGACCGAGGTGGAGAATTTCTTAGTAACGAATTTCTAAATTATCTTATAGAGCATGGAATATTATCGCAGTGGACTCCTCCTGCAACACCCCGATTGAATGGAGTTGCAGAGAGAAGGAATCGAACTTTGATGGACATGGTTCGATCCATGATGAGTGCCACTGACCTTCCTCTTTCATTTTGGGGACATGCCCTCCTCACGGCAACGAAGATATTGAACATGGTACCTTCTAAATCCGTAGAAAAGACACCATACGAAATATGGTTTGGCAAGGCACCCTCATACTCATTCGTGCGCATATGGGGATCTCCCGCTTACGTTAAAAAGCTAGTGGGAGATAAATTGGAAACAAAATCCACTTTGTGCAAATTCGTGGGGTATCCGGAAAACTCGATAGGATACGAGTTCTAAGATCCTACAAGACAAACTACGTTTGTCTCGAGGAACGCTCACTTCTTGGAGAAGGATTTCTTGGTTGACAAGAAGGAAAATAACGTAGAACTAGATGAGGTCACCGAAGCTAAAAAGACCGAAGAGGTCGATCAAGCTGACCCGTCACCACAGGCAGTGGGAGAACAAGAGCATGAAAGTGCACCAGAAAGTAGACCGATACTTCGTAGGTCAGAAAGACAACGTAGAGAACCCGAGAGGTACTACGGTCTGCGGCATGAGACTGGACAGTCTCTAACCGACCCAAGGACTTACGAAGAGGCTATGCTAGACATAGACTCGGGAAAGTGGCGCGAAGCCATGGAATCCGAATTGGACTCCATGCACTCAAACAAGGTCCGGGCCTTGGTAGATCCACCAGTGGGAGTACCTCCCGTGGGTTGCAAGTGGATCTATAAGCGAAAGCTTGGAGTGAACGAAGAGGTAATTACCTACAAGGCGCGACTAGTGGCAAAAGGATACACTCAAAGACCAGGTATCGACTTTGAGGAGACCTTCTCGCCCGTCGCAATGCCTAAATCCATTCGGATCTTGCTGGCCATAGCTGCGTGGTATAACTACGAGATATGGCAGATGCATGTAAAGACTGACTTTCTCAATGGGGACATTGACAAGGAGATCTACATGGAGCAACCTATGCATGCAAAGGAGATGAACACAAGGTGTGCAAGCTCCAGAGGTCCATTTATGGACTAAAGCAAGCTTCCCGAAGTTGGAACATTCGTTTCGATGAAACAATCCAAATTTTTGGATTCATCAAAAACATGTTCGAACCTTGCGTGTACAAGAAGATCAGTGGGAGTACACTTGAATTTTTGGTGCTTTACGTTGACGACATTCTTCTCATTGGAAATAATGTGAAAACGTTGTCCGAAACTAAAGCATGGTTATCTACATAATTCTCAATGAAGGATATGAGAGAAGCATCCCTTGTACTAGGTATAAGGATCTACCGAGATAGATCAAAAGGACTGCTGGGCATCTCCCAATCCCAGTACATATATAAAATCTTGAAAAGATTTAATATGGAAGAATCCAAGAGAGGATTGCTTCCAATGAGACATGGGACACTCTCTAAGTCTATGGCCCCAAAGACGTTAGAAGAGAGAAGCAATATGTCTCGAGTACCATATGGATCCGCGATAGGAAGCATAATGTATGGTATGTTACGTACTAAACCAGACGTAGCATACGCTCTAAGCGTGACAAGTCACTACCAGTCTGATCCTGGTGAGCAGCACTGGATAGCCGTAAATGCAATTCTAAAGTACCTGAGAAGGACTAAGGAATTGTTCTTGGTATACGGTGGAGGAGAATTGAAATTGGAAGGCTATACAGACTCGAGCTTCCAATGTGATGTAGATGACTTCAAGTCGACATCAGGATACGTTTTCTGCCTCAATGGTGGTGCGGTTAGCTGGAAAAGCTCCAAGCAAGGAACAACCGCGGATTCAACCACCGAAGCAGAATACATTGCTGCGAGTGATGCAGCAAAGGAAGGTGTTTGGATGAGGAACTTCATCCAGGAATTGGATGTGATACCTAGCATCGCTGAGCCCATTACTATCTTCTGTGATAACAATGGGGCAATAGCGCAAGCAAAGGAGCCGAGATCTCATCAGAAATCCAAGCACGTACAAAGACGATACCACGTGATAAGAGATATCATTGGTAGAGGAGACATTAAGATGGAACGTGTCGACTCAGAAGATAATACCGCGGACCCGCTAACGAAGCCTCTGCCTCAAAAGGCATTTGAGAAACATCTGCATAAGATGGGACTCAAGAATATAAAAGACTGGCTTTAGGACAAGTGGGAGATTGATAGAAATAGTGTCCTGCAAGCCAGCTGTATGGCGAGCATTTATTTGTAATAAATAAGGAACTATTCAATTTTGATTAATAAATGCACTTTATTAAATGGTCATCTTTATCTTATGTAATAATTATCTACGCATAAGGATAGAAGTCCTTAGATCACAGGGCTATGGGACAACCCGTGGACTGATCTCCAAGGCCGTGATCTAGAACATATTCAAGAGTCGTAGAATCCAATCGAGATAGGACATCGTTGGATTCGGTTAGACTCTCACTATTCTGTATACTCCGATGAACTGGAGGACGTTGGGGTCCATGAGCGTGACTGGGATAGTCGATACACATAAGTGGGTGGCTTGCTGGGATGGCAAGCGCACTGAATACTCCAATTAGGAAATAACTCACCATGGAAGCGGTAGTCGCATATCGGGGTTGAAGTTATTCCAATTTGCAATAGTATACGAGGAACGATCCCTAACTACTTGAGGTGATAAGGTTTATCTGGTGCGAGAACGTCTATACTTTGATATGAGTTCCGACTTACTGGAGTTCGCCAGAAAGTCTCCGTGGACTCATATTGGGTATAGAGGAACTCGTATGCGGATTCATATCATCAACAAAGGATCCATTGACCTAACTTGATAGGTTGGGAAATTCTCCTATGGATTTCTGTGAGAAATTAATTCCAGTAAAATCCTTGGCCAAGGTATCTGACGACTTTATGTAAGTAGCTCATAAAGATTAAGTCAAAGAGAATTTATTTCGAGATCAGAATACATAAGGTCAAGACAAAAGAAAAGGGAATCCGATGAAAGACCATGCCCTTAAGTCTCGACTGGGAGATTGTTCGATGGAGAGATTATGTCGTATATGGAAATTGTAAATGATAAAAGGTTCACTGAATTAATTCACCAGTGATTGGGCTCCATGGGCTTGTGGCTGGACATCGACCGTGGAGTGTGGGAGAATTCCCAAATTGGCAGGGGTGCTAATTTTGGAATGATCAATCGACAGAGTGTTCGATTAATTTAGAGTAAGTCTTACACGAATAATTAAATAATATTTAATTATAACCCACGGCCAATTATGTGGTGAACCTACGGGGGTATACACAATACACATGAAGCGAAAGCGAGGAAATAAGGTCGACCGAGTCGACTGGGTCGACTGGGTGAATAATCGACTGGGTCGATTATAATGGATGGGTCGACTGGGTCGACCCAGTTGGAACAAAGAAGGATCCAATTGGAATTGGATCAGGATCATAAATTAAATTGGAGTTTAATTTGTGAGTTAATTAATTAACTTGGATTTAATTAATTAAAGGAATAATTAATTAATTGACTTAGAGTCAAAATTAATTAATTGGGAGACTAGTTAATTAATTGGGCTATTTAACTGGGAGACTAAATAAAGCCTGGTCAAAATTAATTAACTGGGCCATGAACTAATTAGAAGACTTGGTCTTCTAATTAGAGAGGGTCATGGCCCATGTAGGAGAATGGAATCCTAGTCCTAATAGGACTAGGTTAAGGAGATAACTATAAGTAGCTTACTTGTAGTTATTTTTCACACAACTCAACAAGCAAAAATTGAGCAGAGCAAAAATTCTCTCCCCTCTCCCTGTGCAATCGGCCGAACCCTTCCAGTGTTTGGAAGAATTTTTCGTTTTCGATTTTTGTTCCAAGATCGTTCCTAAATCCTAGATCATAATATATCTTGTGTTCTAGCTGATCAAGATTTATTATTTTCGTGTAATTGTGGTGTATCAACCCGTAGAGGCGCAACACGTGGGGCGCTGCTGCAGAGCTTGGATCGCTTTTGCTGAAGAGAAATTCAGAGTTCGTTTTGCCAACTTGGATTTGCAAGGAGACAGGTATAACGTGTAAATTGTTTATACTGTCGTTTAAATTAATATTTATATATATACACATAGAGTAGTATCCTGGTAAGATTTTGTAAGAGGTCCTAAAAATTTTATATTCCGCTGTGCCTAGGGCTGTTTATCTTACCGAATCCCAACATACCCACTATCACGACAACAAAATAAACAACAATATATATACCCCCAATATTCAACTTTATTGTACTTCCTATTCATATAATATAGCATAAATCTTCTATTGAAACTGATAAATATATAAAACCTACAAATATTGCACATACCATATTTTGCGGGAGGTTCATGATTGAACTGCTTCTTGCGCAATGACATTTCTGATTTGGTGGGGAGATTACTGCTGGTGGCTTCGATTTTACTAGGGTTTATGAATATTTGGATAAATTAACAAAAACGTTTACAATTTTGGAGTAGAAAATATAGGGTTCTGATTTGGGATTTATCGGGAGAGAATTTGTTTTTGTGTATTTGAGAATCTCCTGCCCGTTAATGAGAGAATGTCTCTTTTTTTTTCTTCTGCCCGTAATGTCCTTGCTGAAGTGGCAGCTGACTTTGCAAATTTCCCTACAAAAAACATGACACCTGGAACTAATCTCCCTCCAAAATCAGATTTGACGATAAATAACGGGCACGTGCGATTCTCGTGACAATTTCGTCTTTAATTTGACGGAAGTATTAAATGTGCAAAGTGGACTTGAGATATGGTATCAAATGTGTCGGTATAAAAAGTTGTGATATCAAATCCCTAAAGTAGGTAGAATTATTGTATCAAAAGTGAAATTCTCTCAATATATTTTTAATATTCGATTTATCAACTTGCTTATGCCAAATGCAATATTTTTTGTATTTTTCAAGGATTTGCAAATACAACTATTTACAGAAATAAAATAACATATTGTCATTTTTATTTTAAGTTAAGCATAAACAAAAAAAATTACAAGCTCCAATAAATATCGCCTAATTCTATTTGTTACAAAACTTTGGATGACAAGCTTAGAAGCGTGCAGTCTGCATCATGGAGCCGTTCCAAAAGAAAAGTCGTTGGTCCCTATTATTACCAGACTATTTTTATACTAAAAGTAAAATATAATGCCTACTAAAGGCCGTCTAAACATTGCAATATTTGTTCAGATAAAAATGTATAGTAAAAAAAAAAACAAATTAAAGATGATTATAAAATTTAAAGAGATGCAAAAATTCAATTTTCATACCATAGAATAAGTTAAAGTCTACTTTTCCATATTAATCGAACGAAATTCATATTTCCGTTTTAAGTCAACTTTACGGGCACGTGACACTTCCATTAAAAAATTGACGTAAATATGACTTTTTATGATTTTGATTTAATTGGTATGAAAATGGACTTTCTCATAAAAATTGAATTTTG
>CM064879.1:60464342-60568990 GCA_003313485.2 Penstemon barbatus | reverse complement strand
TACCTTGTACTAACGGGTCCCATGAGGCCTCAATCTTTGTTTTCACAGATTTGAGGTCCGTGGTTTCTGTTTGCACATGGAGGGTTCATATTTGCCAGGCATCCTCGTTCTTGGATGTTACCTCAGGAGTGGTCGTCCACTGTGGTGTGCTGGTAAATTTTTTCTTCTGCGACGGTCCTGAAGAGATGCTGCTCTAGGATAAAACATTAATTCCTAAAGTAGAAGCAGTATCTTGTTGTGGGTGAATGAGTATTGCCGAACATCTGGCTGGTAATGATCATTTCCTCTGGAAGAACATTTGATCTTCAGAGCCTGGCCATCGAACTAAAGAAGTTGATCATCCTGAGCAGCATGCTTCTTAGGTGATCTATCATAATCGACAAGGTACTAGGGAGGAGATTGGTGTTTCTGTGGACATTGTCGTGAAGATCCCAGATTCAAAGGATATGATCGTTTAATAGTTGTAACGATGTGTAAATCGTATATAGACCTTTGTAGTCTAACCGAAGCTATTTGTATGTAATTTGTTACACGTTCACAGATGAATAAAACTTTATTTTATTCCTTCCATTCCTCTTGTCATTTGTATTGTTTTAGTCTTGTTTATGAGGAGCGTTTATCGAGCAAATTCATTTATACTCAACTCATTTCCAAGATTTAGGTGTATTAGCAGATCTTTTAGATCGTTAGGAATAGATCGAGGAGTGTTTATTGAGTAGATCAATGTATACTCAACTCTTATTTATTTAGACTTAGGTTTTTATACCAAAAGCCTTTTAGACCGTTGAAAACAGATCGAGGAGTGTTTATTGAGCGGATCAATGTATACTCGACTCTTCTTTGTCTAGACTTAGGTTTTTAACCCATAATCCTTATTAATCGTTAATAATAATCGAGGAGTGTTTATTGAGCGGATCAATTTATACTCAACTCTTTTTTGTTTTAGACTTAGGTTTTTAATACCAAAAGCCTATTTATCGTTGAAAAATTATCGAGGAGTTTTTATTGAGCGGATCAATGTATACTCGGCTCGTTATAATTTAGACTTAGGTTTTATATACCAAAAGCCTTTTAGATCGTTGAGAACAGATCGAGGAGTGTTTATTGAGCGGATCAATGTATACTCGACTCGTTGTTTATTTGGACTTAGGTTTTAATACCAAAAGTCTTTTAATCGTCATAAGTAGATCGAGGAGTGTTTATTGAGCGGATCAATGTATACTCGACTCGTTGTTTATTTGGACTTAGGTTTTAATACCAAAAGTCTTTTGATCGTTGAAACATTGACCGAGGAGTTTTTATTGAGCAGATCAATGTATACTCGACTCGTTGTTTATTTGGACTTAGGTTTTAATACCAAAAGTCTTTTAATCGTCATAAGTAGATCGAGGAGAGTTTATTGAGCGGATCAATGTATACTCGACTCGTTGTTTATTTGGACTTAGGTTTTAATACCAAAAGTCTTTTGATCGTTGAAACATTGACCGAGGAGTTTTTATTGAGCGGATCAATGTATACTCGACTCGTTTGTATGGTTGGGTCGAGGAGTGTTTATTGAGCGGATCAATGTATACTTAACTCCTTTTGTCCCGATCTCAACCAATATGATAATAGAATTCCAAGGAGTGTTTACCGAAACAATCGATTTATACTCAATCTTGACTTAATATTTAAAATTGCTAAAATCTTTAATAATTGAACTGTAGGCTAAGGCCTTTGTTACAAAGATTAAAACTTAATAAAATAAAATAAAATAAAGCAGCATAATCTGCTAAAATTTATTTACCATAGTATTTCCTAAGGTTGACTGCATTCCAGGTTCTTGGTAAGGCTGTTCCATCCAAGTGTGCAATTTTGTATGAGCCTTTCTTTCCTACGCCAATGACAACGTAAGGTCCATCCCAATTTTGTTGTAATTTTTCCACATACTTGGATACTTCTACCTTTTTCAAGACCAGGTCTCCTTCTTTGAAGGTTCGGATGCGTACCTTTTGATTGTACGCATTTTCCATATTTGCTTTAGTGACTTGCAAACGTACAGCGGCTTTTTCTCTTAAAGCTTCTGTTAAATCGATATCATTTTCTCTCGTCTTTTTATTTTCCTGATCATCGTACATTTCAATTCTTGGTGTTGGAATTAGAGTTTCAACAGGAATAATAGCTTCCGAACCATATACCAAGCTAAATGGGGTTTCCCCGGTTGAGCTCCTGACTGTGGTTCGATTAGCCCAAAGTACTCCTGGGAGTTCATCGAGCCATTTTCCTTTGGCCGCTCCTAATCTTTTTTCCAAGGATTTTATTATTTCTCGGTTTGCTACTTCAGTCTGTCCGTTCGCTCTTGGATGTCCGACCGAAGTAAAATTTTGCTGAATCCCTAGTTTTGAACACCATTCTATTACCTGTTTTCCCGCGAATTGGGTTCCATTATCAGAAATTAGAATCCTCGGGATGCCAAATCGACATACTATGAATTTCCATAGGAAATTGATCACTTGGAATTGAGTTATTCGTGCAAGGGCGATGCATTCTATCCATTTGCTGAAGTATTCAACAGTGACCAGGACATAAGCTTTCTTGGATCTAGCCGCTGAGAACGGTCCCAGAATGTCCATTCCCCATTGATCGAAAGGCCAACATACCGGTATTGGGTGCATGTTTTATGCTGGTCGATGACAGATATTAGCATGGACTTGGCAGTGATGACATTTTTGGACATACTGAGCGGCATCATTGTTGATGGTAGGCCAATAATAACCTGTTCGGAGGCATTTTAAAGCCAATGCCCTCGCTCCACTGTGATTCACTGTGTCTCCTTCATGTACCTCTCGTAGAATATCCATGGTTTGTGATTCAGAGACGCATTTCAGAAGAATTCCTGATACTGATCTGTGGTAGAGTTTTTCTTCTACCAATGTATACTTTGGAGCCCGATATTTTATTTTCTGAGCTTCATTTTGGTCAAGCGGCAATTTTCCTTCTCGAAGATAGTCTATCATTGGAATCATCCAGTTTTCTTCTGCTTCTTCGATTTCCATTATATCGACCGCCGGTGTTTCATCGATGTCGATGGCCGGTGTATTAGAGATTAACCAGTTGATCACCCTTTCGATTTTTCCATCATGGGCTTCTGTGAACCTAGATAGTTGATCGGCCCATTTATTTTCCGAACGTGGAATGTTCTGTATACTGAAGCTTTCGAATTTTTCAGCTAGTGTTTTCACTTTGGCAAGGTATTTAACCATGTTGAATTCCTTAGCCTCGTATAGGTCTTCTATTTGTCTTTGCACTAACTCTGAATCGGTTAATACTTTAAGGCTTTTAATGTTGGCCTTGATCGCCATTTCCATTCCTGCGATTAACGCTTCATATTCTGCTTCATTGTTTGTTACGACGAAGTCCAATGTTATCGCATAATTTAAATCCTCTTTATTCGGTCCGGTGAAGTTGATTCCGGCGCCTCCTCCTTCTCGGCACGAAGCACCGTCAACATGCATTAACCATGTTTGATCTTCTATGATCAAGATATCGTCGTTGAGGCTGTTCGATAGTTCGGTTGCCTGTGTCGGAGTTTCCAGTAGGAAATCAGCTAACACTTGGGCCTTAATCGCAATTCTCGGTTTGTAGTCGATTTCGAATTGATCGAGTTCGATCGCCCATTTGATTAGTCTTCCGGAAGCTTCCGGCTTTGCTAAGACTTGTCTTAGTGGTTGGTTTGTTAAAACCACGATTTTGTAGGTCAAAAAGTAAGGTCGAAGTTTTCGTGCTGCCACTACTAAGGCCAAAGCGAATTTCTCAATTTCCAAGTAATTCTTCTCCGCCCCTTGCAGTAATTTGCTTAAATAATAGACAGGCTTATGTTCTGAACCTTCTATTTTGACCAGCACTGAACTAACGGCCGCATCGGAGATCGAGATGTAGATATACAATGGTTTCCCTTCCGTTGGTTTGGCCAACAACGGGGATGTTGTCAAATATTCTTTGAGCTGGTCGAAGGCCCGATCGCATTCTTCGGTCCAAACAAAGTTTTTTGCTTTTCGAAGCGTTTGGAAGAAAGGCAAACTTCTGTCTGCTGATTTTGATATGAATATGTTCAACGCTACGATTTTGCCTACCAAGCTCTGTACTTGGGAGATCGTTTTTGGAGGCTTCATTTCAGTCATTGCTCGAATTTTGTCTGAGTTGGCCTCAATTCCACGTTGATGTACCAGATATCCCAAAAACTTTCCGGATTTAACCCCGAAAGTGCATTTGGCAGGGTTTAGTTTCATGCGGTATTTTCTCAATATTCGGAAACATCGATCGAGATGTTTTACGTGATCCGCCTTGTTCATGCTTTTGACTAACATGTCGTCTACGTAGACTTCCATTATTTCTCCGATTAACTCTTTGAACATTAGGTTCACTAACCTTTGGTAAGTAGCCCCGGCATTCCTCAAGCCGAACGGCAATACTATAAAGCAATATACTCCCTGCTCGGTTATGAATGCAATTTTCTCTTGGTCCCGCTCATCCATGTATATTTGATAAAACCCTTGAAAGGCATCCATCATGCTGAAGATCGCGAAGCCAGCGGTTGAGTCAACTAATAAGTCGATCCTTGGGAAGGGATATGGATCACGCGGGCATAATTTGTTAAGGTCGGTAAAATCGTTACACATTCTCCACTTGTTATCCTTTTTATCCCCTTTTGCTACTAGAACGACATTACATAGCCATTCCGAGAAGTGTATTTCTCGAATTTGTTTTGCTTTAAGTAGCCTTTCTACTTCTGCTTTGATGATTTTATCTTTTACTGGCCCGTGATTTCTCTTCTTTTGTCTAGCGGGTTTTGCCAAGGGATCAATTTTTAGCGAATGCTTGATTACTCGAGGATCAATTCCTTCAATGTCATTCGCACTCCAAGCGAAGACATCAACATTATCTCTGAGGAAGTCAATCAACATTACTTCCCCTTCCTTGCTTAACTCCGTACCTATTCTTGTTGTTTTCGACGAGTCCCCTTGCACTAGAATTACATCCTTATGTTCCGGTGGCTTCAAAGCTAAATCTATCGGCTCTTTTCCCTTTTTATCTATTCGATCAGTGCTAGGGATTTCAACCTCGTTTCTAATGACATCGTCTAAGAGCTTTCTCTTGCTCGGGGTAATTGATTCATGGTGGTTTTTCAAAGTTAATGAGGTGCTGTAGCAATCCCATGCCATACAGTGGTCATTCATTATTTCCCCGATACCTCTATCGGTCGGAAATTTTATCTTCTGGTGATAAGTAGAGACAACAGCTCGGAATAGGTTGAGGGCTGGTCGTCCTAAAGTTGCGTTATAAGCGAAAGGTGTTTCTACCACTAGAAATTTTACTAGCTTTACTGTCCGGTGCGGTTTCCTCCCGAGTGATACACTTAAGGTTATTGTTCCGCTGGGGATGATTTCGGATCCTCCAAACCCTACTAACGGCGTAGCTACTTTTTGTAGGTTTATCTGTCCCAAGTTCATCTGTGCTAAAACCTCCCGGGAGATGATATTCGCCGAGCTCCCATTATCGATTAGGATCCTTTTGACGTTATAATTTGCTATTTCTAGCGACACCACCATCGGGAAATCGGGGTTATCCTCTTTTGTGTCCCAAACAATATTTTTGGGTACTTCGCCCTCGTTAAAGCTGATCAGCTGGTCGTTTGTTGATTTGCTTTCTAGAGTCCATATTTCTCTTGGGTATTTTAAGCTTCCAATTATGGATCTAGCGGTCCTTCATCGAGCGTTACGACTATCCCCGCCTGCGGGTCCTCCGGAAATTGTATGGATGGTACCATTGATCTGGTCATGGTTCAACTACTGTGCAGGACCGTGCTCGGGTGACCTTCGACGGGAACTCCTTCTTTGATTATTATTCCGAGGGCTTCTACTTCTTCCCCTCTTGCGGTTATCTCGCTCTAAATAATCGTCTAGTTTTCCCTGTTCGATTAGTTTTTCAATTTCTTTTTTAAGGTGAAAACAATTTTCTGTTCGATGTCCATGTGCCCGATGGTACTTGCAGTATAACTCGTAGTTTCGTGATCCTGGTCTGGGCTGAGCGATTTTCTTTGCTTCCGGAATCCAATTATTCCTTCTAGTACTTCCAATATCTCTTCTATCGGAACAGTTAGCCTCGGGTGTTCTACATGATTAACCCTGCCTCTGATTGCTAGTTCGGGGTTTCTTGGTCTTTGATAGAAATTAGGTTGTTTGTCTTGGTCGGTTTTATTGTATTCCAACCGCTGGAAAACGTTACCTTTTCTAAAAGATCGTTCATAATCTATGGATCTTTGGGCAGGAAACCTATCTTGCCGTTTGGAGCCTGAGGCTGTGACTTTATTTTTGTTCTTATCTTTAAAGGAATTCATCTCTTCTTCGGTCATATATTTAGATGCCAAGCTCATGATGTCGGCGAACGTTCTTGGTTGTTTTCGGCTGAGGGCATTTCCGAACTGCCTATTCTTCGTGAGGTCGAAGAGAATAGAGATTATGTAATCGATATTTGGGGAATCGATTTTAAGTAATTCTACGTTAAACCTTGCCAACCAGTTTCTTAAGGATTCTCCCTCTTGTTGGTGGATAGTTCCTAAGTAGCTCATCGGAAGTTTTTGCCTCTTCTGACTGGCAAACTGCTGTGTCAATTTGTTGCATAATTCCCGAAAACTGAATATGGAGTTGGCAGGTTGCTTGGCGAACCAGTCCAAAGCGAGTCCTTCAAATGTGGTCACCATTAATTTGGCGGTGAATTTCGCCGAGTGAGCGTATAAGTTCATTATATTCGTGAAGCTAAAAATATAGTCATCTGGATCAGTGGTTCCGTCGTATCGGGGTAGTCTACCCGGGACCTGTCCGATTGACTGTGCCTCTTTTATTTCTCTGCAGAAGGGAGAACAGGCCGCAAGGCTCTCCTGGAGTTCCGTGGTTCGCGCCCACGGGTTTTGAACAGATCGTAGGCGTTGTTCGAGTCGTTCTTGTACCATCCTTTCGATTTCTCTTTCCGAGAATCGCATTGTTCGTGGTCGATCTGGGATTGCATCATCTATGTCATCCTCGATAGGGATTATTGTACGTTCCTTGGACCCGCTGCGTCCCTGCTGTGGTTTTCTTTGTCCTGGTTTCCTTCGGGGATGGTTATCGGAGGGTTTTGAATTGCCCTGCGGCGGGCTGTGTAGCGAGCGCCGCTCGCTTGCCGGGCTGTCAGCTTGTTGAGAGATTTGATCGTTTTGCCTTGGCGCTCTTTGAGCGGGATTTGCCCTAGCAGTTCTAACGTTTCGAGGAACTTGTTCAAGTACGAGTAATTCCTCTGGGGAGAGTGATTTAACGAGCATAGCAATCTGTCGCAATTTCTCCTGAGCGTCTGGGAGAGGAACGGGGATCGCAGGGACTTTCGGTTCTTCCGGTATTGTACCGGGAAGATCTCCTTGGGGTTCCTGCTGATGAGGAAGAGGACCCTGCAAATTCTCGTTGGTGTCGTGGGCGTTATTATCGTTATTGTCCTGTGGATCTTCAGATGTGTTATGACCGGTGGTTGTGTTACTTCTTGCTCCAATACGAGCGCTTTTCCTTGGGCGAGCCATATGTCGATCGAATAATTAACCTAGCCCCACAGTGGGCGCCAACTGATTTAACCTGATTTCGTCGGGTTAATTGTATCAGTGAATATGGGATATTGGGGATTCTCAATATATATGATTTATAGGGCTCTGTTACTTCATTCAGGATGGATCAATCTCAAGGAAGAACAATTTCGTAGGAACAACAAGTAATTATCGTAACCAACGTAAAAATAACACAAATATGAAGAAAAAGCTCTTTTCTTTATTGAATAATTTTGGGTTCTGCTGTTTATGCAGAATTCAATGGTGTATTTGCCTTGTGATTCAGAGTCCTTTAATACAATGATTGACTAAGTATTTATATCATACTAAACCTAGCGTTACAAGGAAATATAATCCTAATAGGACTCGGCCCAAATATCCTTCTTGAGTCCGGAGTGTAGTCTTCTTGTCGAAGAGAGCTGTATTCGGCCGGGTCGATAAGATGATCCCGAACTGTCTTGTTTGGTCGAACCGATCTTCTGTTCTTCAGTCGATCCGTACATTATAAGGGGTGCGAAATAGCCCCCATCAGCATCAAAATGATTAGGCTTATTGAAAAGCTTGGTCATCTTGATGTAAAGATGGACAAAACCTACTGCCAGGATATAATCCTCCAATCGTTGCCAAGATCATTCGAGCAATTCGTAGTGAACTACAACATGCACAAGATGGATGTTGAACTTCACGAGTTGGCTAATATGCTCGCCACTACCGAGGCTTCCATGAAAAGAGAGAAGTCAGTGATGGTTGCTACCTCGACCCAATCCAAGTCCAAAAGGACTAAGAAAGGGAAAGGGAAAGGAAATGCTTCTTCAAGCAAAGGCAAAGGACCATCTGGGCCCATAGGGAAGGGAAAGAAGCGTAAAGCTTCGTCTGGTGAACAAAAATGTTTCTACTGCAAGAAACCTGGACACTGGAAGAGGAACTGCAAAGAGTTCTTGGAGAGCTCGAAAGGTATATTCCTTGTTGAAGTTAATTTATCAATTAACTGCGCATCATGGGTGCTAGACACTGCTTGTGGTTCTCATATTTGTAATGATTTACAGGTGATGGGAGCAACAAGGCCACTTAGGCCAGGGGATTGAATCCTAAGATTTGGCAATGGAGCTAGAGCTGCTGCCGATGCCATAGGCGAAGTGGAGTTAGATTTAGGTGGTAATAAATTAGTCCTTAGGAACGTTCTTTATGTACCTGGGTTGGTGAAAAACATTATTTCTATTCCTGTTTTGGATATGAAGGTTTTAATTTTACTATTAATAGAGGTTCCTTTTCGTTATTCATGAATGATAATATGTTTTTCACTGGTACATTAAAAGATTGACTATATACCATTGAACCACCTAAGTTAGTGATGCATGTATAACAAAACAAAAGAAAACAAGATAATGAAATATCTGCCAATTATGGCACGCTAGACTTGGACATATATCTAAGTCAAGGATTCAAAAGTTAACATCTTCTGGCGCGATTGAAATCAATCGCATTGATGAAATGCCAACATGTGAACCATGTCTGAAGGGTAAAATGGCTAAGTTGTCATTTAAAGAAAACCCTGAGCGAGCCATGCAAACATTGGACTTAATACATACTGATGTATGTGGACCACTAAGAAAAAGCGCCCGAGGTGGCTATGACTACTTCATCACTTTCACTGACGACTATAGTCATTATGGATATGTGTTCTTGTTGAAACACAAGTCTGAAGCCTTTGAGCGATTCAAAGAATTCAAGATGGAAGTAGAGAATCAACTTGGTCATACGATAAAGGCTCTTCGTTCTGACCGAGGTGGAGAATTTCTTAGTAACGAATTTCTAAATTATCTTATAGAGCATGGAATATTATCGTAGTGGACTCCTCCTGCAACACCCCAATTGAATGGAGTTGCAGAGAGAAGGAATCGAACTTTGATGGACATGGTTCGATCCATGATGAGTGCCACTGACCTTCCTCTTTCATTTTGGGGACATGCCCTCCTCACGGCAACGAAGATATTGAACATGGTACCTTCTAAATCCGTAGAAAAGACACCATACGAAATATGGTTTGGCAAGGCACCCTCATACTCATTCGTGCGCATATGGGGATCTCCCGCTTACGTTAAAAAGCTAGTGGGAGATAAATTGGAAACAAAATCCACTTTGTGCAAATTCGTGGGGTATCCGGAAAACTCGATAGGATACGAGTTCTAAGATCCTACAAGACAAACTACGTTTGTCTCGAGGAACGCTCACTTCTTGGAGAAGGATTTCTTGGTTGACAAGAAGGAAAATAACGTAGAACTAGATGAGGTCACCGAAGCTGAAAAGACCGAAGAGGTCGATCAAGCTGACCCGTCACCACAGGCAGTGGGAGAACAAGAGCATGAAAGTGCACCAGAAAGTAGACCGATACTTCGTAGGTCAGAAAGACAACGTAGAGAACCCGAGGGGTACTACGGTCTGCGGCATGAGACTGGACAGTCTCTAACCGACCCAAGGACTTACGAAGAGGCTATGCTAGACATAGACTCGGGAAAGTGGCGCGAAGCCATGGAATCCGAATAGGACTCCATGCACTCAAACAAGGTCTGGGCCTTGGTAGATCCACCAGTGGGAGTAGCTCCCGTGGGTTGCAAGTGGATCTATAAGCGAAAGCTTGGAGTGAACGAAGAGGTAATTACCTACAAGGCGCGACTAGTGGCAAAAGGATACACTCAAAGACCAGGTATCGACTTTGAGGAGACCTTCTCGCCCGTCGCAATGCCTAAATCCATTCGGATCTTGCTGGCCATAGCTGCGTGGTATAACTACGAGATATGGCAGATGCATGTAAAGACTGACTTTCTCAATGGGGACATTGACAAGGAGATCTACATGGAGCAACCTATGCATGCAAAGGAGATGAACACAAGGTGTGCAAGCTCCAGAGGTCCATTTATGGACTGAAGCAAGCTTCCCGAAGTTGGAACATTCGTTTCGATGAAACAATCCAAACTTTTGGATTCATCAAAAACATGTTCGAACCTTGCGTGTACAAGAAGATCAGTGGGAGTACACCTGAATTTTTGGTGCTTTACGTTGACGACATTCTTCTCATTGGAAATAATGTGAAAACGTTGTCCGAAACTAAAACATGGTTATCTACATAATTCTCAATGAAGGATATGGGAGAAGCATCCCTTGTACTAGGTATAAGAATCTACCGAGATAGATCAAAAGGACTGCTGGGCATCTCCCAATCCTAGTACATATATAAAATATTGAAAAGATTTAATATGGAAGAATCCAAGAGAGGATTGCTTCCAATGAGACATGGGACACTCTCTAAGTCTATGGCCCCAAAGACATTAGAAGAGAGAAGCAATATGTCTCGAGTACCATATGCATCCGCGATAGGAAGCATAATGTATGGTATGTTATGTACTAAACCAGACGTAGCATACGCTCTAAGCGTGACAAGTCACTACCAGTCTGATCCTGGTGAGCAGCACTGGATAGCCGTAAATGCAATTCTAAAGTACCTGAGAAGGACTAAGGAATTGTTCTTGGTATACGGTGGAGGAGAATTGAAATTGGAAGGCTATACAGACTCGAGCTTCCAATGTGATGTAGATGACTTCAAGTCGACATCAGGATACGTTTTCTGCCTCAATGGTGGTGCGGTTAGCTGGAAAAGCTACAAGCAAGGAACAACCGCGGATTCAACCACCGAAGCAGAATACATTGCTGCGAGTGATGCAGCAAAGGAAGGTGTTTGGATGAGGAACTTCATCCAGGAATTGGATGTGATACCTAGCATCGCTGAGCCCATTACTATCTTCTGTGATAACAATGGGGCAATAGCGCAAGCAAAGGAGCCGAGATCTCATCAGAAATCCAAGCACGTACAAAGACGATACCACGTGATAAGAGATATCATTGGTAGAGGAGACATTAAGATGGAACGTGTCGACTCAGAAGATAATACCGCGGACCCGCTAACGAAGCCTCTGCCTCAAAAGGCATTTGAGATACATCTGCATAAGATGGGACTCAAGAATATAAAAGACTGGCTTTAGGACAAGTGGGAGATTGATAGAAATAGTGTCCTGCAAACCAGCTGTATGGCGAGCATTTATTTGTAATAAATAAGGAACTATTCAATTTTGATTAATAAATGCACTTTATTAAATGGTCATCTTTATCTTATGTAATAATTATCTACGCATAAGGATAGAAGTCCTTAGATCACAGGGCTATGGGACAACCCGTGGACTGATCTCCAAGGCCGTGATCTAGAACATATTCAAGAGTCGTAGAATCCAATCGAGATAGGACATCGTTGGATTCGGTTAGACTCTCACTATTGTGTATACTCCGATGAACTGGAGGACGTTGGGGTCCATGAGCGTGACTGGGATAGTCGATACACATAAGTGGGTGGCTTGCTGGGATGGCAAGCGCACTGAATACTCCAATTAGGAAATAACTCACCATGGAAGCGGTAGTCGCATATCGGGGTTGAAGTTATTCCAATTTGCAATAGTATACGAGGAACGATCCCTAACTACTTGAGGTGATAAGGTTTATCTGGTGCGAGAACGTCTATACTTTGATATGAGTTCCGACTTACTGGAGTTCGCCAGAAAGTCTCCGTGGACTCATATTGGGTATAGAGGAACTCGTATGTGGATTCATATCATCAACAAAGGATCCATTGACCTGACTTGATAGGTTGGGAAATTCTCCTATGGATTTCTGTGAGAAATTAATTCCAGTAAAATCCTTGGCCAAGGTATCTGACGACTTTATGTAAGTAGCTCATAAAGATTAAGTCAAAGAGAATTTATTTCGAGATCAGAATACATAAGGTCAAGACAAAAGAAAAGGGAATCCGATGAAAGACCATGCCCTTAAGTCTCGACTGGGAGATTGTTCGATGGAGAGATTATGTCGTATATGGAAATTGTAAATGATAAAAGGTTCACTGAATTAATTCACCAGTGATTGGGCTCCATGGGCTTGTGGCTGGACATCGACCGTGGAGTGTGGGAGAATTCCCAAATTGGCAGGGCTGCTAATTTTGGAATGATCAATCGACAGACTGTTCGATTAATTTAGAGTAAGTCTTACTCGAATAATTAAATAATATTTAATTATAACCCACGGCCAATTATGTGGTGAACCTACGGGGGTATACACAATACACATGAAGCGAAAGCGAGGAAATAAGGACGACCGAGTCGACTAGGTCGACTGGGTGAATAATCGACTGGGTCGATTATAATGGATGGGTCGACTGGGTCGACCCAGTTGGAACAAAGAAGGATCCAATTGGAATTGGATCAGGATCATAAATTAAATTGGAGTTTAATTTGTGAGTTAATTAATTAACTTGGATTTAATTAATTAAAGGAATAATTAATTAATTGAACTTAGAGTCAAAATTAATTAATTGGGAGACTAGTTAATTAATTGGGCTATTTAACAGGGAGACTAAATAAAGCCTGGTCAAAATTAATTAACTGGGCCATGAACTAATTAGAAGACTTGGTCTTCTAATTAGAGAGGGTCATGGCCCATGTAGGAGAATGGAATCCTAGTCCTAATAGGACTAGGTTAAGGAGATAACTATAAGTAGCTTACTTGTAGTTATTTTTCACACAACTCAACAAGCAAAAATTGAGCAGAGCAAAAATTCTCTCCCCTCTCCCTGTGCAATCGGCCGAACCCTTCCAGTGTTTGGAAGAATTTTTCGTTTTCAATTTTTGTTCCAAGATCGTTCCTAAATCCTAGATCATAATATATCTTGTGTTCTAGCTGATCAAGATTTATTATTTTCGTGTAATTGTGGTGTATCAACCCGTAGAGGCGCAACACGTGGGGCGCTGCTGCAGAGCTTGGATCGCTTTTGCTGAAGAGAAATTCAGAGTTCGTTTTGCCAACTTGGATTTGCAAGGAGACAAGTATAACGTGTAAACTGTTTATACTGTCGTTTAAATTAATATTTATATATATACACATAGAGTAGTATCCTGGTAAGATTCTGTAAGAGGTCCTAAAAATTTTATATTCCGCTGTGCCTAGGGCTGTTTATCTTACCGAATCCCAACATACCCACTATCACGACAACAAAATAAACAACAATATATATACCCCCAATATTCAACTTTATTGTACTTCCTATTCATATAATATAGCATAAATCTTCTATTGAAACTGATAAATATATAAAACCTACAAATATTGCACATACCATATTTTGCGGGAGGTTCATGATTGAACTGCTTCTTGCGCAATGACATTTCTGATTTGGTGGGGAGATTACTGCTGGTGGCTTCGATTTTACTAGGGTTTATGAATATTTGGATAAATTAACAAAAACGTTTACAATTTTGGAGTAGAAAATATAGGGTTCTGATTTGGGATTTATCGGGAGAGAATTTGTTTTTGTGTATTTGAGAATCTCCTGCCCGTTAATGAGAGAATGTCTCTTTTTTTTTCTTCTGCCCGTAATGTCCTTGCTGAAGTGGCAGCTGACTTTGCAAATTTCCCTACAAAAAACATGACACCTGGAACTAATCTCCCTCCAAAATCAGATTTGACGATAAATAACGGGCACGTGCGATTCTCGTGACAATTTCGTATTTAATTTGACGGAAGTATTAAATGTGCAAAGTGGACTTGAGATATGGTATCAAATGTGTCGGTATAAAAAGTTGTGATATCAAATCCCTAAAGTAGGTAGAATTATTGTATCAAAAGTGAAATTCTCTCAATATATTTTTAATATTCGATTTATCAACTTGCTTATGCCAAATGCAATATTTTTTGTATTTTCCAAGGATTTGCAAATACAACTATTTACAGAAATAAAATAACATATTGTCATTTTTATTTTAAGTTAAGCATAAACAAAACAAATTACAAGCTCCAATAAATATCGCCTAATTCTATTTGTTACAAAACTTTGGATGACAAGCTTAGAAGCGTGCAGTCTGCATCATGGAGCCGTTCCAAAAGAAAAGTCGTTGGTCCCTATTATTACCAGACTATTTTTATACTAAAAGTAAAATATAATGCCTACTAAAGGCCGTCTAAACATTGCAATATTTGTTCAGATAAAAATGTATAGTAAAAAAAAACGAATTAAAGATGATTATAAAATTTAAAGAGATGCAAAAATTCAATTTTCATACCATAGAATAAGTTAAAGTCCACTTTTCCATATTAATTGAACGAAATTCATATTTCCGTTTTAAGTCAACTTTACGGGCACGTGACACTTCCATTAAAAAATTGACGTAAATATGACTTTTTATGATTTTGATTTAATTGGTATGAAAATGGACTTTCTCATAAAAATTGAATTTTTGCCCGTAATAAGTATTGCACTCAGTTCACTATGATTTCTCGATTTTGTTAAAAAGAACCACTACTAGAAAAAGGAAAAATTTCGACCGAAAAATTTCAACGGAAAAAAATCAGTTGAAATTTTGCTTAAATTTTCGACGGAACAAATTTCTGTCGAAATATTTCGACAGAATAAATGTCCGTCGAAATTACTTTCGATTGATGTAATGTCGGTCGAAATATATGTCGAAAATACAATTATTTAAAAAAAAGAAAAAAAAATCGACGGATTTCAAATCCCGTCGAAATTTAAAAAATTTCGACAGATGTATGTCCATCGAAATGTAAAAAATTTTACAAAAAAATAATTAAAAAAGAAAAAGTAAAATAAATTTTGACGGAAATTGACTCCCGTCGAAATTTTTATAATTTCGATGGATTTGTTTCCGTCGAAATTGGATAATTTCGCGAAAAAAATAATAAAAAAAGAAAAAATAAAATAAATTTCGACGGAAATTGATTCCCGTCGAAATTTTTATAATTTCGACGGATTTGTTTCCGTCGAAATTGGATAATTTCGCAAAAAAAAAAATAAAAAAAGAAAAAATGAAATAAATTTCGACGGAAATTGATTCCCGTCGAAATTATATATTTGTTTCCGTCGAAATTGGATAATTTCGCGAAAAAAAATTAATAAAAAAGGAAAAAATAAAAAAGTCTCATGTATGTTTGTTGAAAGTATATTTAAATAATCCTTCTCCGATTTAACTTGACTTTTTATATTGTATGTTTGTTAATACTTGAATTATATTGTTTTTAAACTTTCAGATATGGGCGGAGACACAAGGTGTGTCTAAGAAAGGAACTGTTTACGGACTTTCACAGGCTTCCCAAGTATGCCCCACACGTTCTGCACGTACTTCGGATACTCCTGCAGCTAATTATGGGAAACTTTCAGAGATATAAACTGAGTTGGCTTCTGTCAAGGATTCAGTGGAGACGCTGAAGGAAAACCATAAAGCCGAGCTTGAAATGCAAAGGGTAACGTACTTAAAAGAGATGGAAATGCAAAGCACAAGGCAAAGGGAAACGTAGCTAAAAGAGATGGAAATGCAAAGAATGATGTTCGCCAACCTCTTAGCAACAACAGTTCAAAGCCAAGGGGGAACATCTCAAAGTTCACAACCGATAGTTTCCCAACATCAGGCGGGCACATCTCAGTCAGGTATGGTATATTCACACTTTCCGGGAATTTTGGCACCAAATACTTTCCCAATGTTCTTTAATATACCCCCTGCAACTGATCCACAACCATCTCAAGCCCCGTCTCAGTCTCAGCCCCCGGCTCAACAAGGTCATGGAAATGACACTTGTGTTCCCGAAACACAAGATAATTAGTTTTCCTTATTTGTGATTGTTATGTAGAACTTTGATTTGTAGTAATTGGAGTTATTTACTTTAATTACTGATTGTATTTCGATTTTCTACATAGTTGAATGATTGATCATTAACTAATGTATGTTTTGAATATTGAATTATGTTTATTAAAATGTTTTTTAATGTTATATATATTTATTGTTGGTTAATGTTATATATAAATGTTTATAATTTAGGTATAATTAATCTAGGCAAAAAAAATCGACGGGAAAAAAATTCCGTCGAAATTTAATGTATTTCAACGGAATTAATGGCTGTCGAAATATATAAAATTTCGACAGAATTAATGTCCATTGAAATTTCGACGGACATTAATTCCGTTGAAATTTTAAAAATTTCGACGGAATTAATGTCCGTCGAAATTTATGTTTTCGACGGAAAATACTTTCCGTTGAAATTTCTGTCGAAACACATTTCGTCGAAATTTCCGTTGAAAAACTTTCCGTCAAAATTTTGATTTTGACGACACTTTTTTTGACGACCCTTTTCCGTCGAAATGTCTGTCGAACTTTGTAAATTTCAACGGATTTTATGAAAACTCCGTCAAAATTTCCGTCGAAATTTTGTTGTTTTCTTGTAGTGAACCATCTCATCTCATGTTCTCTTCTTTTTTCTATACCTCTATAACTCATTTGGCAAAAGTCGTTAGTTTCCCATTTAAACGAGTTAATAATCCTTTCTTTTTGCGAAGAATTCTTTTTTTTTTTTTTAAGGACATAATAAGATCACAAAAATTAATGAGTTTTACAAGAAGAAACCAATAAACAATATTTCTCATGTCCTAAATCATATGGTATTTTACATGTTTTCACGTATATTAAAGTACCTAATAAACGGCCATAATTTTAAGAAAAAAATAAATTATATACCTAAAATACGGCTTTATCCCACTTTGCACCCTGGAAATGCATCATTTTGGCACTTTGCACCCTCGAAAAAAATCAATCCCACTTTGCACCCTGAAAACATATCCTATCTTCCACTTTGCACCCTAGACCAATTTTTGGCCAAAAAAAGGAGGAGCAAGGGGCAATTTCGTAATTTTCAATTATTGTCAATAAAAATAATACAATAATTTCACATTATATCTGCCAAAATACCCCTTGTGCTTTGTCTAACTATCAAAAACCTCCTTTTGTTATTTTAATTAGCAAAATCCCTCTGTATTTATTTTTTATTAGCAAAAAAACACCTCCCAAGTAGAAATGACAATTATGCACCCATCACAATTAACCTAAAAAAAATTCAGTTATCCGTATTAACTTCGAAAATTGGCATTAACTACATATTCACTTAAAATTTTGACAAAAATCTCATTATGATTTATTAAGAATTGGTTTTTTTCTAATAAAAAATATAACACGGGTCAGAGAATTTTTGCAATTCATGCTTAATAATCAATTGGAAAAAAAATTCTCTGATAATCAATTAAAAAATTCTTGACTGATTAATCATGCTTAATAATCATTAATTATTATACTGAAGTTAAAATGAAGTTATTAGAATTTAACACGGGTCAGAGAATTTTTAACATGGGTTTATTAGAATTATTAATCAGTTAAACGAAGTTTTAGAATTTAACACGGGTCAGAGAATTTTTATACTGACTATATAGATAATTAATGATTATTAAGCATGATTAATCAGTCAAGAATTTTTTAACTGATTATCAGAGAATTTTTTTTCCAATTGATTATTAAGCATGAATTGCAAAAATTCTCTGACCCGTGTTCATTTTTTATTAGAAAAAAACCAATTCTTAATAAATCATAAGTAGATTTTTGTCAAATTTTTAAGTGAATATGTGGTTAATGCCAATTTTCGAAGTTAATAGGGGTTACTGAAATTTTTTTAGGTTAATTGTGATGGGTGCATAATTGTCATTTCTACTTGGGAGGTGTTTTTTTGTTAATGAAAAATAAATACAGAGGGATTCTGCTAATTAAAATGACATAATGGAGTTTTTGATAGTTAGACAAAGCACAAGAGGTATTTTGACAGATATAATGTGAAATTATTATATTATTTTTATTGACAATGGTTGAAAATTACGAAATTGCCCCTTGCTCCTCCTATTTTTTGGCCAAAAATGGGTCTAGGGTGCAAAGTGGAAGGCAGAGTATGTTTTCAGGGTGCAAAGTGGGATTGATTTTTTTCGAGGGTGCAAAGTGCCAAAATGATGCATTTCCAGGGTGCAAAGTGGGATAAAGCCCCTAAAATACCTTTATTGTCTACTTATCTCAACATTTACTATTTACACATTATCCAAGTTTTACATTCTCTTTCTTAAAGATAAAATAGAAAAATAAATAATTAATATTATATTGAAATTTAAAAGCGATAAAAATTTAAGATAAATTTTTTTCTCTAAAACAAACAGAGAGAGTAACTCGTTAATTAAAAATAGAGTAAAGTAAGTGATAATTACTCATTTGTTACACTATTGTGCGACCTGCACTTACATATTATTACAAAGATCCAACACGTGCAATATTGTCTCGCTGAAAAAGCCTACAACACATCACTTTCACACTTTTTTGTAACGTTAATAAAATTATTTAATACATACAATTAATTAGTATATATACTCATTTTATTTTATGTATGTATACTTGCATCCCCTATAATTAATGAGGATTAATATAAGACTTGAAATTCAAAATCAATATTTGTTAGCAAGGGTGAAGAGGTATAAGATATCCTGACGTGGACATTTGTCGTGTGAAGCATAAACAATAAAGGTATTGATAATTACTGAAACTATGTGAACGATTATAAATTTTTAACTACTTTTAGTGATAAAACGTATTAATTGAATTCAAAATTGAATCGGATGTGGGCCGCAAATTGATAATACAGTATACAGTATTTCATAATATCAGTTGTGTATTGTAATTAATTACAAATGTGCGTGAAGACGAGTGTTATATTTTTATATTTTATGGGAGTGTTAAAAGTCGTGGTGCATACAATTTTATTATCATGGAATATGCACAAGCGGTTGTCGAAGTGGTGATGAATAAATTTGTCACTTCTCAAACATACCAGATTCCACATATGGAAAATCGTTGTATAGTCGTGGTGATTGAGTTTTAGCAATGCCTTTGTGCTTTTACTCCTGTTTTTAATCGAGGTGGATACTCATGTTCTTTTTAGTGAATACAATCATGGACAAATTTTTTTCGTTAGCTAAATATTGAATTTTATTCGAAAACTGCATGGAAACTTTTCAAAAACACTAAGAAAATTATAAAACATGGCTAAATTAATAAAAATAAGAGAAGTACCAAGAACAATAAGGAGTTTAAAAAATACACCTTATTTTTAATTTTCAATAATTCAAAAATATTAATATACTTCAATATTTTTAACAGAAAATAAGAAAATTTTGATTCACGAACCAAGTTGAAATACTCTACACAAGATAGAGGTATTGTGCAAGATATTTTTATAAACCTTTAAATATCAACTTTATTTATTTCCTTTTGTCTTTTGCTTTAATTTAAACAACATTTGCGGTATATTAAATAATGGTAGTTAGCTTTTAATACTCTCTTTTATCTATTTGGGTTTTTTTACACTTTGCACTTTGCACTCCTGAAATATGGAAATAAGCATTTTGTACCTTAAAATATAGATTTAGCACTTTGCACCATCGAAATATGAATAATTAAGCATTTTGCACCCTCTTTTATTTTTTCTCAAAAAACCTAGGGACAATATAGGTAATTCATTTTTGGATCTTTGACACTTTGCACCCCCAAAACATAAGAAATGAGCATTTTCACCCCCAAAATAGAATTAGCACTTAACACCCTTGAAATAAGAATAACTCATCAATTTGCACCCCTAAAACACTAGAAATAGACACTTTGAACCCCCTACACACAAAATTAGCAATTAGCACCTCAAATTAAGAAAAGTTCAACATAGCATCTCTCATATTTTCGACCAAGTTGACCACCAGGATATAAAAAAAACCTACTGGCAAAATAGGTAATTCATTTTCTTTTTTTCTTAAAATTTACAAAATACGATTATGAATACTAAATATTCATCTGCAAAATTTATTTTAACATATTTCAATAATTATAATATTTTCAAATGTTCTCAATATATCCAAAAGAATTCGAAAGTTTTTGGAAAGGTAATTATCATATCACAAAAATAAATTTTAAGATGGAAAGAGAAATTAGTATTCTAATATTCATAATAATATTTTCAAATTTAAGGGAAACATAATTTACCTATTTTGCCCCTAGTTTTTTTTACCCCGATGGTTAACTTTGCCAAAAAAATTAGGGGTGCTGGTTGTTGAGTTTTTCTTAATTTGAGATGCTAAGTGCTAAGACCTGAAATTCAAAATCAATATTTGTGAGCAAGGGTGAATAGGTATATGATATCCTTTATCGTTATAGAAATTAAAGACGTGGACATTTGTCTTGTGAAGCATAAACAGTAAAGGGATTGATAATTACTGATGTTGGATAAAGTTGGATAAAAATGATCAAGGGATTTCTTCGAAATTTCTCCTCTCCTTGATCCTTCTTCAAGTTACAAATGCTGACTTGCACGGGATGAACTTGTCAAGAACTCTTCTTTTCCACTTATTTTTCTCTAGAATAACTTACCCCTTTATGTTGGAAATGAGATGCTATTTATAGGAAAATTTTGGGAGGTGAAGAGTTTCCTCCATAAATGTAAATGAATTAAGTAGGGGTAAAATAGTCATTTTGACTAGTGATATAATTATTTATTATCAAATTTATTAATTAGAGAATTACTAAATGCCCCTATATCATAAATTGCCACTATCATGATGTCCCCCCAATTCCGTAAGTGAATTTTTTTCAATTGCGGAATTTAAAATACATAAAATATATACTTTGATATTTATATATATATATATATATATATATATATATATATATATATATAGATTAGAATATGTTCCTTATTTAGAAGATACAGATTTTGTAAAATAATATCACACCTTTCAAACTTAATATTATTAAGCTTCTTTCTCGAGAAAATACTTTCGAAGAATGTCGTCACGAGGTACTAATTGTTAATTCAGTTTTTTTTAACTCTGCCTCGGCCGCACTCAGCCTGGGCATATGCTGCATTGGCTGGCACGGCCGAAGCAGCTCATCCTCGGCCACACCTAACCGAGGCATAGCATGCCTCGGCCCATCCAGTACCAGCCGAGGCCGAGGCAGCATGCTTTCGGCCACACCTAGCCGAGGCATAGCATGCCTCGGCCCATCCAGCACCGGCCGAGGCAGCATGCCTCGGCCACACCCAGCCGAGGCATAGCATTCCTCGGCCCATTCAGCACCGGCCGAGGCAGCATGCCTCAGCCAAACCCAGCCGAGGCACATCTGCCTCGGCCAAGCCCAACCGAGGTATTGTGTGCCGAGGCTTTGGTTACTTGTGGCTAGCCGGGGCAATTCCATTAATTAATGTGTATGATATATATATATATATATATATATATATATATATATATACATTTATGATTTATGTCCTGGCCGACCGAGGCAATTACATTAATCAATTTGTTTGTATGCATTCTATATATATATATACATAATTAAGTTGTCTGCTACTACACGTGGCTATATATATGATTTGCACCACTTTTGAAAGATATTATGTAGTTACTATGCTTATAATTTTTTCAATGTATATTGAAATATGAATGTTGAACTATGTAATTGGTATTGAAGCCAGGGACGATTGATTGCCTAGGCCGAAGATATGGCCAGCTGAAGATTATATGTTTTTATTCTTTATGGTTAAGGTATCTCCTCGTTCGGGACAGTCGAAGTTGTCGTGCATTTTTCGTGCCTATCGAGATTAATATGATGTTGCACCTCATTCGCGGCGATCGAGGTCGCCACATTTTGGTCATGTGGTCTAAGGCCTTTTCACGCCATTCACGTCGACTGAGGTCATCGCGAATTGCCCGCGCCTCTGTCATGTCTTTGCACTTGGGAGTGAATATGAGGTTTGATTCTTCACTTATAAAATTTTTTTTTAAGGCATGTGTAATTATAGTGATTTTCACAACGAAGACTTTTTCGATCTCCAACGTTTGTGTTCCTCGAGAGTGCACGTTGTCCCATGGATTTCTCGGTTCCAGGACATGGAGTGATTGAAAAAACCATTATCCCAAAAATGCATGATTGAAGAACCATCGTCTCGAAGAAGTAATTTAATTTTTTTTTTCACTTCTAGGACATGCGTGATTGAAGTATCATTATCTCAAAGTAGTCAGTTTTTTTTTGCTTAATGTTTCTATTTCTCGGCCTCGGCCAAGGCTATTGTAACGCCCCAAAATTTCGAACCCTTTTGATTGGATTTTTAATCCAAATTTAAGTGCTACATTTTATTTTCAAAGTTAAGCATTAATTTGAACAAATTAATTGAACATTGTGATCTTTTGAACTTGAAATAATTAAATATAAAAGTTACTTTAAAATTAGATTAAGACCTTTTTGAAAGATTTTTGGGCTTGGATGCACAAAATTTTTATTTTTGGGGACAAAAATGTAAGTTTTCAAAACTTCGGGGGGCATAGTGCAAATTTGCCCCAAGTTCCAGATTTTTGTAGGAGAGTAATCATTTTCTCTCCTTGCACACTCCTAGGGCTGTCAAGCATGCCCTTGGGTAGATAAACTCATCCACCTAAGTTGACATGCATTGGTGGAAAATGTGGAGTAATAATACTCCTTCATTATCATATTGTATGTATATGTGTATATACATTAAAAATCTGATTTCATAACCTAATAAATATCCTCCTCAAACCTACATTATCTTCTTTACAACTTAAAAATTACTTAGATACACTTAGAGAGAAAATAAAAGAGAGAAAAGAGACAACACATTTAGAAAGAGAGTTTTCGGGTATACTCAACCCAGCCTCGAATTTTCGATCATTCCGCCTTCTTCCAGCGTTGGATCATGCCCAAATTTTGCGTGAAGGTCCTACACACATGGATCTACATATTGACCGTTCGGATCGTCGTTTGGAACTCCCGAAGTGAATCGACAGCCGTTAGGAAATGGTGAAAAGTAAGGATTTGAGGGCCTTTTTATGAACCACCACCGGAGCCGCCACCACTGCCACCGGAGCTGCCACCACCACCTTCGGAGTTCTGGAAATGAAGAGAGTTTCACCTCCTTCGTTGTTTTGGGTAAAAAGACATCCATGCATGTGTTATTTAGTCTTTGTGATATTACTTTCTTCTCTTTAAAATATATGTTGAAGAAGTTTAGTTTGTCCTTGTGATAAGTTGTTGAGTTCATGTTTAATATTAGATATTTAATGTGACTTGCTTTGGTTTTGTTTAAATATTGCTTATATGTTTGGATCTTGATTTATTTTCGTAAAAAAGGTTATTGTTCATAATTTTAGAAACTTTGGGGGGTATTTTGAAAGATTTTAAAAGTTCAAGGGTTAGGAATGCGAAAATTTTGGAGTATAGTGGACTGAAAATATTTATTTTTGTTTGATATTTGGTTAGTTTTACTTGAAAAAATTTGTTTTAAAGTTTGTTTCGATATTTTGCAAAAATGGGAGTTTTTGAAACATTTGGGGTTATTTTTGTAAATCTAAAAATAAGGGGGCAAAGGTGTTGTTTTGTCACTGTTTTTACATAGTAACTTTTATTAACTTTTGATTAATTAATTTGATGTAGTGCTTTGTTCGCTTTTGTTTTAAGATTGAAAATTTGTAATTTTTACGAAGAAAATTTATGATCAAAAAAATTTTGTTTCTCATTGTTAGTTGGTGAAAAGTATTAAAACTTATTTTTAATCTCAGTTTTATAGTGAAAATTATGCTTGATTATTTTTAAATATTTCTTAAATGCGTGGATCTTAAATTACTTTTCAAGAAAATCGGTTTGATTAAGTTTTCAAAACTATGAGGGTGTTTTTGAAAAGTTTTAAACTTATGGGAATTTTAAAGCTTTGATTTTTGAATTAACAAGATACTTAATACTTTTATTTGATTTTCGATATGAGTTTAGTTAAAAATCTTTTGATTTAAAGTTTGTTGCAATTTTTTTAAAGATGGATATTTTTAAAAGTTTAGGGGCTGTTTTGTAAATCTGGAAAATGAAGGGAAAATTTTGCTACTTTGGCATTGTCTTTTTTGAAATTATAATTTTGTGTTTTGAAAATAATAACTTTTAAGTAGAGTTGATGTCGTAATTTTTTTAAGCACTTTTGTGTGATGTGTTAGTTTAGGAAATCCTTGTGTAGGATTTTCATTAGTTATATTTCTAAGTCGTATACGTACTTGCTCAGGTTTCGGATACGCTTCATTTGTGGAGTTTTAGTCGCTATACTAAGCGACAAAGGTGAGCGCTGTGTGTTTAATTTGTATGTCGGTCCGATGTGCTAGTAGATCGAGTCCAAACATGCACTTAGGCTCTTAATAATCAAAGCATGAATTTTATTCTAACTTTTCTTGCATGTCGTCACGAATAGGTTGACTTATTTGGTCAACATTACTCGCATGAAATCACTTAGCATTTCAACATGATTATCCAAATACATGCTACATCCGAATCTACTAGTTGCGAATATATTTTTTTGAAATTATCATGATACCCAAAATTTCATTTGATAAGTTATTAAATGTTGGTAATATGTTAATATGTTTGATATGTTATGTTCCGTTTGTTTTCGACTATATGTTTCCGTTTGTTTTCGATTTTGTGTGGGCCCCCTTTTGATTGGTATATGGACCCGATGCCAACCTGGCCGGCAAGGGCCAGCAGGATTGTCACGGTTACCCGTAGGCCTGGCCTTACAACCTAAGTGGGGAGGAACACTTGGGGAGTAAGGACGAACTCCGGCAAAGACATGTCGATGCATTTTTGATAGTAAGGTCGCTCCTTACTTGGTGAGTTTGGATGGATATCAGACTGAGGATGGAGGGTAAGTGGAGGACGGCATCAACAATTCTTGGTTATGTGAATTCCGTGTTTCTTCCGTCTTGAATATATGTTTATTTGCTTGATAACATGATTATGTTATATATATGTTGCATTCACACATCACCATGCAAATTCACTCATAGCCTCACTAAGTTGGACGATCAACTTATGCGTTCTATGTTTCACTCTTTTCAGTTTCAGGCGTTCTGGAAATAATAGTCGGGTTGCGGTTAGGTCATCACGGTTGCGGTCCCACCCTAGTATTCGGGAGTGTAGTAATATTTTGTGATCGATTTATGCTCTTTTTCAATTTTGATTAAAACCTTGTTTAGAATGTTTGATTTGTTAAAGTTGATTTATATTTTTGTCAAAGATTCAAGATTTTCATAAATTACTTAATTATCTCTCTCGGTTGATTTTGTTCAAATATTTTGATATACTTTGATTAAATGATTCCGCTTTAAAACCTTTAATTTATTGTTTCTTAAGAACAACTTTTAATTTATCGTTTTCGTTTAAAAAAAAAAAAAAGGGCTTCGATGCTTTTAACGCTTTTTTTCAAAATAACAATAATTTTTCGACCGTTTTTCGACGGACCCGCGGAGCCGGGCCGTCACAGCTATGGTGATAGGATGCCCCCCCCCCCGGTTTCGGCAATAATGCGTAGGAGTTGCTGTCAAAATTTAGTTCGATTTTTTGGTGAAGGTCTCACCGTGGACGGGTTGGCCGATGTCATTGTGCTTCGATCGCGCTACTGGTGCACCTTGGGTGGATCCTTATGCCTCGACCGGGTATTTGAGCTTAGTCCGAGTTTATACCTCAGCCGAGCATGCGCCTCTGTCGGGTTTATGCCTCGACTGGGCCATTGTGCCTCGGCCGAGGTTCTCCCTTGGCAGACCTTTATGCCTCGGTCGGGTCTGTACCTCGGCTGTGGTTTTTCCTCGATCGGGCATGTTCCTTAGCCGGCCTTTGTGCCTTAATCGTGCCTTGATCTTGCCCTTGTGCCTCGGTCAGGCATTCTTCGCTTTGTTCGATCATGTATTGCTTGTTACGGACGTGATTTCGTTGTTGGTGATGCGAGATTCAAGTAATTTGGATTTGGAGATTTCGAGTAATTTATTGTCTAAGTGTGATCATGTCACTTGTTGAGGTTTTGTATTTTATTTGTCTCATTTTGGCGAGGATATTTCCTTTAGCCTTGATAAATTTTTATTTTATTTTTCTCGTTGGAGGCGCGGTATATCCATTGATGCCTTTAAAGAGTTATTTTGACTCTGAGGCGAGGATTTTTCCGCTAGCCATATTTGTGTATATATATATATACACACACACATATATACATAATGCTATTAAAGAGCAACACTGATTCTAAGGCAATGATTTTGCTTTAAGCCTTGAGAACTTTTTATTTTTATTTCCTTGTTTGGAGATAGACAGAGTCATCTTATGGAATTAATACATGTATCCTCGCACGAAAAATGAAATCCTTCAGTTGTTACTATTGAACTTTTATTGATCGGTACATGCTAATGAAACTTTGAAATATTATAGTCGAAGACTAGCAACAATGCTACATGATTTCTCTAGTTCTTGCATTGCTTTTATCCATAGACTCTCCAGCTTTGTTTGTTTGCTTTCGATCTCATCTTCCTTTGCATCAGGAACATCGCTCATCATTTGTTCAGTTGGCTCGTTCTCAGTGGTATAGTTCGGTCCAAACTTAGCTTTCTTCTATTCTTCAAAATGTTAGCATAACATTCCGTAATCATCAATCATCAGCAGTGATAGTCTGGTTATATTCCTCCGCTTGGTAAATATGGTGTTTGGCATATAGTGAAGGTCCCAGCAACGTTCCTTCTTACGAGAGCTTTCTTATATTAGTTGAGTCTCCTCCAACTGTCCCCCTTGATATTACGTTAATTGTGCCGACGTTTGAAAATATATCGTCTTGTCTGGCCAGTATTATGCTATTTCCATTTGGTCTTTGTCCACCGGTTCTCACTGGGGACAAATTTCTTCTCTGGGATGAATTTTTTTCAGGAGCAACCTTCTTTCTTCTTCTCACAAATTAGCCTATCTATCTCATCTTTCAGATGGTAGCAATATTTAGTATTGTGCCCTCGAGCTCGCCCATACTATAGGGGCGAATGAACCTCTCTTTAATGGTATCACGAGAGGTAGTTGCTCTCTTATTTATTCTTATTCTTTGTGCATGTCATTTTTTCCTCCACTCTTTTCTTCCAGTGCTTCGAGAAGAGCTTTTTCTCTTTCCATCCTGGGCCGAGGTTGCCTTAGCGCCTCCTCCGCTCCTGGGGCTTTATTAGTGGCTTTCTTATTTAAAGTTTGCCTTGAATTAGGTTCCTCTTGTCGCCTCTGCTCATCTTTATCGGGCCTTGAGGATGTGCCTGGGACTTCGAGCAAGGACCGTAGTGGATCGAGCATTCATTATTTCTTGGCCATGTATCGTGCAACCGCACTTGCTACTACTGTTGCTGCCATCTTATCAAGAATTTCTTGGGCCATTTGTATGGTAGATGCTAGGGGTGGTGCTTCAGGGTAAGGTATTTGAGTTAGTGCACTCATGTGCCTCTCTCCGGTTGGATCAACAATTGCGCCTCTTCAACTAGGTGGATTGTGTCGTGCGCCTCCTCCACTAGGTCGCGTCATGTGCCTCCTTCAGGCGATGGATCGCCTTATGTGCCTCCTTCACGCGATGGATCGCCTTATGCGCCTCCTTCAGCTAATGAATCGCCTTATGCGTCTCTTCCACCAGGTGGATCGCGTCATGCGCCCCTTCAGCGGATGGATTGCCTTATGCATCTCCTTGAGCGAATAATCGCCTTATGCATCTCCTTCAGCGAATGAATCGCCTTATGCGTCTCCTCCACCAGGTGGATCGCGTCATGCGCTTCCTTCAGTGGATGTATAGCCTTATGCGTCTCCTTCAACGAATGAATCGTCTTATGCGTCTCCTTCAGCGAATGAATCGCCTTATGTGTCTCCTCCACCAGGTGGATTGCGTCATGCGCTTCCTTCAGCGGATGTATCGCCTCATGCGTCTCCTTCAGCGAATGAATCGTGTTATGCGTCTCATCCACCAGGTGGATCGTTCGACTCTTCTGTGTTTTCCATTGGTTCTCTTCATTCTCATTCGCCATCTCGACATGCAAATCAAGCAAAAATTTCCCACATACGGCGCCAAAATGATGCTGGATAAAAATGATCAAGGGATTTCTCCGAAATTTCTCCTCTCCTTGATCCTTCTTCAAGTTACAAATGCTGACTTGCACGGGACGAACTTGCCAAGAACTCTTCTTTTCCACTTATTTTTCTCTCGAATAACTTACCCCTTTATGTTGGAAATGAGATGCTATTTATAGGAAAATTTTGGGAGGTGAAGAGTTTCCTCCATAAATGTAAATGAATTAAGTAGGGGTAAAATAGTCATTTTGACTAGTGATATAATTATTTATTATCAAATTTATTAATTAGAGAATTATTAAAATGCCCCTATATCATAAATTGCCACTATCAATTACTGAAACTATATGAACGATTATACAATTTTAGATACTTTTAGTCGTATTTATTGATTTCAAAATTGAATCGCAAATGCCCAATCACCAAGCATGCATGTGGATGTGGGCCGAAAATTGATAATATAGTATATTTCATAATATCATTTTGTGTATTGTATTTCATTACAATGAGTGTGAAGGCGAGTGTTATATTTCATAGAAGTGTCAAAAGTCGTGGTGGATACATTTTCATTATTATGGACTATGTACAAGCCGTTTTCGTTGTCGAAGTGGTGGTGAATACATTCGTCACTTCTCAACATACCACACATGGAAAATCGTTGCAGAGTTGTGGTGATTGAGTTTTAGCAATATATGCCTTTGTGTTTTCACTAATGCTTTTAACCATGGTGGATACCCATGTTCTTTGTAGTAAAATAAAATCATGGACAATTTTTTTTTTTATTTCTAGTATATGTTTCCATAAGCTAAATATTAAATTCTTTCGAAAACTGCATGGAAACGTTTTGAAAATACTAAGAAAATTATAAATAAAATGGCTAAATTAAGAAAAATAAGAGAAGTACCAAGAAAAATAAGGAGTTTAAAAAATACACCTTATTTTGTCACTACTAGAAAAACTTAAATTTGCAACCGAATATTTGCAACCGAATTAAATCGGTTGAAAATTTGAATAAAATTGCAACCGAAATAATATCGGTTGCAATTTTGGCCCATAATTGCAACCGAATGTGTTTCGGTTGCACTTTTTGCCCAATTTGCAACCGAAGTTTAATTCGGTTGCAATTTGGGCCCAGAATTTAAGTCGGTTGGAAATTCGGTTGGAAAACTATTCGGTTGGAATTTCGGTTGCAAACTCATTTCCAACGGAGGTTTTTTCAACCGGTGTCTTCGGTTGCAAAATCGGTTAGAAATTCAGGTTTCCAACCGATTTTTACCCATTTTCGGTTGGAATGTCGGTTGGATTTTTAGTTTTTTTTAGTAGTGTGTTTTCAATAATTCAAAAACATAAATACTTTTCAATATTTTTGATAAAAAAAAATCTGAAATTTGATTCATGAATTGAATAAAATGTACTCGTACAAGTTGAAGTAACCTACACAAGATAGAGGTACTGTGCAAGATATTTTTATAAACAATTAAATATCAACTTTATTTATTTCCTTTTATCTTTTGCTTTATTTAAACAACATTTGCGGTATATTAAATAATAGTGGTTAGCTTTTAATACTTTCTTTTATCTTTTTGGATAATTATTCAGCTTTCAATAGTTGATACACATGCAGCTATTTCTTACCCAGATCGGGTTTGGCCGAACCCAAAGTAACTACATGACAAGTGTAATACACTTGCTTTGGGATTGAATGTAACTTCCAGAAAAGTAATCAATCACAAAGCAAGTGCAATACACTTACTTTATGGTTGGATGGGTTTGGTCAAGCCAGGCTTGAACAATGATTTTCCTGCAGTTAATTGCACATATATACTACATTTAATGCATGAGCGAGCATGGTTTGTCCGACGTTCTAAGAAAGAATTGGAAACTAGAGAGCATTAATTAGTCCACTTTAGAATATATTTTAACTTTATATGATGCATTTTGTATATAAGAGGGATTAATGTGATACACTACATTGATAAGATGGACGAATTTACTATAAAAAATTCAAGAGGGACGAATGTGTTATAAGTGGGACGAATGTGATATAATACATTGATAAGAGGGATCAATCTGCTATAAAAAATTTAAAAGAGACGAAAGTACAAAAATTAATCCATAAAGAGGACCAAAAGCGCGACTTACTCTAGTGATAACCTGATAACATTAAATATCGTCACAATTAGTGACGACATTTTGCTTGTCGCTTTTGGTACATAATGAAAACTAAGTTACAATTATAGTGTTACTAATATGCGTATGAAAAGAATATATTTTAGCAACAAAAATTGATTAATTATTACTTAATATATGTACATACATATAGTACTAAATCTAATAATATCCCCTGTATTTAAACTAAACAAAACCCATCTCTTTCAGTAATACTTAATCAAATTAATGTCATTTCACTAATATAGGCCCATTGATCATCACATGCCCGAATATGGAATGACAACACTAGCTAGTTGCATTCCAAGTTGTTCATGCCCCCACATACGTCAACTTGCTTAATGTGTACCCTAATTAGTAGCATTTTTTGGCTAGTAAATTATGTTTAACCATTCTATCTCTACGTATCATTTGGACTATATAGTCATAATCCACTTGGAGAAATTGACATAAAAAAGTTGTCAAAGCGACATATTTCAAGGGGCCCTATCTAATGTACTGAGTGTCAATGGGGGAGCATATCCAAGATAAAAGTAGATAATTGTAGAGAAATTAAAAAAAGAAAGCAGAGAAATTCTAAAATCATTTCCCCTTAGTTCCATCATCCTACATAAGAGTTAATTGAATAATATGTCATTTATGGTGAAGATCCGTTTGTGCGCAGAGTGTACAGCAGTATAGTGGGATCCCGATGTTTGGTGGAAACACAAAGTTTTAGGACAAGAGTTCTGATGGTCCATAATTAGTCTAGTGTAAGCTTTGATACCTGAGTTATAAAAAAAAAAGCAATGCGCCCTAGTACTTTATGAGTGTGCATACCGTGTTTATATATATTTATTACATATCCCATTGTTTCTAACGTTTTATTTGTCTCATTATTTTCTTAATTTTTTTTTTTTTTTTTTTTTTTTTAGTATGAGCTCAATATACATGTATTTATAAGAAATTGTGAATATATATATAACATAAAAACAATCATGATAATTTTTTACAAGCCAATATGAATATACAAGCAAGTATTCTTATTTAGATTATGTCTATAATAAATTTTATACGATAAATATATATGTGATATTAGATTATACATGACCTATCCTAGCCTGATTTATATATATAAAAGCATATTAGTATATGTCATAGTTAATGTTCATATTTAGACTGTATTTTCGTGGCAAAATCAAAATTCTTAAATTCAAATTCCATAAAAACTATGCTATTTTTCTAACTTCATATAAATCTTAATTATTAGCTGTTTAATCATTGTAATATATCATTGTAAATATTTTATATAATTCACTATATATCTTAATGAATAATATGTATTTGAGATATTTTAATGAATACTATCAACTTCTGAAAAATATCTTGTACAGATCTCTCGGGAAGTTCGGAAATGGCCCATGGGTCCATTTCTTTATACTAAGGAAAAAATACCTTTAATTGATTAAAGAAAGAGCGCCCAGCCTAAGAGCAAAGTCCACGTGTAAACAAACTATAGGTTGAGATAATCGTAAAATTTGATTCAATTCTTGCATTGGCAGCCTGGCGGCTGGGACTTGAAATCAGAAATCAACGAATTCATGAATTAGCATAAACTGATGTACTCCGATTGATTAAGGTTGGCGATATTGCCGGATCACATATTATTGGTGTCAGAGCAATATTTTCATTATGATTGATTTACCCTTCTTGTAGAATGCAATTTAATTATGGAATAAAGATCGTTTTTAGAAAATACAAAGCCATCAAAATCTTCTTTCCTGTCTGTTTCATCAAAATCACCAAAATCAAGTAAATGTTTCTTTCTCTTGGTCAGATTAAAGCCTCTTTTACAAAATTTCTCGAATGGTAAATCGTGTTTTAAAATCTGCTACCATGATTTAATTTGAAATGTTTTTGAATAATATCTTGTACTGTAGTAGATGGAAAATTCTTGTCCAAGCCTGATTTGCCAAACACATCCAATCACCAAGCAAGTGTATTGCACTTACTTTTTGATTGGTTACTTTCCTGGAAGTTACATCCAATCCCAAAACAAGTGTATTACACTTGCCATGTAATTAGTTTGGGTTCGGCCAAACCCGGTTTGGGTAAGAATTTCCCCAGAAAATGTTTAAGGAATTTAAAGGGGAATTTATTAAAAAAACTGGAAATTGCTACTCTAATTAACCATTTTGCTGGCATCGGCTATGAGGAGAAAAATCAAAATCTCTAGTCGGTAATTTTATTGGAAATGGTGGGAACCCAGCGGGTGAAATTTAAGCCATTCATGTTGATGAACTGATCAAATTATACAGTATTTGCTTAGTGCTATCAAATATCAAATTTGAAAAAATTCTTCAAAATGATAACTGCGTTTGGGTGGATGAAAGAGATAGAAACAAAGTTCGTTCCGGCAACGCCATTAAAGGAATGTGAAGAGATATGTTAATTACCTTTTTCTTTTAATTAGTTGCTATAATTAATGATAAGGGTAAATCTGTCATAATGAAAAAGTTGCGGCAGCAACAAAACGTGCTCTGACAATATCGTTAGCCATTGATTAATTGAATAATATGAAGGAAATAGAGCAATTAATTGGGATTTGTTGGGTTCTAAACTCTATATTAGTTTAAGCTCACATCAATAGAGTTAGTTTTTTTTTTATAGAATGATGAATATGAATACTCTATTACTCTATTCAAATTAAACACCAAATTAAAATATAATTCAAATTTAAAACCTATAAATATGAGATGCACGCAAACAGAATATTGCACAAAAATACAAGCAAGTATTATATACATGATATTAATCCCCAGACGGACTCAATAAATAAGTGAGACGGAATGAGACATCATCCTAATGAAACATATTTCGATCATTACATAGTAGATCTTTTGCTGCCATGTGCAGAATCAACAAATAATAAGAATACTATCTCGCTCTTTGCTCCTAATTACATACTTCCTTCGACCCATTTATTTTGCTCCCTTTTATTACAGTACCTGGTCAAACATTTATGGTGTATTAAACCTTTTAAATATTGATATATATAGTGTCATATGATATTATCAACTTATTAGTAAAATTTATTAATTAAATTAATTATTATAATTTTTATAAATTTAGTCAAGTTAATTGATCAACTATACCAATAAATAAAAATAATTGGGATGGAGAAGTACTAATTTGTTTTGAACATTGAAAGTGTATCATCATTATCACAACTGGTCTAGCCTAATAATTGTCCGTGTTTTAACTTTTAAGTAAAACTATTTGTCCATCTAATTGACTAAATCCAAACAATCTAATAAATATTCACATCAATCAAATAATCCGGGAAACTTTTCCTAAGTTTAGCTCCTAGAGAAATATAAGTTGCATAGTAATTAATAGTAATAACAAGGGTCAGTTCGGATTTATCAAAAAAAAAAAAAAAAAAGCCAATGGTCAGTTTGAAGATATTTTTAGAAAGTAATTGAAAGAGCTAAATATCCCCAACCCAAGCACCTCCCTATAAAAAAGGCATTTCCCTCCCATTTATTTCCATACTCACATACAAAATACAAAAAAGATAAAAATAAAATGGGAAGTCATTTTAATAAATCGCTATTTATCATAATCACGCTTTTCACGTCCTCCCTAAGCTGTGGCAGCGCCGCCTCCGGAGCCACCAACACCGATTTCATCAAATCATCTTGCTCCACCACAACCTACCCCACACTATGCTACTCCTCCCTCTCGAGCCAAGCAAGCGCAATCCAACAAAACCCGAAGCTCCTCGCACACGCCGCCCTCTCGGTCAGCCTCGACACCGCCAGCTCCACCTCCGTCAGCATCGTAAAACTCTCACGTGCCGCCGGCATGAGGGCACGTGAAGTAGGTGCGATGCGCGATTGTGTGGAGGAGTTGAGTGACTCGGTGGACCAGCTCCGACGGTCTATGGTGGAGATGAGCCAAATAAGGAGCTCAAACTTCGGGTTAATGATGAATGACATTCAAACCTGGATTAGCGCCGCCTTGACGGATGAGGATACTTGCGCCGATGGTTTTGCCGGAAAAGTTATGAACGGAGGTGTTAAGACGGCGGTGAGGCAACAGATTTTGAATATTGTGCATATAACGAGCAATGCCTTGGCACTTGTCAATAGCTATGCTGCCTTACATGTTTAATTAGAGTATATATTATCTCTTAAATACGTATGATTGTGTTAGTGTGGTTGATTGATTAAATTAAGGTGTATATTAAGATTGTTGCTGAGAAAGTATTCGGATGAAATTAATTGCATAAGTATGAAATTTTTAATTATTTTTGTTTTACTATGGTCTAAGATTGAATGTTTTGTGATCCAACTAATTATTGCAGAAGTGAAATGCAAGAACATCTCCTATATTTGTCTAATTGGCCAAAAAAAAAAAAAAGAATTATGAGCAAAAAATTCTTATATATATGTTATCTTCTATTAGCAACAATTGCTATTAAGCCGTAGTACATTTTCTATAGAAAAAATGATAATTATACTCTTATCATAAAATGCGGAAGATCCCAATTCACCTATAATAATATTGTTGTGAAGTTGAAATTTCAATAATCTACATGTTAACTCGAAAATTTGATAATAACTTATGAAAATATTTTAAATGGTGCAGTAAGCTAATAAAATGCTCTTACATTTTTTTTTTGCTAATGAAAGATAAAAGAGGAGGGGTTTTGTTAATAAAAAAACACGAGGGGCTTTCTGCCAATTAATAAAGCAAGTGAGTGTTTTTGCATTTAGCTCATACAATGAGATAATTTCACTGATGGTATCAAAGTTTAAATAGATTCTCATTTGTGGTACCATAAAAGTTTAAGCCGACACATTTAGTATCATAATTTAACAAATTAACTCTTATTTGATATCGCCGTTAAAAAACCATTAAGTGGTTGATGTGGCAGTTAAGTCAATTTGAACTATTGCAAAATTGATGTTGTTTTTTATGTTGATTGATAATTCTATCCCATAATATTTCAGACAGGCAAATAACACCAAATCTTCAAATTTACTAACGATTTTTAGTCCATATGGTTGTCCAATTTAAAAAAAGAAATTCGAACAAAGACCATGTGCGGACCAATTTGGAGATTTTACTTATTATATTTACATATATATTTAACTAATTGATTTTATAAATTTTATTAATAAATTAAATAATACTCTAACATAAATTTGAAAAAAAAAAAATTTATTAAATCTAAAATTTATATAATAGTATTAATTTATTGAATATTTATTAAAATAATAAAACTATACTTTATTATTAATTATTAATTATCATTTCTAAAAAGAGAAATAACCTAAACCCCAGCCACACACCGTACCCCAAAGTCCAGACCACCACTCTCCGGTGTGCTGTTTGCCAGAGAAAGTTTGGGGGTCTTATTCGTCTTGTCGTTGCGAACTAACACGTATAAACAATTTTGGTTGTTATTTATTAAATCTCACGCATTGCTCTTAGAAAATTCAAATCTCACAACTCCGATTCTTCTCTAATTTCAATTTGCGATTCCGGATTCGACCAAATCAAGAAATTCTTGCCCCATTAGTACCCCCTAGACCGAGGCTACAATCCCCATTTACTTAACTGCGACATTATTCGTTAATTTTTAACGTCGATATCAAATGTGTCGGTTTGAATTTTTATGATGTCACAACCAAAAATCAATATAAAGTTTGAAACCACAATTGCAATTCTATCCTAAAAATAGTTCTTATTAATATACAGAACTTAAAAATATTTGATCTTAGCAAGTTAGCATCTTAACATTTGAAACTGAACCTGACAAGTCATAATCAATCACAATACTTCAAAATTAATAATCAATGGGTTAAATCCAACTTTAAAAAAGTTACTACCAGGTCATTTAGACTATAGTCATAGTCACTTGGAGAAAATTGACATAATCAACTTGTCATAGCGACATATTTGAAGGGCCCTATCTAAATGTACTTAGTGTCAAGTCGGGAGCATATCCGAGATACAAGTAGATAATGTTTTCTTATAAGAAAAATTGTAGAGAAATTCCATCATCTTACGTAGGAGTTAATTCCATCATCCTACGTAGGAGTTAACTGGAAAAAGATATAACGATCCCTTTGTTTATTTGTAGACTTGGATAAAACCAACACATTCTTAAAAATGCAAGTAATTATAGTAGTTATTTAGTTATATTAAAAGTTGACATTTTTATCTACTTCACAATACAATACTAATCTTATTGTTGGATGAAGATAAATAAGTGAGGGAGGTATTGATGATTTTTAAAAGTTATCAGCTAAGTAATGGAAGCTTAGTTAACCTATGAAAATATTTAACCGAAGAGACAAGTACAAATCAGAAAGGTTAAATATTTTGTCCAGAAGACTACTGATCTGTTGCTGAGTTCGAAATCAAACTGATGGATTTCAACAAAGTCAAATCAGATAAGTTTGGTTTGAATCAAAGAGTTTTCATCAGAAGAGTAAATTTGATCAGCAGAGTCAAAGCGATCAGAAAGTTTCTTCAACGGGTCACTTGAAGTAATAAATATTCTAAGAGAAGGATATTAAAGACAAATGATTGAATAGAACCCTCGGACCAGCAGAGTGCATTAAATGCGACTGATAAGAAGTACAACAGAGATGTACAGTGAACAGTTGCAGGGAGTCGTTTCATAAATGGGGATCAGTACTCGGGAAGAGCCAAATTTTGTTTTATCTCAACGGGCAAAATTCAAATTCTCAAGTATAAATAGTTCTAGATTCAAGAGTTAGAGACAAGCAACTCATTTAAAACTGAGAAAATTCACGATCAAATCTTCAAGTCTCATATTCAAAAGAGAACAGTAACAGCGAAGTCATCTGTTGACAACCTGAGTCGAGAAAACAAGCATACAATCAAAACCTTAGTGATTTCTGTAAAAGAGGGAGTTGTGAAAAGTAGTTTTCCATCTTAGTGAGTGAAAATACTTCTGAGTATAGGTTTTCTGAGTGATCTCCTACAACGAACTTGTGTCTTAAAAGCACAAGTGGAGTGTACTATTTACTTTGTGTTAATTCATAGTATAACCTAAATCTTCGTGAATGAGGCAGCAGGTAGATGTATCAATTCATTTGGCATACAATGAAAATCAAAAGTGGTTCAATCCATTCACTCTTTCTTAGAACTCTGCAAACTTTTAGCTGCAGCAGGTAGGTTTGATAACATGACATACTTCTTTATAACTTGAAACACTTCACTTGCTGAACCACTTGAAGTGCTTACTGGAGCATGACCTCTTATATTTTCCCTAAGGTGCAGCCCCTGAGTTGGAGGTCTTGGTGGGAGCTGACTTGGAGGTCTGAATGGAGCCTGCATTTTATTTGAATAATATTAAGTACAAAGAATATGATTAAGAAAAATATTAAGTACAAAGAATAAACTTACATTTTTAGTAGCAGTTACCATATCCACATCTACAAGTACCATATCCACATCTACAAGTTTCTTCTTTCCCTTTGCCACCTATATTTAAACATGTAACTAAACATGATTAACACCAACATGACATTATTAAAAGTCTCTTTAAAACACAAGTAAGAAAATTTAGGGAATAAAACCTGAATTTCAGGTACCATATCCACATCTACAAGTGATTCCTTTCCTTTTCCCTCCTTAACCAAAATATTATTTAAATCAATCAATCAAATCAATCAACCACTATACAAATATACTCATCACAAAAAAAGCCTTGATCAAATGCTTACATTATCTTGAGAGTTCATTTGAGTGGACAAAGGGGCATCATCATCCAAATTTATTTCACTTGCAAGTGGGGTATCCGTAGCCACCTTCTCACTAGCATCATTTGACTCAGTCCTCTTCCTCTTCTTAGTCTGCACCATTTAACCATTTAAACATGATTAACACCAACATGACATTATTAAAAGTCTCTTTAAAACACAAGTAAGAAAATTTAGGGAATAAAACCTGAATTTCAGGTACCATATCCACATCTACAAGTGATTCCTTTCCTTTTCCCTCCTTAACCAAAATATTATTTAAATCAATCAATCAAATCAATCAACCACTATACAAATATACTCATCACAAAAAAAGCCTTGATCAAATGCTTACATTATCTTGAGAGTTCATTTGAGTGGACAAAGGGGCATCATCATCCAAATTTATTTCACTTGCAAGTGGGGTATCCGTAGCCACCTTCTCACTAGCATCATTTGACTCAGTCCTCTTCCTCTTCTTAGTCTGCACCATTTAAACAAATCACTTACAACTTTAAACAATATTGAGAATCAAATTTTTCTTTTGAAAAAAAATACTTACATTTTTTGAAGCAATTTTTTACTTCTTGGCAACTTTTGGGGCTGTTTCTGGAACAACTTCAGGGCCTGCTTCTGGAACAGGTTCTGGTATATCTCCTCTGGCCTCATCCTCTTTCCTCTTCTCACAAGTCAGCATGTGATTCCCTTGGTTTGCCTCCCCATTCTCCCCATAACTCTGAACTATTAATGGGAAGTATAGCTGGTCCATAAACTTTGTTATAAGTCTCAACAGAGTAGTATGGGTTCACATAGTCTTCAGGATTATGCACCATATAGGTGATTGCACTCATGGCATGCATACAAGGAATACCACTAATATCCCATCTCCTACAAGTACAAGTATGGTTTCTCAAGTCCACAATGTACTGAGATTTTCCCCCTGTATGGATCTCAAAATGCCAGTCATCTGACTTTGTTGGTACGTAATTAGCAGCCTGTTGCATCCACTTTTCAATTACTTTCCTACTCTTGGGGCATATTTTATGGTTTCCCCACTTCCTTAATGACTTGTCTCTGTTTTGTTGCAATCTGGTCATTATGTACTTCCTAATCCACGCAAGCATTGTAAGTATAGGTCTATCCCTTGCTTCTACCAACACTGCATTAAAAGACTCACATACATTGTTAAGTAGTGTGTCACATTTGGGAAATGTACTGATATGTGACCTACTCCAAAGGACTGGAGGTCTTTCAGAAAACCATGCTACCAACTCATCATCAATCTCCAAAAGCTCTCTCATTTTAATCTCAAGCTGAGGCATAGTAGTAGCTCTAGCAACTGCCCACACTGCATCTTCATATTCCTCACCTTTGTAACCATCTTGCCTCATGTTACCAATCAAATGCCTCACACAAAATCTATTATCTGAACCTGTAAATACATTCTGAAATGCACCTATTAGTACCCTTTTGCTTATCAGACATAAAGGTGTAGCAATCATCTCTTTCAATCTCAAAATCTTCTTTCAATAACTGCAAAAACCACTCCCAATTGACCTTAGTTTCACTGCCCACAACTGCATAAGCTAGAGGATAAACACAATTATTGGGATCAAATGCTACTGCAGTCAGTAGAATCCCATTTTGAGGACCAGAAATATGTGCTCCATCTACCCCAATTAATGGTCTACAACCAGCCCTAAATCCATCCATTAAAGCTTTAAATCCAACATAAATTTGATCAAATCTTCTTTGCCCATCACTTGTCCCTTCATCAAGTTGTTTCAATATTACAGTTGATCCAGGGTTTCTTTGCCTTAACTCATTTGCATAATACCACAATTTCCCATATTGATCTACATGATTCCCTTCTATAGCTTCTAAGGCTTTTCTTTTGGCTCTATATGCCTGAGTACTTGGGATATGACACTTTATTTCTCTAATGCACTCCAACCTAAATCCCTTCACACTTCTATTTGGATCAGTCCTAAACAAATCCTGGTATTTTTTGGAAAGCCACCTTGAGTTCAAATTCTTGCAGTGGGGATTTGGACCACACTTGTGTTCAGGTTGATATGCTCTGACTTGGTAAGTTGATTCATTTTTAACCTTCATTGCACGGATGTGCCAGTCACAATTCTCTGCCTGACACTTAGCATAAATTCTTCTTGGATCATTCACAGTAATCTTCAAGTTTCTCATGGTTGATATTGCATGTGAATGCACAGCCTCCCTTAACTCTGTCCTAGTTGCAAATATTTGTTTCAATTCAAATGTGGGAGAAAATGTGTTCTCAACATTAAATTTGGGCAAAGTTTCACCTTCATCATTTCCTTTCCAGTTTCTATCATCATCACTGGATAGGACACCTTCTTCTTCCTCACTTGAATTGTCTTCATCACTTGAATCATCTTTCTCACTTGAATCTGATGACACATGCCCCTCATTATTATCACCCTCAATCCTCACCCCATCATTATCACCATCATACCTCACTTCATCATTCACACCATCACCTAAATCCTCATTTCTTACATTATCTTGTTCAACCCTACCCTCACTCTCATCATTTCTTACCTCTGCCTCATTACTCACATAAGAGTCTATCACTGCATCCAAATCATCACTAGATTGGCTGCTTCGCTGCTTCATTACCTCTGCCTCATTTCTTACATTTTCTTGTTCAACCACTACCCTCACTTCTTCTAACAATGGCTCATTTTCTAACATTGGTTCCTTTTCCAAAACTACCCCCTTACCCTTATCAACATCCACTTGTTTTCCAGTGTGGCTTACATAAATATGCAATTCTCTACTAGTTGAAGTATCAATCAATCCAAGTATATCAGTTTGATATTGTATAATTTCGAATTTCTTGAAATAGTCAATCCTGTAAAAGCCTTTCACTCCTCTAATACCCACTTCCTCAAAAATAGCCTTGATTAAATCCAGACATAAAAGGTTAACTTCAAGGTGGTCTATACAGCTTGAAGTATCTCCTATATATTTGGCAGGGGGCCCATGTTCAAGCTTTCCACCATGATGGATCCTTAGATTAACCATTTCGGGAAGAACGGTTACACAAATACTATTTCATTAATAAACAAACCATAAACCCTAAATCACATAATAAACAAATATTGTTTCATTAATAAAAAATATATATTTTTCCAGAGTGTATGCCCTGATAGAAATAGTGTCCTGCAAGTCAGCTGCATGGCGAGCATTTATTTGTATTAAATAAGGAACTATTCAATTTTGATTAATAAATGCACCTTATTAAATGGTCATCTTTATCTTATGTAATAATTATCTACGCATAAGGATATATGTCCTTAGATCACAGGGCTATGGGACAACCCGTGGACTGATCTCCAAGGCCGTGATCTAGAACATATTCAAGAGTCGTAGAATCCAATCGAGATAGGACATCGTTGGATTCGGTTAGACTCTCACTATTGTGTATATTTTGATGAACTGGAGGACGCTGGGGTCCACGAGCGTGACTGGGATAGTCGATACACATAAGTGGGTGGCTTGCTGGGATGGCAAGCGCTCTGAATACCCCAATTAGGAAATAACTCACCATGGAAGCGGTAGTCGCATATCGGGGTTGAAGTTATTCCAATTTGCAATAGTATACGAGGAACGATCCCTAACTACTTGAGGTGATAGGGTTTATCTGGTGCGAGAACGTCTATACTTTGATATGAGTTCCGACTGACTGGAGTTCGCCAGAAAGTCTCCGTGGACTCATATTGGGTATAGAGGAACTCGTATGCGGATTCATATCATCAACAAAGGATCCATTGACCCGACTTGATAGGTTGGGAAATTCTCCTATGGTTTTCTGTGAGAAATTAATTCCGGTAAAATCCTTGGCCAAATTATCTGACGACTTTATGTAAGTAGCTCATAAAGATTAAGTCAAAGAGAATTTATTTCGAGATCAGAATACATAAGATCAAGACAAAAGAAAAGGGAATCCGATTAAAGACCATGCCCTTAAGTCTCGACTGGGAGATTGTTCGATGGAGAGATTATGTCGTATATGAAAATTGTAAATGATAAAAGGTTCACTGAATTAATTCACCAGTGATTGGGCTCCATGGGCTTGTGACTGGACATCGACCGTGGAGTGTGGGAGAATTCCCAAATTGGCAGGGGTGCTAATTTTGGAATGATCAATCGACAGAGTGTTCGATTGATTTAGAGTAAGTCTTACTCGAATAATTAAATAATATTTAATTATAACCCACGGCCAATTATGTGGTGAACATACGGGGGCATACACAATACACATGAAGCGAAAGCGAGGAAATAAGGACGACCGAGTCGACTGGGTCGACTGGGTGAATAATCGACTAGGTCGATTATAATGGATGGTTCGACTGGGTCGACCCAGTTGGAACAAAGAAGGATCTAATTGGAATTGGATCAGGATCATAAATTAAATTGGAGTTTAATTTGTGAGTTAATTAATTAAAGGAATAATTAATTAATTGAACTTAGAGTCAAAACTAATTAATTGGGAGACTAGTTAATTAAATTGGCTATTTAATTGGGAGGCTAAATAAAGCCTGGTCAAAATTAATTAACTGGGCCATGAACTAATTAGAAGACTTGGTCTTCTAATTAGAGAGGGTCATGGCCCATGTAGGAGAATGGAATCCTAGTCCTAATAAGACTAGGTTAAGGAGATAAATATAAGTAGCTTACTTGTAGTTATTTTTCACACAACTCAACAAGCAAAAATTGAGCAGAGCAAAAATTCTCTCCCCTCTCTTTGTGAAACGGCCGAACCCTTCCAGTGTTTGGAAGAATTTTTCGTTTTCGATTTTTGTTCCAAGATCGTTCCTAAATCCTAGATCATAATATATCTTGTGTTCTAGTTGATCAAGATTTATTATTTTCGTGTAATTGTGGTGTATCAACCCGTAGAGGCGCAACACATAGGGCGCTGTTGCAGAGCTTGGATCGATTTTGCTGAAGAGAAATTAAGAGTTCGTTTTGCCAACTAGGATTTGCAAGGAGACAGGTATAACGTGTAAATTGTTTATACTGTCGTTTAAATTAATATTTATATATATACACCTAGAGTAGTATCCTGGCAAGATTCCGTAAGACGTCCTAAAAATTTTATATTCCGCTGTGCCTAGGGCTGTTTATCTTACCGAATCCCAACAGTGGTATCAGAGCCAACTCTAGGCTTTGTATATATATGAATTTGCAAATTCTGTGTTATAAATCATATGTTTGATTTATGTGTGGCTAGTTCTTTAACTTTGCATGTTTTAGGACATTTGTTATTTAACTTGGAGTTAATAGATAATTTTAGATTCGAAATTTTTATCGTGTTAATTTTATTTTGGATTGAGGATTTAATTGGAACTGATCTTAATTAAATCAAGAGGTAATAAAAAAAAAAATTTTTGGGTTCAACCGCGGTGGCACGCAGCGGTGCGCGGCAGCGCACTGCGGCTAGGCAGCCACCGCGTGCTGGCAAAGCGCAGCAGCACGCTGCTGCGCGCTGTTATGCGCGACAACAGCCGCTGCGTGCGGCTCACGCGCGACCTCCGTGGCCGCGTGTGTGCTGTCACGTGGCGGTGTCCTATTCGTCACTCCGTGGCTGAATTTTTGGTTGATTTCAAACACGCCTATTTTGGAAGTCCTGAAAATCTTGGAGAATTTTGGAAGATTAGGAAACTTGGAGTTTTTGGATAAGGTAGTTATCTTGTTAGATTTGAACACTACCTTAATTAAACTAATCTAGACAAAATAGGATTATCTTGAAAATCTTGGAGATTGGAATATTTGGGATTACTTAGAGATTTAGTCTACCTTAATTAACTAATTTAATCAAAATAAGGTTTATAGATTACTTAGAGCTCAAGTAAGAGTTAATTAATCTTAGAGGTTAATTGTTGATTCAAAATTAATTAACTTAGATAATTTTTTAGAATTAAAATTAAAGGAGCCGGTAAATTTACATTTATGCCCTTATGTGAATTTATGCATGTTCTTGAGTGAATATGTGGATTGGTCGATTTTGCCCTTAAGCCCTCTGTAGTTTTTGGTTTATTTATTTATGGGTTGTAATTAAATGGGCCTGATTGGTGCCCTTGCTTGCGCAAACAAATGTAATAGAATAGGACCGTTTAAATTTGTAAGCTAGGCTTAGATTAGGCTTGGAGCCGAGAAGACCTCATGAAGACATAGAGATCCGCATGGAGGCCCATAACCTTGGAGGACATGGAGGTCCAATCAAGCTAGATATTACAAGAAGGCCCATGATGTATGGGTTTGAAAATTGTAATAGTTAGGACATTTAATTTCCACCCTAGACTGACCAATTGATTCATCACTTGGCTCGTGATGAATCGCATAGGATGGGCAATCGATCAATCAAATCCTGCTAGGTGATATATGTTTACTTATATTCTTTGATGTATGTCTTGCATGCTTAGAATAGATCACGTAAACAAGATAAAGCATAATCTGATGAGACCTCACACAAGAAAAACTTAAAACCTCCAATTGAACTTAAAATTCAATTAGAATATTAAATCGAATAACGGGCGCATAAGAATAGTGTGTATGGTCCGAGCCTATCCAATTACTAGGTCTTAGGCATATTATACGAATATAAGAATCCGATTTCCATCATACTGGAACAAAACAAATTAACTGGACCCAACTTCCATTAAGATCATTCTCGCATCTGAAAAGCGAGGTTATGTCCTTGATGGCCTCCCTCCCGAACTTGCTAAGGATGCCGATGATACTGAGAAAGAAGTCGTGGATATGTGGCTTGACGATGACTTGCAGTCACGTTGTCTCATGTTGGCATCCATGTCGAATGAGCTTCAAAAGCAGCACGAGCATATGAAGTCTTCTTTTGAAATCTACACGCACCTGAATGGTTTATTTGGGGTGCAAAGTAGATATGAGCGGTATGAAACTGCTAAGACTTTGCAACAAACGATGATGGCTGAAGGTGCTGATGTTCGATCTCACTGCATCAAAATGATTGGGCTTATTGAAAAGCTTGGTCATCTTGACGTAAAGATGGACAAAACCTACTGCCAGGATATAATCCTCCAATCGTTGCCAAGATCATTCGAGCAATTCGTAGTGAACTACAACATGCACAAGATGGATGTTGAACTTCACGAGTTGGCTAATATGCTCGCCACTACCGAGGCTTCCATGAAAAGAGAGAAGCCAGTGATGGTTGCTACCTCGATCCAATCCAAGTCCAAAAGGACTAAGAAAGGGAAAGGAAATGCTTCTTCAAGCAAAGGCAAAGGACCATCTGGGCCCATAGGGAAGGGAAAGAAGCGTAAAGCTTCGTCTGGTGAACAAAAATGTTTCTACTGCAAGAAACCTGGACACTGGAAGAGGAACTGCAAAGAGTTCTTGGAGAGCTCGAAAGGTATATTCCTTGTTGAAGTTAATTTATCAATTAACTGCGCATCATGGGTGCTAGACACTGCTTGTGGTTCTCATCTTTGTAATGATTTACAGGTGATGGGAGCAACAAGGCCACTTAGGCCAGGGGATTGAGTCCTAAGATTTGGCAATGGAGCTAGAGCTGCTGGCGATGCCATAGGTGAAGTGGAGTTAGATTTAGGTGGTAATAAATAAGTCCTTAGGAACGTTCTTTATGTACCTGGGTTGGTGAAAAATATTATTTCTATTCCTGTTTTGGATAATGAAGGTTTTAATTTTACTATTAATAGAGGTTCATTTTCGTTATTCATGAATGATAATATGTTTTTCACTGGTACATTAAAAGATGGACTATATACCATTGAACCACCTAAGTTAGTGATGCATGTATAACAAAACAAAAGAAAACAAGATAATGAAATATCTGTCAATTATGGCACGCTAGACTTGGACATATATCTAAGTCAATGATTCAAAAGTTAGCATCTTCTGGCGCGATTGAAATCAATCGCATTGATGAAATGCCAACATGTGAACCATGTCTGAAGGGTAAAATGGCTAAGTTGCCATTTAAAGAAAACCCTGAGCGAGCCATGCAAACATTGGACTTAATACATACTGATGTATGTGGACCACTAAGAAAAAGCGTCCGAGGTGGCTATGACTACTTCATCACTTTCACTGACGACTATAGTCATTATGGATATATGTTCTTGTTGAAACACAAGTCTGAAGCCTTTGAGCGATTCAAAGAATTCAAGATGGAAGTAGAGAATCAACTTGGTTGTACGATAAAGGCTCTTCGTTCTGACCGAGGTGGAGAATTTCTTAGTAACGAATTTCTAAATTATCTTGTAGAGCATGGAATATTATCGCAGTGGACTCCTCCTGCAACACCCCAATTGAATGGAGGTGCAGAGAGAAGGAATCGAACTTTGATGGACATGGTTCGATCCATGATGAGTGCCACTGACCTTCCTCTTTCATTTTGGGGACATGCCCTCCTCACGGCAACGAAGATATTGAACATGGTACCTTCTAAATCCGTAGAAAAGACACCATACGAATTATGGTTTGGCAAGGCACCCTCATACGCATTCTTGCGCATATAGGGATCTCCCGCTTACGTTAAAAAGCTAGTGGAAGATAAATTGGAAACTAAATCCACTTTGTGCAAATTCGTGGGGTATCCGGAAAACTCGATAGGATACGAGTTCTAAGATCCTACAAGACAAACTACGTTTGTCTCGAGGAACGCTCACTTCTTGGAGAAGGATTTCTTGGTTGACAAGAAGGAAAATAACGTAGAACTAGATGAGGTCACCGAAGCTGAAAAGACCGAAGAGGTCGATCAAGCTGACCCGTCACCACAGGCAGTGGGAGAACAAGAGCATGAAAGTGCACCAAAAAGTACACCGATACTTCGTAGGTCAGAAAGACAACGTAGAGAACCCGAGAGGTACTACGGTCTGCTGCATGAGACTGGACAGTCTCTAACCGACCCAAGGACTTACGAAGAGGCTATGCTAGACATAGACTCGGGAAAGTGGCGCGAAGCCATGAAATCCGAAATTGGACTCCATGCACTCAAACAAGGTCTGGGCCTTGGTAGATCCACCAGTGGGAGTAGCTCCCGTGGGTTGCAAGTGGATCTATAAGCGAAAGCTTGGAGTGAACGGAGAGGTAATTACCTACAAGGCGCGACTAGTGGCAAAAGGATACACTCAAAGACCAGGTATCGACTTTGAGGAGACCTTCTCGCCCGTCGCAATGCCTAAATCCATTCGGATCTTGCTGGCCATAGCTGCGTGGTATAACTACGGCATATGGCAGATGGATGTAAAGACTGACTTTCTCAATGGGGACATTGACAAGGAGATCTACATGGAGCAACCAAAAGGATATGCATCCAAAGGAGATGAACAAAAGGTGTGCAAGCTCCAGAGGTCCATTTATGGACTGAAGCAAGCTTCCCGAAGTTGGAACATTCGTTTCGATGAAACAATCCAAACTTTTGGATTCATCAAAAACATGTTCTAACCTTGCGTGTACAAGAAGATCAGTGGGAGTACACTTGAATTTTTGGTGCTTTACGTTGACGACATTCTTCTCATTGGAAATAATGTGAAAACGTTGTCCGAAACTAAAGCATGGTTATCGACACAATTCTCAATGAAGGATATGGTAGAAGCATCCTTTTGTACTAGGTATAAGGATCTACCGAGATAGATCAAAAGGACTGTTGGGCATCTCCAAATCCCATTACATATATAAAATCTTGAAAAGATTTAATATGGAAGAATCCAAGAGAGGGTTGCTTCCAATGAGACATGGGACACTCTCTAAGTCTATGGCCCCAAAGACGCCAGAAGAGAGAAGCAATATGTCTCGAGTACCATATGCATCCGCGATAGAAAGCATAATGTATGGTATGTTATGTACTAAACAAGACGTAGCATACGCTCTAAGCGTGACAAGTCGCTACCAGTCTGATCCAGGTGAGCAGCACTGGATAGCCGTAAAGGCAATTCTGAAGTACCTGAGAAGGACTAAGGAATTGTTCTTGGTATACGGTGGAGGAGAATTGAAATTGGAAGGCTATACAGACTCGAGCTTCCAATGTGATGTAGATGACTTCAAGTCGACATCAGGATACGTATGTGCCTCAATGGTGGTGCGGTTAGCTGGAAAAGCTCCAAGCAAGAAACAACCGCGGATTCAACCACCGAAGCAGAATACATTACTGCGAGTGATGCAGCAAAGGAAGGTGTTTGGATGAGGAACTTCATCCAGGAATTGGATGTGATACCTAGCATCGCTGAGCCCATTATTATCTTCTGTGATAAAAATGGGGCAATACCGCAAGCAAAGGAGCCGAGATCTCATCAGAAATCCAAGCACGTACAAAGACGATACCACGTGATAAGAGATATCATTGGTAGAGGAGACATTAAGATGGAACGTGTCGACTCAGAAGATAATACCGCGGACCCGCTAACGAAGCCTCTGCCTCAAAAGGCATTTGAGAAACATCTGCATAAGATGGGACTCAAGAACATAAAAGACTGGCTTTAGGACAAGTGGGAGATTGATAGAAATAGTGTCCTGCAAGCCAGCTATATGGCGAGCATTTATTTGTAATAAATAAGGAACTATTCAATTTTGATTAATAAATGCAGTTTATTAAATGGTCATCTTTATCTTATGTAATAATTATCTACGCATAAGGATATAAGTCCTTAGATCACAGGGCTATGGGACAACCCGTGGACTGATCTCCAAGGCCGTGATCTAGAACATATTCAAGAGTCGTAGAATCTAATCGAGATAGGACATCGTTGGATTCGGTTAGACTCTCACTATTGTGTATACTCCGATGAACTGGAGGACGTTGGGGTCCATGAGCGTGACTGGGATAGTCGATACACATAAGTGGGTGGCTTGCGGGGATGGCAAGCGCACTGAATACTCCAATTAGGAAATAACTCACCATGGAAGCGGTAGTCGCATATTGGGGTTGAAGTTATTCCAATTTGCAATAGTATACGAGGAACGATCCCTAACTACTTGAGGTGATAGGGTTTATCTGGTGCGAGAACGTCTATACTTTGATATGAGTTCCGACTGACTGGAGTTCGCCAGAAAGTCTCCGTGGACTCATATTGGGTATAGAGGAACTCGTATGCGGATTCATATCATCAACAAAGGATCCATTGACCCGACTTGATAGGTTGGGAAATTCTCCTATGGTTTTCTGTGAGAAATTAATTCCGGTAAAATCCTTGGCCAAGGTATCTGACGACTTTATGTAAGTAGCTCATAAAGATTAAGTCAAAGAGAATTTATTTCGAGATCAGAATACATAAGGTCAAGACAAAAGAAAAGGGAATCCGATGAAAGACCATGCCTTTAAGTCTCGACTGGGAGATTGTTCGATGGAGAGATTATGTCGTATATGGAAATTGTAATGATAAAAGGTTCACTGAATTAATTCACCAGTGATTGGGCTCCATGGGCTTGTGGCTGGACATCGACCGTGGAGTGTGGGAGAATTCCCAAATTGGCAGGGGTGCTAATTTTGAAATGATCAATCGACAGAGTGTTCGATTGATTTAGAGTAAGTCTTACTCGAATAATTAAATTATTTTTAATTATAACCCACGGCCAATTATGTGGTGAACCTACGGGGGCATACACAATACACATGAAGCGAAAGCGAGGAAATAAGGACGACCGAGTCGACTGGGTCGACTAGGTGAATAATCGACTAGGTCGATTATAATGGATGGTTCGACTGGGTCGACCCAATTGGAACAAAGAAGGATCCAATTGGAATTGGATCAGGATCATAAATTAAATTGGAGTTTAATTTGTGAGTTAATTAATTAAGTTGGATTTAATTAATTAAAGGAATAATTAATTAATTGGACTTAGAGTCAAAATTAATTAATTGGGAGACTAGTTAATTAATTGGGCTATTTAATTGGGAGACTAAATACAGCCTGGTCAAAATTAATTAACTGAGCCATGAACTAATTAGAAGACTTGGTCTTCTAATTAGAGAGGGTCATGGCCCATGTAGGAGAATGGAATCCTAGTCCTAATAGGACTAGGTTAAGGAGATAACTATAAGTAGCTTACTTGTAGTTATTTTTCACACAACTCAACAACCAAAAAATTGAGCAGAGCAAAAATTCTCTCCCCTCTCCCTGTGCAATCGGCCGAACCCTTCCAGTGTTTGGAAGAATTTTTTGTTTTCAATTTTTGTTCCAAGATCGTTCCTAAATCCTAGATCATAATATATCTTGTGTTCTAGCTGATCAAGATTTATTATTTTCGTGTAATTGTGGTGTATCAAATCGTAGAGGCGCAACACGTGGGGCGCTGCTGCAGAGCTTGGATCGATTTTGCTGAAGAGAAATTCAGAGTTTGTTTTGCCAACTTGGATTTGCAAGGAGACAGGTATAACGTGTAAACTGTTTATACTGTCATTTAAATTAATATTTATATATATACACATAGAGTAGTATCCTGGTAAGATTCCGTAAGAGGTCCTAAAAATTTTATATTCCGTTGTGCCTAGGACTGTTTATCTTACCGAATCCCAACATACCCATTATCACGACAACAAAATAAACAACAATATATATACCCCCAATATTCAACTTTATTGTACTTCCTATTCATATAATATAGCATAAATCTTCTATTGAAACTGATAAATATATAAAACCTACAAATATTGCACATACCATATTTTGCGGGAGGTTCATGATTGAACTGCTTCTTGCGCAATGACATTTCTGATTTGGTGGGGAGATTACTGCTGGTGGCTTCGATTTTACTAGGGTTTATGAATATTTGGATAAATTAACAAAAATGATTACAATTTTGGAGTAGAAAATCTAGGGTTCTGATTTGGGATTTATCGGGAGAGAATTTGTTTTTGTGTATTTGAGAATCTCCTGCCCGTTAATGAGAGAATGTCTCTTTTTTTTTCTTCTGCCCGTAATGTCCTTGCTGAAGTGGCAGCTGACTTTGCAAATTTCCCTACAAAAAACATGACACCTGGAACTAATCTCCCTCCAAAATCAGATTTGACGATAAATAACGGGCACGTGCGATTCTCGTGACAATTCCGTCTTTAATTTGACGGAAGTATTAAATGTGTAAAGTGGACTTGAGATATGGTATCAAATGTGTCGGTATAAAAAGTTGTGATATCAAATCCCTAAAGTAGGTAGAATTATTGTATCAAAAGTGAAATTCTCTCAATATATTTTTAATATTCGATTTATCAACTTGCTTATGCCAAATGCAATATTTTTTGTATTTTTCAAGGATTTGCAAATACAACTATTTACAGAAATAAAATAACATATTGTCATTTTTATTTTAAGTTAAGCATAAACAAAAAAAATTACAAGCTCCAATAAATATCGCCTAATTCTATTTGTTACAAAACTTTGGATGACAAGCTTAGAAGCGTGCAGTCTGCATCATGGAGCCGTTCCAAAAGAAAAGTCGTCGGTCCCTATTCTTACCAGACTATTTTTATACTAAAAGTAAAATATAATGCCTACTAAAGGCCGTCTAAACATTGCAATATTTGTTCAGATAAAAATGTGTAGTAAAAAAAAAACGAATTAAAGATGATTATAAAATTTAAAGTGATGCAAAAATTCAATTTTCATACCATAGAATTAGTTAAAGTCCACTTTTCCATATTAATCGAACGAAATTCATATTTCCGTTTTAAGTCAACTTTACGGGCACGTGACACTTCCATTAAAAAATTGACGTAAATATGACTTTTTATGATTTTGATTTAATTGGTATGAAAATAGACTTTCTCATAAAAATTGAATTTTTGCCCGTAATAAGTATTGCACTCAGTTCACTATGATTTCTCGATTTTGTTAAAAAGAACCACTACTAGAAAAAGGAAAAATTTCGACCGAAAAATTCCAACGGAAAAAAATCAGTTGAAATTTTGCTTAAATTTTCGACGGAACAAATTTCTGTCGAAATATTTCGACAGAATAAATGTCCGTCGAAATTACTTTCGACTGATGTAATGTCGGTCGAAATATATGTCGAAAATACAATTATTTAAAAAAAAGAAAAAAAAATCGACGGATTTCAAATCCCGTCGAAATTTAAAAAATTTCTACAGATGTATGTCCGTCGAAATGTAAAATTTTTTACAAAAAAATAATTAAAAAAGAAAAAGTAAAATAAATTTTGACGAAAATTGACTCCTGTCGAAATTTTTATAATTTCGACGGATTTGTTTCCGTCGAAATTGGATAATTTCGCGAAAAAAAAATAATAAAAAAAGAAAAAATAAAATAAATTTCGACGAAAATTGATTCCCGTCGAAATTTTTATAATTTCAACGGATTTGTTTCCGTCGAAATTAGATAATTTCGCGAAAAAAAAAAATAAAAAAAGAAAAAATAAAATAAATTTCGACGGAAATTGATTCCCGTCGAAATTATAGATTTGTTTCCGTCGAAATTGGATAATTTCGCGAAAAAAATTTAATAAAAAAGGAAAAAATAAAAAAATGTCATGTATGTTTGTTGAAAGTATATTTAAATAATCCTTCTCCGATTTAACTTGACTTTTTATATTGTATGTTTGTTAATACTTGAATTATATTGTTTTTAAACTTTCAGATATGGGCGGAGACACAAGGTGTGTCTAAGAAAGGAACTGTTTACGGACTTTCACAGGCTTCCCAAGTATGCCCCACACGTTCTGCACGTACTTCGGATACTCCCGCAGCTGATTATGGGCAACTTTCAGAGATATTAACTGAGTTGGCTTCTGTCAAGGATTCAGTGGAGACGCTGAAGGAAAACCATAAAGCCGAGCTTGAAATGCAAAGGGTAACGTACTTAAAAGAGATGGAAATGCAAAGCACAAGGCAAAGGGAAACGTACCTAAAAGAGATGGAAATGCAAAGAATGATGTTCGCCAACCTCTTAGCAACAACAGTTCAAAGCCAAGGGGGAACATCTCAAAGTTCACAACCGATAGTTTCCCAACATCAGGCGGGCACATCTCAGTCAGGTATGGTATATTCACACTTTCCGGGAATTTTGGCACCAAATACTTTCCCAATGTTCTTTAATATACCCCCTGCAGCTGATCCACAACCATCTCAAGCCCCGTCTCAGTCTCAGCCCCCGGCTCAACAAGGTCATGGAAACGACACTTGTGTTCCCGAAACACAAGATAATTAGTTTTCCTTGTTTGTGATTGTTATGTAGAACTTTGATTTGTAGTAATTGGAGTTATTTACTTTAATTACTGATTGTATTTCGATTTTCTACATAGTTGAATGATTGATCATTAACTAATGTATGTTTTGAATATTGTTTTTAATGTTATATATATTTATTGTTGGTTAATGTTATATATAAATGTTTATAATTTAGGTATAATTAATCTGGGCAAAAAAAAATCGACGGGAAAAAAATTCCGTCGAAATTTGATGTATTTCAACGGAATGAATGGCTGTCGAAATATATAAAATTTCGACAGAATTAATGTCCATTGAAATTTCGACGGACATTAATTCAGTCGAAATTTGAAAAATTTCGACGGACTCATTCCGTTGAATTTTTAAAAATTTCGACGGAATTAATGTCCTTCGAAATTTATGTTTTCGACGGAAAATACTTTCCGTTGAAATTTTTGTCGAAACACATTTCGTCGAAGTTTCCGTTGAAAAACTTTCCGTCAAAATTTTGATTTCGACGACACTTTTTTCGACAACCCTTTTCCGTCGAAATGTCTGTCGAACTTTGTAAATTTCAACGGATTTTATGAAAACTCCGTCAAAATTTCCGTCGAAATTTTATTGTTTTCTTGTAGTGAACCATCTCATCTCATGTTCTCTTCTTTTTTCTATACCTCTATAACTCATTTGGCAAAAGTCGTTAGTTTCCCATTTAAACGAGTTAATAATCCTTTCTTTTTGCGAAGAATTCTTTTTTTTTTTTTTATTAAGGACATAATAAGATCACAAAAATTAATGAGTTTTACAACAAGAAACCAATAAACAATTATAAAACATGGCTAAATTAATAAAAATAAGAGAAGTATCAAGAACAATAAGGAGTTTAAAAAATACACCTTAATTTTTATTTTCGATAATTCAAAAACATTAATATACTTCAATATTTTTAACAAAAAATATGAAAATTGATTCACGAAGCAAGTTGAAATACTCTACACAAGATAGAGGTATTATGCAAGATATTTTTATAAACCTTAAAATATCAACTTTATTTATTTCCTTTTGTCTTTTGCTTTAATTTAAACAACATTTGCGGTATATTAAATAATGGTAGTTAGCTTTTAATACTCTCTTTTATCTATTTGGGTTTTTTTACACTTTGCACTTTGCACTCCTGAAATATGGAAATAAGCATTTTGTACCTTAAAATATAGATTTAGCACTTTGCACCCTCGAAATATGAATAATTAAACATTTTGCACCCTCTTTTATTTTTTCTCAAAAAACCTAGGGACAATATAGGTAATTCATTTTTGGATCTTTGACACTTTGCACCCCCAAAACATAAGAAATGAGCATTTTCACCCCCAAAATAGAATTAGCACTTAACACCCTTGAAATAAGAATAACTCATCAATTTGCACCCCTGAAACACTAGAAATAGACACTTTGAACCCCCTACACACAAAATTAGCAATTAGCACCTCAAATTAAGAAAAGTTCAACATAGCATCTCTCATATTTTCAACCAAGTTGACTACCAGGATATAAAAAAAACCTACTGGCAAAATAGGTAATTCATTTTCTTTTTTTGTTAAAATTTACAAAATACGATTATGAATACTAGATATTCATCTGCAAAATTTATTTTAACATATTTCAATAATTATAATATTTTCAAATGTTCTCAAAATATCCAAAAGAATTCGAAAGTTTTTGGAAAGCTAATTATCATATCACAAAAATAAATTTTAAGATGGAAAGAGAAATGAGTATTCTAGTATTCATAATAATATTTTCAAATTTAAGGGAAAAATAATTTACCTATTTTGCCCCTAGTTTTTTTTACCCCGATGGTTAACTTTGCCAAAAAAAATTAGGGGTGCTGGTTGTTGAGTTTTTCTTAATTTGAGATGCTAAGTGCTAAGACTTGAAATTCAAAATCAATATTTGTGAGCAAGGGTGAATAGGTATATGATATCCTTTATCGTTATAGAAATTAAAGACGTGGACATTTGTCTTGTGAAGCATAAACAGTAAAGGTATTGATAATTACTGATGTTGGATAAAGTTGGATAAAAATGATCAAGGGATTTCTCCGAAATTTCTTCTCTCCTTGATCCTTCTTCAAGTTACAAATGCTGACTTGCACGGGACGAACTTGCCAAGAACTCTTCTTTTCCACTTATTTTTCTCTAGAATAACTTACCCCTTTATGTTGGAAATGAGATGCTATTTATAGGAAAATTTTGGGAGGTGAAGAGTTTCCTCCATAAATGTAAATGAATTAAGTAGGGGTAAAATAGTCATTTTGACTAGTGATATAATTATTTATTATCAAATTTATTAATTAGAGAATTACTAAAATGCCCCTATATCATAAATTGCCACTATCTTGATGTCCCCCCAATTCCGTAAGTGAATTTTTTTCAATTGCGGAATTTAAAATACATAACATATATACTTTGAGATATATATATATATATATATATATATATATATATATATATATATATTAGAATATGTTCCTTATTTAGAAGATACATATTTTGTAAAATAATATCACACCTTTCAAACTTAATATTATTAAGCTTCTTTCTCGAGAAAATACTTTCGAAGAATGTTGTCACGAGGTACTAATTGTTAATTCAGTTTTTTTTAACTCTGCCTTGGCCGCACTCAGCCTGGGCATATGCTGCCTTGGCTGGCACGGCCGAAGCAGCTCATCCTCGGCCACACCCAGCCGAGGCATAGCATGCCTCGGCCCATCCAGTACCAGCCGAGGCCGAGGCAGCATGCTTTCGGCCACACCTAGCCGAGGCATAGCATGCCTCGGCCCATCCAGCACCGGCCGAGGCAGCATGCCTCGGCCACACCCAGTCGAGGCATAGCATGCCTCGGCCCATTCAGCACCGGCCGAGGCAGCATGCCTCAGCCAAACCCAGCTGAGGCACATCTGCCTCGGCCAAGCCCAACCGAGGTATTGTGTGCCGAGGCTTTGGTTACTTGTGGCCAGCCGGGGCAATTCCATTAATTAATGTGTATGATATATATATATATATATATATATTAAACTAAATAGATGTCGACAAGTTTTGAAACAGTGGTGTCTATTTTAGTTTTGATTTTAATTTGGCCGATCTATTAATAAAACGACTTCGTTTTGATCCTTTTTCCCCTGTTTTGTGCTGCCACTATTTCCCATTCTTTTTTATATTTGGCCTTTCTTTTCTTCGTCGTCCGACTGATGTGGGTCCCGTTTCGAAATTTTCCTTTGCAAAATGGAATGGTGAACAGTGGCAGCTCATTTCACCTAAATCGTGAGCTCCAGCTGCTTCATTCTATTGTAAATTGAGAATTGAGCTGGTCTTTGATATCATCAGTGTTTCTCATTCATTTGATTTAAATAATCGACTGCGCCTTTTGCTTTCGGCAGCTTCGGAATGTCAGGTTGGGGCTTATAATATGAAATCGCCAGCTGCGGAAGTGTGTTCCTGAAGTTTCACGCACTCCAGCTGCTTCATCCCTTGATTAAATTCGTGTTACTCCCTCCTTTGTACACGAGGGCTTTCTGAAATCGTCTTCGTTCCTCTTGTGTCCACGAGGTCTTTCCAATTTCCTATTCCTTATCCCCAATTTTCACAGTCTTATACTTTTGTTTTAGTCGACAATATCTCCTCATTCTATCAATTCTTACAATTGGGTATGTCGGCTTCGATATTTCTTTATTTTCCTATACATAGCCTACTTTTTCCCCTTCACATTTTCCAGGTGTTAATTACTTCATCATCTGCTTCGATCTTGCTGTGCATGTTTTGAAGTGTTGCTTGAATTGAGGTACGAATTTTTTCAAAGTATAGGAATTAATTATTAATGATAAATTGTTTGTAATTGTTGCTTGAATCAGTTGAGATTAATCCATCGGTGCTTCAATTGAGGTAGGAATATTTTCAAAGTAGAGGAAGGTTTTTTCGGTTTTATTTCTTATTTTATTTAATTTTAGTTGATTTTATGCAGGATTTAATTGTTGGTTATTGTTACTTGAAGCACCTGATATTATTCCATTGGATCTAAATGGTTAGTTATATACCTTATTCTCTTATTTGCTTCATTTGTTTTATATTTTGTTTATTTTCTTTGTTTTTCTTCAAATATTTTACTTTGATTGATCTGTATTTATATGTCAGTGTTCAGACCATTGAGGTATGGCTCGAGTACTTTAGGTGTTGTTATTTATAGCATATCATTTCTTCTTAGCCTATTTTATATGCTGGGTTTACTCACTTTCTTTTTATTTTAGGTCGAAGCTAAAGAATGAGGTGTGGATGTAAATCAAATTATATTGATCTTTTAAATTTGTTGTTTCTGATTAGCATAGGGAGGTCATTCAGTTGAACACTGAGCCGCTGCAATTCATGGACTTAGAACACTACAGGTTTGTTTAAACTCTTTTTTTGTATTGTAGTTCAAAACAATTGCACATGTTAAGGATTTTTATTTGTCGAAGAGGTGTGTGCTGCTACTAACTCTTCCATACTTTTGTTTATCGCACTTGCCTCGTTCTTGACCTCTTAAATGCATGGTTATTTGGCTGGGGATATTATTTTTCAGGTTGATATGCATCTGCTTTGGTCTTGTTGTGCAAGTTTTTAAGTGTTGCTTGAATTGAGGTACGAATTTTTTCAAAGTAGAGGAATTAATTATTATTTATAAAATGTTTTTTATTGTGGGTTTGCTCCAATTGGTAAGTACTGAAGATGATATCATTGCAGAGAAAACTCCTGCCCAACTTTATAGATAGCTCTCTTGTTCTATTCTCTCAGTTAGAGTTGTAGGTCATCTTGCAAACAGTTCAGGTTATGTGTGAAAACTATCTCCAGTCCATTAGTATTAATGTTTTTCTTTGTATACTTAGCATTCCCACTCAGGCTTAGATACTAAGAACGAAGTAACTAAAGTAATATGTTTTCTCGTACACAAAATGCTTTTGCGTGCCACTGGTTGAAGAAAAATAGGTAAACATCATTGCCGTGGGGTGGGGGGAGAAGTTGTGTGATTCACTGTGTCCCTGTATGCATCTACTGGGATATAAGAGGGTAGAAGATTTGTAATTGAAGAATTTAGGAGTAATTCCTTTATTTCTTACTTATCAAAGTAAAATTAAAACAATATATACAAGGTCTATGAGTAATAAAAAAGGAATGCAGAAAAAAGAAAATAAAAGATTCTCCCCTTCCAGAACTGATTTAGGAGATATTCTGCTAACTAATCTAAGCGTAATTACAGGGATAACTAATCTAGGATTCTGCATCAGTAATTGGTGAGTGGAATTGATATAAGCTCTTTAAGTTATGCATGACACGGATTTTTGAGGTAGAACGTGAAACATTTCAGCTTTGTGGCGTGGCTTGGTTTGCATTGTTTTTTAAGCATTTTCTTTGGACACAGTAACTGAATTTAAAACTCTTCCATTTTTTCTAAAAAATCATATCAAGTTGGTAATTTGTTTATATATGCACCTTTTTACGTCCTGGTTCAAGTGATTGTCTAGTTGCTTGATTATAGGCATCAGGATCTACTTTTTAACAATCTCCCTTCGATTATCGGCAGCATTATTGACGGTCAAGTTAATACTATAGATGGTGAACTTTCTAAGTCAATTCTGGAAAGTAACAAATGCTTTTTAGTGGATTGTGGTGATAAAGTATTTGTTTGGGTTGGACGGGTTACTCAAGTTGATGAAAGGAAAGCTGCTATTCGAGTTGCAGAGGTAGAAGCTTAACATTGCACATTTATACTCTAATAATGTACTTTATTTAGATTCACTTCCAAATGATATTTCAGGATTTTCTGGTTAGCCAAAATAGACCAAACTCGACTCATATTACTCGGCTTATTCAAGGTTATGAGACTTATTCTTTGAAGTCCAAATTTGACTCCTGGCAATAAGGATTAGCACCTTCAGTTCCTGAGGAGGGAAGGGGAAAAGTGGCAGGTATTTCTTAGTCCTAAGATGTGCAGGCTTTTACTGGAGTTGTCAACTGAGTTATGAAATTTTCTGCAAATTTGTAGCTTTGCTGAAGCAGCAAGGTGGTGTCATGAAGGGAGCAAGTAAAAGTGTTCCTGTCAATGAGGAAGTCCCTCCATTGCTTGAAGGAGGTGAAAAGTACAGGTCTGCTCATTAATATATTGTTTATTGATAAGATGTTTGATTCTTTGTTACATAAAATTACTCCGGTATAATATGTATTTTTCAGGTTTGGCTCATCAATAGCAGTGCCAAAACTCCAGTTCCCAGTGAAGACGTTGGCAAATTTTATAGTGGGGATTGCTACATCATGCTCTATACTTTTCATTCTAATGAAAAGAAAGAAGATTACTACTTGTGTAGTTGGATTGGGAAAGATAGCATCGAGGTACCATATCTTGTTGTTGGCTCTATATTGGAAATAATTGTGCTCGACGGAAAAGTATACCATAGACGATATGTTCTTGACTTGTACCACAAGTCTGCCAAACTAGGGCATTTTATTTGAGATAGATAAAGATTTAGGTTTAGATGCTACTCATGCATAGTTTTGATCTCTTCTGTTTTTTCCATTTTTCCATATATTTATCAGTGTACTTTACATTCATTCCATAAGTTTTCAGATTACATAATAGTGATATCTATCTATAGTTTGGTTTTGTTCCATTTGCTTTGATGGAATTATATTCTTGTAGTAAGAAAATATCTCGTTCTACTGGGATGGCTGTGTTAAGTTGGAGGTTCTGCAAATGAGAAGAGCTAAGAGCAGAGAATTAGCAACTTTTAAAAGTTAATTAAAGTGGCTGCAATGAAAGACAAGAGGACTGTTTGAAAATGAATGATTACATTAAGTGAAATGATGCACTAATATGGGAGAGTCTGCAGAAGTGTTAGGATAGCAATTTACTGGTAAACCTCAAGAAAGAAAATGATCTACGTCTCCATGGGATGTCCTAAATATGTTATTAGCTTTAGGGAGCAGAATTATAAAGAGCATCCACGTAGTTATCCTGAAAACTGGTGTGTGGCTTTCTAAGTTAAGTATATGTTTTCCTTTAGTCAGCCTGATAATTCCATGAACTATAATATACTGTCAGTGTTTCTATCATTTAGGAATTGATAATTGCATGTCTTTGCATCTTTATCACTTGGCGACTTCATTGTCACAGAACTGACCCTTGACATAATATTATTGACGAGTCATATAGAAGCATATTAAAGTATGCTGCTTGTATTCATCTTAAACATATAATTACAATTTTGTGAACTACACTTCTTTGAATATCAGTCATAAGTTTTACAGAGCCACTGATTCTCAATTTGCAGGAGGACCAACAGATGGCTGTAAAATTATCAACTACAATGTATAACTCACTGAAGGGGCGGCCAGTGCAGGTAAGTTTATACCTCGTTTTGCCGCATCATAAAATTAGAACACAAATACGAGATGTAAACTATTCATCGTCCAGGGACGGATATTTCAAGGAAAAGAGCCGCCACAGTTTGTTGCAATCTTTCAACCTATGGTGGTCCTTAAGGTAATCTTTTACTGTTTGAGAAATAACATATAGTAATTATAAACAAATAAAAAAATAATGTATGCAGCTTCTTTTGACAATCTCAACTTGTTTCAACAGGGTGGCCTGAGCTCTGGATACAAGAATTATATCGCTGACAAAGGTTTAAATGACGAAACATACACCGTTGATGGTGTTGCTCTCATCTGCATATCTGGAACTTCTTTGCATAACAACAAAGCTGTTCAAGTTGAAGCTGTATGTTCACCTGCATTAGAGTTACTTCTGATTGTGGTTTATCTATTCCTTAGTCTAATATCTATCACTGCACTGTTTATACTCTGACCATTTTAGTATTGCTTTGTCCACCTATATTTCATTTCTTTCTACATTGCACATCAGTCTCTGCTCTACTGTATGCATACACTTTTAAAATGATCCTGATTTTGAAGAAGCGCACAACTATGGAGAAAAATTGAGAAGCAGTCAAGATATATGAGAGAGATTTGATTTTAGTTGTTATGAAAGTTTAGAGATGCCATGTACTTTTTAATAGTTCTTACCATATTTTTGGTATACCTCTTTTCTAGTGTTAGCCCATAAGATGGTTATCTTCATTTTTATAGTAGTTTATCTGGTAACTCTCATCTTTACAATTGTTTGGTGATCTTAAACTAATGTTTTTGTTAAATAGTAGCAAAAACCTATTATCCATACACCATATCTCGCCATTCTATGATTTGCATGGACTTTGAAAGCTTAAGTGGAATTATCACCTTGAAGTGAGAATACTAATGCAATTTGTTGGTGGCATGGGTTTTGGAACTAAACATCTTCAAGATTCAATTTCAATTCCAGTGAGAAAATTTATTGAATTCCAAGATGGCGAAGTCGATAACAATATACTGGCTTCAATTTAACATTATTAAGTTGCGAAAAAAATCCTACTTATCCTGCTGCAATTTGAAAATAATTTATAAATTTGGTTCAATTAACTCGCATCCTTGTTGCATTTGTTGTCATCTTAGGTGGCAACATCATTGAATTCGAATAAATGTTTTCTGCTGCAAACTGGATCTTCATTTTAACTCCCTAGAATTCTCTTTTGCTTGGTTTTAATTACCACACTCAATCCAAGTAGAATTTGACTTTTGACTTTTGACAAAATAACAAGATTACCCTTAGTCCTTTTTAAAATTTATTTATTCCTTTTAGAATTACGGTCGAGGGTGATAATTAAAACAGAACACAGGGGGGGGGGGGGTTTGGAATTTAAAATAAGACAGGGTTTTTGTGTAGTTAGATAAATCATAGATGATGTTTATCTTTGCTCGTACAACTGGTGTTAGGGGTAAAATTATCATATCAAAAAAAAATATTTATAATTTCGCTTTTGAATCACACTCTATTTTCTGTGGGGGGGGGGGGGGAGATAGTATTTAGCGCTGACTTGAGTGCACATGAGGGTTATTGGGAGTTAGACAAAGCATAAGGAATTTTTTTTGTTTTTCACTCCATTTTAATTATCAGTTTCCTAGATCTATTTTTGCTGTTTGGAATTTCATGCTAGAAATTGGAAAAACTCGGTACTGTTTTTACATATCTATATGTTTATCCCGTCATTGTGAATTTTACGTAGTGCCCGTTTGTGATTCAAATATGCTGAATTTATATGTGTGACCTATGTTTGGGCTGATTATAGATTTGCCCTCATATAAAGGATTTCATGTTTAGCTAAAACACACATCTGAAATATTTCTTTTTATTTTAAAATTATATTTTGTGTCATTAAAACAATATCTGTAATCTGAAAAAAAATCCAACTATGAAATTATTTATACAAATATTGTATAAAATTGAATTCTTAAGTCAAAACTTATATTATCTATATACATGTAACACCCACATATGAGATAGAAGTTAAACCAAAACAACACATACTATCTATTCCATGAATATATACAATCCCATTACACCGGGCACAAAACACCGCGCCTTGCGCGGTATTTACCCACCTTGTATATATATATATACATATGATTTATGTCATGGCCGACCGAGGCAATTACATTAATCAATTTGTTTGTATGCATTCTATATATATATATACATAATTAAGTTGTATGCTACTACACGTGGCTATATATATGATTTGCACCACTTTTGAAAGATATTATGTAGTTACTATGCTTATAATTTTTTCAATGTATATTGAAATATGAATGTTGAACTATGTAATTGGTATTGAAGCCAGGGACGATTGATTGCCTAGGCCGAAGATATGGCCAGCTGAAGATTATATGTTTTTATTCTTTATGGTTAAGGTATCTCCTCGTTCGGGACAGTCGAAGTTGTCGTGCATTTTTTGTGCCGATCGAGATTAATATGATGTTGCACCTCATTCGCGGCAATCGAGGTCGCCACGTTTTGGTCATGTGGTCTAAGGCCTTTTCACGCCATTTGCGTCGACTGAGGTCATCACGAATTGCCCGCGCCTCTGTCATGTCTTTGCACTTGGGAGTGAATATGAGGTTTGATTCTTCACTTATAAAATTTTTTTTAAGGCATGTGTAATTATAGTGATTTTCACAACAAAGACTTTTTCGATCTCCAACGTTTGTGTTCCTCGAGAGTGCACGTTGTCCCATGGATTTCTCGGTTCCAGGACATGGAGTGATTGAAAAAACCATTATCCAAAAAATGCATGATTGAAGAACCTTTGTCTCGAAGAAGTAATTTAATTTTTTTTTTCACTTCTAGGACATGCGTGATTGAAGTATCATTATCTCAAAGTAGTCAATTTTTTTTGCTTAATGTTTCTATTTCTCGGCCTCGGCCAAGCCTATGGTGATAGGATGCCCCCCCGGTTTCGGCAATAATGCGTAGGAGTTGCTGTCAAAATTTAGTTCGATTTTTTGGTGAAGGTCTCACCGTGGACGGGTTGGCCGATGTCATTGTGCTTCGATCGCGCTACTGGTGCACCTTGGGTGGATCCTTATGCCTTGACCGGGTATTTGAGCTTAGTCCGAGTTTATACCTCAGCCGAGCATGCGCCTCTGTCGGGTTTATGCCTCGACTGGGCCATTGTGCCTCGGCCGATGTAATACCCCGTAATTTTATATAAATGTAAAATGAATATTTAATTAATTTTAAATAAAATAAAGTGTTCAACTATAGTGGAGGATTAAAGTGAAGGTTTATGAAATATAGTGGATCAAGTGTAAAAGTTGAAAGCATCGATTGAACTCATCATGGACTTAATAAATCATGTAGTTAGGATGTGGGGATGAATATCAAATCTATTTAGAAGTTGGGTTTTAGTCTGAATAGTTACATTCTATTATTTTATCAACTCGTTAACTTTCGTGAATATTTAGCGTAACTTGATAAGTCTTTAATTCATATTTAAAGTGGACCACATAAATAAATAAAGTGAACATATAGATGAACAAGCCGATATTTTAATAATAAAAGTAGAGTGAAATATTTATTAAGTCAAAATAATAATTTTGATTCGAAAATAAATTAATAATACTAGATTAACAATTTGTTAGTCAAGATAAGAAGAAACTGGAATTTGAGCATATCTTACACGTGAAGTCTTATTGGTAAATAAATGAACAATGAATTAAAATAGGGGTCCAGCAAATCAAGGTTTGATGACTATTGAATTTAGCCATTTACGTGGCATGTAGTCCAATTAATAAGATAACTACAAGTATATTATAACCATTAACACCTTAACCTTGTTACCTCTAGTTGAATATACATATACTTCTTCAAAAGTTTGCAGCTTTCTCTTTTCACATACAATACGTGTATCTTAGACTATTCCATTATTTAATATGTAACCAAACATATACTGGGAGAGTGAAGAGTTCTTGGTAGTGGTATTAGAGGGAATTTGGAACAGTAGACGAATTTGATGCCAAGAAACAATTCAGGTAGGTTGTTAAGCTATTTCAATTAATTTGGCTATTTTACATACTAAGTTAATTGTAGGGTTGGACATATAATTATGGACTGTAATTTATCTAGTTAAAGTTAATTAAGATTAGCTCTTTAATGAATTGTCAAAAGGATTTAATTAACTTGACTTGCATCTATTAAAGAGGAGAACTCACTGTTGGTTATAGAGATCAATTGATTGTTTTAATTAAACTTTTAATTATGGGTTTACTATGGATGTGAGACAATTACCCAAAAGAAATAAAATAAGATTAACTTGTGGCTTAGTGTTATTAGATAAGGAACTATTATTAGTTAATTAATGCATGTACACTAGAACCTTAGTGCCGAACCGTGTGCAAGGCCTATTGATTTAATAACCAATGTAAATTGCTTAAATTGAAGACTAGTTTCATTATCTAGATTGAAATTGTGGACAGCAAATTATCAATTAGGCATGAATTAGTTCGTTTAATTAAAATCACAAGGATAAGTAAATAAATTTATTAAGTAAGATTAAGGGATGAACTTAACTAAACTTTGATTTGGTTATAATAAAGTAAAGAGGTATTATTATAAAATTTGATCACGGATAAAGAATAAAACGACAAATGGACTAAACAGAATAATTGATCGTGGACTTGTTGTTGATATTACGGAAACGCTCGTTGTAGGTATTTCGAGATTATTCGACATGTGACTATCCGACTATTGAGTAAAGACGTGAAATGATTTGGTTCGAGGTCTTTCCCCTATCGAGCCATGCCAAAAAGTGAATTTGATAACGTGTCATGAGGATCATTGTCCATCGTTGAGTAACAACCCTATCCTGAGAAAGGTGAGCGCCTCAATAAAACGTTTTTAAAACTGAAAGAGTTTCTAAAGAAAATCATATATATGCATTTCTCCTTTGAAATAACCATAGTTGCTATATATATGTTGATATCTATCTGCAATGCTCGTAGTACGTATTACATATTCATAATGAAACTGATAGCCCTATATTTGCATGCGGTGCTTGCAACATGTACTACTTCATCATAGTAGAACTGATAACTATATACTTGTCTGCATTTCTCACAGTGTATGATAATTGTTGAATAATGGGGTGTAGTACTTTATCTCACCTCATATTGATGAATGGTACCAAGGTGTAGTACTTTATCTCACCTAAGTGCCAATTGCTTGTACATGATTATTTGCGCGCTCTTCTGCTCTCGGTTGATGGTATTCTCTGGATGCTTCTGGGTAGCTGGGGGCTACAGGACTACCAGAGCTCTGCCATTGACCGGACTCACAAAACCAGGGATTAGAGCCCCTTGGGAAGTGATTCAAATTATTCGGCATGACATGTCAGGGCCACTTAAAGGGACGGGTAGCGCCTCAGCCCTTATCTAACCGGCGTGCTAACTATTGATCACATCATGATCTTTCTGTATCCTTTTGAGGTGGAGGAGTTGTTTAGCCCGTTTTGACGGGTAATTGAACGTGATTTCAATTGTGCCATTATTACAACTGTTATACTATTGTGGATTGATTTTATAATTTAAATAAGCAGTTCATGGATTTCTAAATAATTTCTTGCATAAAATTCAATTGCACCCTGACACAGGCCTCACTAAGTTGTCTTTGCAACTTACGCTTTCAAATTATTACTCTTTCAGAATCTCATTGAAGGACAAGATGGACCACATGAGACTAAGGGATTTCGGTTGGGCGTCAACCATAGAGTTTCTAGTTGTTGTCAGGTGAAGGTCTGGTTTGTAATGAAAAGTTTTATAAGTTAGTTGGAGAAAAATTAATATAATGTAATAGATAGTTAGAGCTCTGAACTGCAATTATTGGAAATTTATCAAGGTTATTTTATTATTTATTTATGTCTTAGCAGGCAGGTGCCGGTTTCGGGCCGTTACAGATGGTATCAGAGCATTAAGTTGTGTTAGTGCTATGTCAGGATAGGTTCCTTTGACTGTGGGTGGTTATTTCAAAGAAATTCTATAGAACCCTTATGGTTTGCAATCGAGTCATAGGAACCCTTAGTACCCAATTGTCGTGAATCACTATTGGGGCGCGCGACCAACACGTGAATCATTACAATTATGGTACTGAGATAGGTTTTCCCTGGCGGGGTAAGTTTGTAATAGAAAGGTTTAACTTGGGAATTTGTCTAGACCTGTAACAAATCAAGTGAATTAAGATCCTATCTTTGCACTTTCTTTTCAACAAGAAACTTTGGTTTCTTTTTAGAACAACTAAGTATTTGCAAGATCTTTTCGAATGTCTATCGATTCATCTTGGATTGCTCTAAATGACTACTTCTCTTTTGGTTTTCCATACTCATCTTTTAATAATCCCTGAGCGGAAGTAAATCCGAACTTTTCTAAGTTCCTTGTACACTAAGATAATGACCTGATTGTAATGGACTTAGATTATAATGATCCTTAAGCCTATGTTTTACTCGATTAACTATTTGGAGTTATACTAACCTCGAACTATAGTAAACTATCATAATAATTTGTGTTTCTACTAGAATAATCGAACAATTAGTCAACTCGTATGTGTTACTAGAATGACGCTATGCTTGATTACAATCTTGGATAATCGAACTATGAAATAAAAAATCTAGTATCTTCGTGTCGTGTCTACAAGGATAGAGTCAACGACAAATTTATGAGAAGAAGATGATGGAAGCAAAAGTTGGTACCAACTTCACATAACGATAGAGGTGTAATCAGGGAGAATCGAACCTCTCAAATTACGATCTAATCATAGGAAATGTATTTCAACAACAACAATAGATTATGGGGCATCAATTAGATAATAATAAAATGATTTATACATACCACCCAATTTAGAATGTTGCGTTATGAAATTCGTTCGCTAACTAGGACTAAAATATTCGATGAGTTAGTCCATTCTTTAATTTATTTCGTACTAATTTAAGGATATTCAATATGAAGTTGATAGATCCTGAATCGAGAAAATGATAGAGACTTAGATGTCCTAGTGAATGGGACAAGGAAATCAGGGTAACGATAGGACAAGGTGTAAGATCATCGTTAATGAAAAGTCTATAATTTTAATATTGATGGATAGTGAATTCTCCTAACCTTCACATTCGGAAAATCATATTTCGCTCATATGTCCTTACTTTTGTATGACAACACCTTTTCCCTTAACTTTCCATTGTTGCAAGTTTAACCAATTCTCAAACATATGTGATTCGAAACCGGTGATGCTCGATAACTTACCTATCGCAACTTACAAGTGGCAAAGTTAAAGTGTTAGATTGAAACATTTAATTAAACTTCGTCTAGAGTATTTCCGGTGTCTTACTTTCATCCTATTCTTATACCACTTAGATATCTATAATTTCACTTCTTTCAATCACTTTCACTATTACGCTAATTCAACTCTAGTAATAGGATCTTCTACAACACATTATTATTGTCACGCCAGAAATGGCTAAACCTATTTCATTATTCAAAATTTTGTTTGTCGTTCTATTTGGACTTTCTTGTATTCAAATCTAGATCTAGTTATCTTACACTAGAGCTCTTATAAGGTTTATATGAATTCCTAAATTTTTTTACATGACCCTATTGACATACATAATGTCAATTACTTTACATTTGTATAATCTTTGAACGATTAGTTTTAGGACACTCAGATCAGAAAATTTCACATGTTTAATCTGTTCCCATTTAGTCAATTTTTTTTTTGAGACTACAGAATTTGCCTATTCCATACCTTAGTCCCCCAACTCTTATATATGATTCTTTCCTTACTCATCTTCGAGCAGAGTATTACCCATTCTTGCTTATTATAAGCCTTTAAACATATCTTAGTTTATCTTTTGACCTGACAACTTCTTCAGCCATATTATTTTTAAATCATGGTACATTTTGTATCCTTACTACTACTCTTTCTTCTATCCATTATTATCATAAGTTGGCCAAAATAAGTGAGATAGAATTTGGGGGCCAAATTCTTTAAAGGAGGGGTGAATGTAATACCCCGTAATTTTATATAAATGTAAAATGAATATTTAATTAATTTTAAATAAAATAAAGTGTTCAACTATAGTGGAGGATTAAAGTGAAGGTTTATGAAATATAGTGGATCAAGTGTAAAAGTTGAAAGCATCGATTGAACTCATCATGGACTTAATAAATCATGTAGTTAGGATGTGGGGATGAATATCAAATCTATTTAGAAGTTGGGTTTTAGTCTGAATAGTTACATTCTATTATTTTATCAACTCGTTAACTTTCGTGAATATTTAGCGTAACTTGATAAGTCTTTAATTCATATTTAAAGTGGACCACATAAATAAATAAAGTGAACATATAGATGAACAAGCCGATATTTTAATAATAAAAGTAGAGTGAAATATTTATTAAGTCAAAATAATAATTTTGATTCGAAAATAAATTAATAATACTAGATTAACAATTTGTTAGTCAAGATAAGAAGAAACTGGAATTTGAGCATATCTTACACGTGAAGTCTTATTGGTAAATAAATGAACAATGAATTAAAATAGGGGTCCAGCAAATCAAGGTTTGATGACTATTGAATTTAGCCATTTACGTGGCATGTAGTCCAATTAATAAGATAACTACAAGTATATTATAACCATTAACACCTTAACCTTGTTACCTCTAGTTGAATATACATATACTTCTTCAAAAGTTTGCAGCTTTCTCTTTTCACATACAATACGTGTATCTTAGACTATTCCATTATTTAATATGTAACCAAACATATACTGGGAGAGTGAAGAGTTCTTGGTAGTGGTATTAGAGGGAATTTGGAACAGTAGACGAATTTGATGCCAAGAAACAATTCAGGTAGGTTGTTAAGCTATTTCAATTAATTTGGCTATTTTACATACTAAGTTAATTGTAGGGTTGGACATATAATTATGGACTGTAATTTATCTAGTTAAAGTTAATTAAGATTAGCTCTTTAATGAATTGTCAAAAGGATTTAATTAACTTGACTTGCATCTATTAAAGAGGAGAACTCACTGTTGGTTATAGAGATCAATTGATTGTTTTAATTAAACTTTTAATTATGGGTTTACTATGGATGTGAGACAATTACCCAAAAGAAATAAAATAAGATTAACTTGTGGCTTAGTGTTATTAGATAAGGAACTATTATTAGTTAATTAATGCATGTACACTAGAACCTTAGTGCCGAACCGTGTGCAAGGCCTATTGATTTAATAACCAATGTAAATTGCTTAAATTGAAGACTAGTTTCATTATCTAGATTGAAATTGTGGACAGCAAATTATCAATTAGGCATGAATTAGTTCGTTTAATTAAAATCACAAGGATAAGTAAATAAATTTATTAAGTAAGATTAAGGGATGAACTTAACTAAACTTTGATTTGGTTATAATAAAGTAAAGAGGTATTATTATAAAATTTGATCACGGATAAAGAATAAAACGACAAATGGACTAAACAGAATAATTGATCGTGGACTTGTTGTTGATATTACGGAAACGCTCGTTGTAGGTATTTCGAGATTATTCGACATGTGACTATCCGACTATTGAGTAAAGACGTGAAATGATTTGGTTCGAGGTCTTTCCCCTATCGAGCCATGCCAAAAAGTGAATTTGATAACGTGTCATGAGGATCATTGTCCATCGTTGAGTAACAACCCTATCCTGAGAAAGGTGAGCGCCTCAATAAAACGTTTTTAAAACTGAAAGAGTTTCTAAAGAAAATCATATATATGCATTTCTCCTTTGAAATAACCATAGTTGCTATATATATGTTGATATCTATCTGCAATGCTCGTAGTACGTATTACATATTCATAATGAAACTGATAGCCCTATATCTGCATGCGGTGCTTGCAACATGTACTACTTCATCATAGTAGAACTGATAACTATATACTTGTCTGCATTTCTCACAGTGTATGATAATTGTTGAATAATGGGGTGTAGTACTTTATCTCACCTCATATTGATGAATGGTACCAAGGTGTAGTACTTTATCTCACCTAAGTGCCAATTGCTTGTACATGATTATTTGCGCGCTCTTCTGCTCTCGGTTGATGGTATTCTCTGGATGCTTCTGGGTAGCTGGGGGCTACAGGACTACCAGAGCTCTGCCATTGACCGGACTCACAAAACCAGGGATTAGAGCCCCTTGGGAAGTGATTCAAATTATTCGGCATGACATGTCAGGGCCACTTAAAGGGACGGGTAGCGCCTCAGCCCTTATCTAACCGGCGTGCTAACTATTGATCACATCATGATCTTTCTGTATCCTTTTGAGGTGGAGGAGTTGTTTAGCCCGTTTTGACGGGTAATTGAACGTGATTTCAATTGTGCCATTATTACAACTGTTATACTATTGTGGATTGATTTTATAATTTAAATAAGCAGTTCATGGATTTCTAAATAATTTCTTGCATAAAATTCAATTGCACCCTGACACAGGCCTCACTAAGTTGTCTTTGCAACTTACGCTTTCAAATTATTACTCTTTCAGAATCTCATTGAAGGACAAGATGGACCACATGAGACTAAGGGATTTCGGTTGGGCGTCAACCATAGAGTTTCTAGTTGTTGTCAGGTGAAGGTCTGGTTTGTAATGAAAAGTTTTATAAGTTAGTTGGAGAAAAATTAATATAATGTAATAGATAGTTAGAGCTCTGAACTGCAATTATTGGAAATTTATCAAGGTTATTTTATTATTTATTTATGTCTTAGCAGTCAGGTGCCGGTTTCGGGCCGTTACAGCCGAGGTTCTCCCTTGGCAGACCTTTATGCCTCGCTCGGGTCTGTACCTCGGCTGTGGTTTTTCCTCGATCGAGCATGTTCCTTAGCCGGCCTTTGTGCCTTAATCGTGCCTTGATCGTGCCCTTGTGCCTCGGTCAGGCATTCTTCGCTTTGATCGATCATGTATTGCTTGTTACGGACGTGATTTCGTTATTGGTGATGCGAGATTCAAGTAATTTGGATTTGGAGATTTCAAGTAATTTATTGTCTAAGTGTGATCATGTCACTTGTTGAGGTTTTGTATTTTATTTGTCTCATTTTGGCGAGGATATTTCCTTTAGCCTTGATAAATTTTTATTTTATTTTTCTCGTTGGAGGCGCGGTATATCCATGGATGCCTTTAAAGAGTTATTTTGACTCTGAGGCGAGGATTTTTCCGCTAGCCATATTTGTGTATATATATATACACACACACATATATACATAATGCTATTAAAGAGCAACACTGATTCTAAGGCAATGATTTTGCTTTAAGCCTTGATAACTTTTTATTTTTATTTCCTTGTTAGGAGATAAACAGAGTCATCTTATGGAATTAATACATGTATCCTCGCACGAAAAATGAAATCCTTCAGTTGTTACTATTGAACTTTTATTGATCGGTACATGCTAATGAAACTTTGAAATATTATAGTCGAAGACTAGCAACAATGCTACATGATTTCTCTAGTTCTTGCATTGCTTTTATCCATAGACTCTCCAGCTTTGTTTGTTTGCTTTCGATCTCATCTTTCTTTGCATCAGGAACATCGCTCATCATTTGTTCAGTTGGCTCGTTCTCAGTGGTATAGTTCGGTCCAAACTTAGCTTTCTTCTATTCTTCAAAATGTTAGCATAACATTCCATAATCATCAATCATCAGCAGTGATAGTCTGGTTGTATTCCTCCGCTTGGTAAATATGGTGTTTGGCATATAGTGAAGGTCCCAGAAACGTTCCTTCTGACGAGAGCTTTCTTATATTAGTTGAGTCTCCTCCAACTGTCCCCCTTGATATTACGTTAATTGAAAATATATCGTCCTGTCTGGCCAGTATTATGCTATTTCCATTTGGTCTTTGTCCACCGGTTATCACTGGGGACAAATTTCTTCTCTGGGATGAATTTTTTTCAGGAGCAACCTTCTTTCTTCTTCTCACAAATCAGCCTATCTATCTCATCTTTCATATGGTAGCAATATTTAGTATTGTGCCCTCGAGCTCGCCAATACTATAGGGGCGAATGAACCTCTCTTTAATGGTATCACGAGAGGTAGTTGCTCTCTTATTTATTCTTATTCTTTGTGCATGTCGTTTTTTCCTCCACTCTTTTCTTCCAGTGCTTCGAGAAGAGCTTTTTCTCTTTCCATCCTGGGCCGAGGTTGCCTTAGCGCCTCCTCCGCTCCTGGGGCTTTATTAGTGGCTTTCTTATTTAAAGTTTGCCTTGCATTAGGTTCCTCTTTTCGCCTCTGCTCATCTTTATCGGGCCTTGAGGATGTGCCTGGGACTTCGAGCAAGGACCGTAGTGGATCGAGCATTCATTATTTCTTGGCCATGTATCGTGCAACCGCACTTGCTACTACTGTTGCTGCCATCTTATCAAGCATTTTTGGGCCATTTGTATGGTAGATGCTAGGGGTGGTGCTTCAAGGTAAGGTATTTGAGTTAGTGCACTCATGTGCCTCTCTCCGGTTGGATCAACAATTGCGCCTCTTCAACTAGGTGAATTGTGTCATGCGCCTCCTCCACTAGGTCGCGTCATGTGCCTCCTTCAGGCGATGGATCGCCTTATGTGCCTCCTTCATGCGATGGAACGCCTTATGCGCCTCCTTCAGCGAATGAATCGCCTTATGCGTCTCTTCCACCAGGTGGATCGCGTCATGCGCCCCTTCAGCGGATGGATTGCCTTATGCATCTCCTTGAGCGAATAATCGCCTTATGCATCTCCTTCAGCGAATGAATCTCCTTATGCGTCTCCTCCACCAGGTGGATCGCGTCATGCGCTTCCTTCAGTGGATGTATAGCCTTATGCGTCTCCTTCAACGAATGAATCGTCTTATGCGTCTCCTTCAGCGAATGAATCGCCTTATGTGTCTCCTCCACCAGGTGGATTGCGTCATGCGCTTCCTTCAGCGGATGTATCGCCTTATGCGTCTCCTTCAGCGAATGAATCGTGTTATGCGTCTCATCCACCAGGTGGATCGTTCGACTCTTCTGTGTTTTTCCATTGGTTCTCTTCATTCTCATTCGCCATCTCGACATGCAAATCAAGCAAAAATTTCCCACAGACGGCGCCAAAATGATGTTGGATAAAAATGATCAAGGGATTTCTCCGAAATTTCTCCTCTCCTTGATCCTTCTTCAAGTTACAAATGCTGACTTGCACGGGACGAACGTGCCAAGAACTCTTCTTTTCCACTTATTTTTCTCTAGAATAACTTACCCCTTTATGTTGGAAATGAGATGCTATTTATAGGAAAATTTTGGGAGGTGAAGAGTTTCCTCCATAAATGTAAATGAATTAAGTAGGGGTAAAATAGTAATTTTGACTAGTGATATAATTATTTATTATCAAATTTATTAATTAGAGAATTACTAAAATGCCCCTATATCATAAATTGCCACTATCAATTACTGAAACTATATGAATGATTATACAATTTTAGATACTTTTAGTCGTATTTATTGATTTCAAAATTGAATAGCAAATGCCCAATCACCAAGCATGCATATGGATGTGGGCCGAAAATTGATAATATAGTATATTTCATAATATTATTTTGTGTATTGTATTTCATTACAATGAGTGTGAAGGCGAGTGTTATATTTCATAGTGCCAAAAGTCGTGGTGGATACATTTTCATTATTATGGACTATGTACAAGCCGTTTTCGTTGTCGAAGTGGTGGTGAATACATTCGTCACTTCTCAGCATACCACACATGGAAAATCGTTGCAGAGTTGTGGTGATTGAGTTTTAGCAATATATGCCTTTGTGTTTTCACTAATGCTTTTAACTGTGGTGGATACCCATGTTCTTTGTAGTAAAATAAAATCATGGACAATTTTTTTTTTTTTATTTATAGTATATGTTTCCATAAGCTAAATATTAAATTCTTTCGAAAACTGCATGGAAACGTTTTCAAAATACTAAGAAAATTATAAATAAAATGGCTAAATTAAGAAAAATAAGAGAAGTACCAAGAAAAATAAGGAGTTTAAAAAATACACCTTATTTTGTCACTACTAGAAAAACTTAAATTTGCAACCGAATATTTGCAACCGAATTAAATCGGTTGAAAATTTGAATAAAATTGCAACCGAAATAATATCGGTTGCAATTTTGGCCCAGAATTGCAACCGAATGTGTTTTGGTTGCACTTTTTGCCCAATTTGCAACCGAAGTTTAATTCGGTTGTAATTTGGGCCCAGAATTTAAGTCGGTTGGAAATTCGGTTGGAAAATTATTCGGTTGGAATTTCGGTTGCAAACTCATTTCCAATGGAGGTTTTTTCAACCGGTGTCTTCGGTTGCAAAATCGGTTGGAAATTTAGGTTTCCAACCGATTTTTACCCATTTTCGGTTGGATTGTCGGTTGGATTTTTAGTTTTTTTTAGTAGTGTGTTTTCAATAATTCAAAAACATAAATACTTTTCAATATTTTTGATAAAAAAAAATCTGAAATTTGATTCATGAATTGAATAAAATGTACTCGTACAAGTTGAAGTAACCTACACAAGATAGAGGTACTGTGCAAGATATTTTTATAAACCATTAAATATCAACTTTATTTATTTCCTTTTATCTTTTGCTTTATTTAAACAACATTTGCGGTATATTAAATAATAGTGGTTAGCTTTTAATACTTTCGTTTATCTTTTTGGATAATTATTCAGCTTTCAATATTTGATACACATGCAGCTAAGGAAAATTCTTATTCAGATCGGGTTTGGCCGAACCCAAAGTAACTACATGACAAGTGTAATACACTTGCTTTGGGATTGAATGTAACTTCCAGAAAAGTAATCAATCACAAAGCAAGTGCAATACACTTACTTTATGGTTGGATGGGTTTGGTCAAACCAGGCTTGAACAATAATTTTCCTGCAGTTAATTGCATATATATACTACATTTAATGCATTAGCGAGCATGGTTTGTCCGACGTTCTAAGAAAGAATTGGAAACTAGAGAGCATTAATTAGTCCACTTTAGAATATATTTTAACTTTATATGATGCATTTTGTATATAAGAGGGATTAATGTGATACACTACATTGAAAAGATGGACGAATTTATTATAAAAAAATTCAAGAGGGACGAATGTGTTATAAGTGGGACGAATGTGATATAATACATTGATAAGAGGGATCAATTTGCTATAAAAAATTTAAAAGAGACGAAAGTACAAAAATTAATCCATAAGGAGGACCAAAAGCGCGACTTACTCTAGTGATAACCTGATAACATTAAATATCGTCACAATTAGTGACGACATTTTGCTTGTCGCTTTTGGTACATAATGAAAACTAAGTTACAATTATAGTGTTACTAATATGCGTATGAAAAGAATATATTTTAGCAACAAAAATTGATTAATTATCACTTAATATATGTACATATATATAGTACTAAATCTAATAATATCCCCTGTATTTAAACTAAACAAAACCCATCTCTTTCAGTAATACTTAATCAAATTAATGTCATTTCACTAATATAGGCCCATTGATCATCACATGCCCGAATATGGAATGACAACACTAGCTAGTTGCATTCCAAGTTGTTCATGCCCCCACATACGTCAACTTGCTTAATGTGTACCCTAATTAGTAGCATTTTTTGGCTAGTAAATTATGTTTAACCATTCTATCTCTACGTATCATTTGGACTATATAGTCATAATCCACTTGGAGAAATTGACATAAAAAAGTTGTCAAAGCGACATATTTCAAGGGGCCCTATCTAATGTACTGAGTGTCAATGGGGGAGCATATCCAAGATAAAAGTAGATAATTGTAGAGAAATTAAAAAAAGAAAGCAGAGAAATTCTAAAATCATTTCCCCTTAGTTCCATCATCCTACATAAGAGTTAATTGAATAATATGTCATTTATGGTGAAGATCCGTTTGTGCGCAGAGTGTACAGCAGTATAGTGGGATCCCGATGTTTGGTGGAAGCACAAAGTTTTAGGACAAGAGTTCTGAGGGTCCATGATTAGTCTAGTGTAAGCTTTGATACCTGAGTTATAAAAAAAAAAAAAAAAAAAAGCAATGCGCCCTAGTACTTTATGAGTGCATGTGCATACCGTGTTTATATATATTTATTACATATCCCATTGTTTCTAACGTTTTATTTGTCTCATTATTTTCTTAATTATTGATATTGTTTCAGACCTGTATAGTATGAGCTCAATATACATGTATTTATAAGAAACTGTGAATATATATATAACATAAAAACAATCGTGATAATTTTTTACAAGCCAATATGAATATACAAGCAAGTATTCTTATTTAGATTATGTCTATAATAAATTTTATACGATAAATATATATGTGATATTAGATTATACATGACCTATCCTAGCCTGATTTATATATATAAAAGCATATTAGTATATGTCATAGTTAATGTTCATATTTAGACTGTATTTTCTTGTACCAAAAAAAAAAAAAAATATTTAGACTGTATTTTCGTGGCAAAATCAAAATTCTTAAATTCAAACTCCATAAAAACTATGCTATTTTTCTAACTTCATATAAATCTTAATTATTAGCTGTTTAATCATTGTAATATATCATTGTAAATATTTTATATAATTCACTATATATAAGTACATTTAAATCAATAAAAATGAGATATTTTAATGAATACTATCAACTTCTGAAAAATATCTTGTACAAATCTCTCGGGAAGTTCGGAAATGGCCCATGGGTCCATTTCTTTATACTAAGGAAAAAATACCTTTAATTGATTAAGAAAGAGCGCGCAGCCTAAGAGCAAAGTCCACGTGTAAACAAACTATAGGTTGAGATAATCGTAAAATTTGATTCAATTCTTTCATTGGCAGCCTGGCGGCTGGGACTTGAAATAAGAAATCAACGAATTCATGAATTAGCATAAACTGATGTACTCCAATTTTTTTTTTTTTTTTTGAGAAACAAAGTAATATATAAATCACGGATGTTCGGAGATTACAATATCAAAAACCATAGACGGAAGGCAACAATCAAAAGAGTAAAACTGAGAAGCTAATCTAGCTAAGGAATGGGCTACTTTGTTACATTCCCGAACGACATGACGTGCCCGAAAATCTATAAAATTCCTACCAATAACTTTAATTTCTTCAAAAACAGCCCCTAGGCTACCTAAATTGGCCTCTCTATTTGTAATCCCATTGATAACAGTCAAGCAATCACTTTCAAGGTAAACACGAGACCACCCGGAATCAGAAGCAAACTGGACTGCTTGGAGTGCTGCTATGGCTTCAGCCGCTTCGGGACTGAGAGGAAGGAGCAACGGAAAAGCCTTCCAACCCACACAATCACCTAACGAGTTCCTCGCCATAATACCTACTCCAATCCCAGCTCCTTTACTCATGACAGCGGCATCGATGTTCAATTTAACGAAGTCCCTAGGCGGAGGCATGATGTACTCCAATTGATTAGGGCTGGCGATATTGTCGGATCACATATTGTTGGTGTCAGAGTAATATTTTCATTATGATTGATTTACCCTTCTTATTAAATGCAATTTAATTATGGAATAAAGATCCTTTTTAGAAAATACAAAGCCATCAAAATCTTCTTACCCGTCTGTTTCATCAAAATCACCAAAATCAAGTAAATATTTCTTTCTCTTGTTGGTGTCAGAGCAATATTTTCATTATGATTGATTTACCCTTCTTATTAAATGCAATTTAATTATGGAATAAAGATCCTTTTTAGAAAATACAAAGCCATCAAAATCTTCTTACCCGTCTGTTTCATCAAAATCACCAAAATCAAGTAAATGTTTCTTTCTCTTGGTCAGATTAAAGCCTCTTTTACAAAATTTCTCGAATGGTAAATCGTGTTTTAAAATCTGCTACCATGATTTAATTTGAAATGTTTTTGAATAATATCTTGTACTGTAGTAGATGGAAAATTCTGTCCAAGCCTGATTTGCCAAACACATCCAATCATCAAGCAAGTGTATTGCACTTGCTTTTTAATTGGTCACTTTTCTGGAAGTTACATCCAATTCCAAAACAAGTGTATTACACTTGCCATGTAATTAGTTTGGGTTCGACCAAACCCGATTTGAGTAAGAATTTCCCCAGAAAATGTTGAAGGAATTTAAAGGGGAATTTATTAAAAAAACTGGAAATTGCTACTCTAATTAACCATTTTGCTGGTATCGGCTATGAGGAGAAAAATCAAAATCTCTTGTCGGCAATTTTATTGGAAATGGTGGGAACCCAGCAGGTGAAATTTAAGCCATTCATGTTGATGAACTGATCAAATTATACAGTATTTGCTTAGTGCTATCAAATATCAAATTTGAAAAAATTCTTCAAAATGGTAACTGCGTTTGGGTGGATGAAAGAGATAGAAACAAAGTTCGTTCCGGCAACGCCATCAAAGGAATGTGAAGAGATATGTTAATTACCTTTTTGTTTTAATTAGTTGCTATAATTAATGATAAGGGTAAATCTGTCATAATGAAAAAGTTGCGGCAGCAACAAAACGTGCTCTGGCAATATCGTTAGCCATTGATTAATTGAATAATATGAAGGAAATAGAGCAATTAATTGGGATTTGTTGGGTTCTAAACTCTATATTAGTTTAAGCTCACATCAATAGAGTTAGTTTTTTTTTTTATAGAATGATGAATATATATACTCTATTACTCTATTCAAATTAAACACCAAATTAAAATATAATTCAAATTTAAAACCTATAAATATGAGATGCACGCAAACAGAATATTGCACAAAAATACAAGCAAGTATTATATACGTGATATTAATCCTCAGACGGACTCAATAAATAAGTGAGACGGAATGAGACATCATCCTATTGAAACATATTTCGATCATTACATAGTAGATCTTTTGCTGCCATGTGTAGAATCAACAAATAATAAGAATACTATCTCGCTCTTTGCTCCTAATTACATACTTCCTTCGACCCATTTATTTTGCTCCCTTTTATTATAGTACCTGGTCAAACATTTATGGTGTATTAAACCTTTTAAATATTGATATATATAGTGTCATACGATATTATCAAATTATTAGTAAAATTTATTAATTAAATTAATTATTATAATTTTTATAAATTTAGTCAAGTTAATTGATCAACTATACCAATAAATAAAAATAATTGGGACGGAGAAGTACTAATTTGTTTTGAACATTGAAAGTGTATCATCATTATCACAATTGGTCTAGCCTAATAATTGTCCGTGTTTTAAGTAAAACTATGTGTCCATCTAATTGACTAAATCCAAACAATCTAACATGGATCAAAATTTCGTTTCGATAGTATGTTTCGGTCAGCCAAAAAGTGGAAACTTTTCGAGACTTTTCGGAAATGTTTCGGAAACACTAAGGAAAAATTGTAATAAAAGTTACTAGATTTAGATAAATAACAGAGTTTAAGGCAAACAAATAGTTTCGGAATTACATCTTATTTTCGTTTCGCTTGATTAAAAAACGGAAACTTTTCGATGTTTTCGAAGGAAAAGATGGAAATTTGATCCATGCAATCTAATAAATATTCACATCAATCAAATAATCCGGGAAACTTTTCCTAAGTTTAGCTCCTAGAGAAATATAAGTTGCATAGTAATTAATAGTAATAACAAGGGTCAGTTCGGATTTATCAAAAAAAAAAAAAAAAAAAGCCAATGGTCAGTTTGAAGATATTTTTAGAAAGTAATTGAAAGAGCTAAATATCCCCAACCCAAGCACCTCCCTATAAAAAAAGCCTTTCCCTCCCATTTATTTCCATACTCACATACAAAATACAAAATATATAAAAATAAAATGGGAAGTCATTTTAATAAATCGCTACTTATCATAATCACGCTTTTCACGTCCTCCCTAAGCTACGGCTGCGCCGCCTCCGGAGCCACCAACACCGACTTCATCAAATCATCTTGCTCCACCACAACCTACCCCACACTATGCTACTCCTCCCTCTCGAGCCAAGCAAGCGCAATCCAACAAAACCCGAAGCTCCTCGCACACGCCGCACTCTCGGTCAGCCTCGACACCGCCAGCTCCACCTCCGTCAACATCTTAAAACTCTCACGTGCCGCCGGCATGACGGCGCGTGAAGTAGGTGCGATGCGCGATTGTGTGGAGGAGTTGAGTGACTCGGTGGACCAGCTCCGACGGTCTATGGCGGAGATGAGCCAGATAAAGAGCTCAAACTTCGGGTTAATGATGAATGATATTCAAACCTGGATTAGCGCCGCCTTGACGGATGAGGATACTTGCGCAGATGGCTTCGCCGGAAAAGTTATGAACGGTGGTGTTAAGACGGCGGTGAGGCAACATATTTTGAATATTGTGCATATAACGAGCAATGCCTTGGCACTTGTCAATAGTTATGCTGCCTTACATGTTTAATTAGAGTATATATTATCTCTTAAAGAATTATTATAATTTTGTTTAAAATGTTTGATACGTATGATTGTGTGTGGTTGATTGATTGAATTAGTGTGTATATTAAGATTGTTGTTGAGAAGAAAAAAAATTTATTAGCAAAAAGTTCTTATATTTTATCTTCTATTATCAATATCAAACAATTGCTATTAAGCCGTAGTACATTTTCTATAGGAAAAATTATAATTATACCCTTATCATAAAATGCGAAAGAACCCAATTCATCTATAATAATATGAAGGTGAAATTTCAATAGTCTACATGTTCACTCGAAAAAATTGATAATATTATGAAAATATTTTAAATGGTGGAATAAGCTAATAAAATGCACTTACATGTTTTTTTTTTTTTTTTGCTAATGAAATATAAAATAGGAGGGATTTGCTACGAGGGGCTTTCTGCCAATTAATAAATCAAGTGAGTGTTTTTGCATTTAGCTCTTACAATGAGATAAATGCACTGGTGGTATCAAAGTTTAAATAGATTCTCATTTGTGGTATCATAAAAGTTTAAGTCGACATATTTGGTACCATTATTAACAAATTAACCCCAGCCACACACTGTACCCCAAAGTCCAGACCACCACTCTCCAGTGTGCTGTTTGCCGGAGAAAGTTTGGGGGTCTTATTCGTCTTGTCGTTGCGAACTAACGAACTAACACGTATAAACAATTTTGGTTGTTATTTATTAAATCTCACGAATTGCTCTTAGAAAATTCAAATCTCACAACTCCGATTCTTCTCAAATTTCAATTTGCGATTCCGGATTCGACCAAATCAAGAAATCCTTGCGCCATTAGTACCCCCTAGACCGAGGCTACAATCCCCATTTACTTAACTGCGACATTATTCGTTAATTTTTAACGTCGATATCAAATGTGTCGGTTTGAATTTTTATGATGTCACAACCAAAAATCAATATAAAGTTTGAAACCACAATTGCAATTCTATCCTAAAAATAGTTCTTATTAATATACAGAACTTAAAAATATTAGATCTTAGCAAGTTAGCATCTTAACATTTGAAACTGAACCTGACAAGTCATAATCAATCACAATACTTCAAAATTAATAATCAATGGGTTAAATCCAACTTTAAAAAAGTTACTACCAGGTCATTTAGACTATAGTCATAGTCACTTGGAGAAAATTGACATAATCAACTTGTCAAAGCGACATATTTGAAGGGCCCTATCTAAATGTACTTAGTGTCAAGTCGGGAGCATATCCGAGATACAAGTAGATAATGTTTTCTTATAAGAAAAATTGTAGAGAAATTCCATCATCCTACGTAGGAGTTAACTGGAAAAAGATATAACGATCCCTTTGTTTCTTTGTAGACTTGGATAAAACCAACACATTCTTAAAAATGCAAGTAATTATAGTAGTTATTTAGTTATATTAAAAGTTGACATTTTTATCTACTTCATAATACAATACTAATCTTATTGTTGGATGAAGACAAATAAGTGAGGGAGGTGAGGGAGGTATTGATGATTTCCAAAAGTCATCAGCTAAGTAATGGAAGCTTTGTTATCCTATGAAAATATTTAACCGAAGAGACGAGTACAAATCAGAAGGGTTAAATATTTTGTCCAGAAGACTACTGATATGTTGCTGAGTTCGAAATCAAACTGGTGGATTTCAACAAAGTCAAATCAGATAAGTTTGGTTTGAATCAAAGAGTTTTCATCAGAAGAGTAAATTTGATTAGCAGAGTCAAAGCGATCAGAAAGTTTCTTCAACGGTAATAAATGCACTTCAAGTAATAAATAATGTAAGAGAAGGATATTAAAGACAAATGATTGAATAGAACCCTCGGGCCAGCAGAGTGCATAAATGCGACTGACAAGAAGTACAACAGAGATGTACAGTGAACAGTTGCAGTGAGTCGTTTCATAAATGGGGATCAGTACTCGGGAAGAGCCAAGTTTTGTTTTATCTCAACGGGCAAAATTCAAATGCTCAAGTATAAATAGTTCTAGATTCAAGAGTTAGAGACAAGCAACTCAATTAAAACTGAGAAAATTCACAATCAAATCTTCAAGTCTCAATATTCAAAAGAGAACAGTAACAGCGAAGTCATATGTTGACAAGCTGAGTCGAGAAAACAAGCATACATTCAAAACCTTAGTGATTTCTGTAGAAGAGGGAGTTGTGAGAAGTAGTTTTCCATCTTAGTGAATGAAAATACTTCTGAGTATAGGTTTTCTGAGTGATCTCCTATAACGAACTTGTGTCTTAATCACTTGTTGTAAAAGCACAAGTAGAGTGTACTATTTACTTTGTGTTAATTCATAGTATAACCTAAATCTTCGTGATTTAGAATAGTGGACTAGAAGACATTCTTGTCTATATAACCACTATAAAATTCTTTTGTGTTAGTTTGCTTTTACATCTTGCATATTTTCATAAATACGTAAACTAATTTTTGAAAACACTTAAGATTTTATAAAGAATTTTAAAACGGGGGATAAAATCTTTAAATAACATAAAACTTGTTTGAAAAACACTTGATTTAAATATGCTGCAACAAGGTCAATAGATAATTAAAATCAAATGATTGGTCAACTTCGCTGAACCAGCTTTGTGCGTGATCAGTAGAGGTCTCATAACTCCCGATCAGCTTACTGTGCTGATACTAAAAGTTTGATAAATTTTTAAAGGAAAAATAGAGCTCTATTCATCCCCCCTCTAGACTTCATTTGACCATTTGGGAACAAACAAGTGGTATCAGAGCAAGTCGTTCATTTGAATCATTTGCCTGATCAATGAGCTTGATCTGTAATACCTCGATTCACCGAATCGGGTCCTTTGTGGCCCATCCCCGAGTTCGAGATCGCCTGGCGTGGGATAACCCATCAGAGTTGCTAATATTTTTTTAAACAAGATGACATAAACAAGGCATGCGATAAATTCAAATTTAAAATAATTCAAAGGCCCGACGACACCGCTATATGTGGAGGTGGGGCAAACATATTGTCATATGGGTAACACCGCAAGCCTACGAAGCATAAACACAATATTCAAAATACATCATTCAACCTAAGAACAAGGCGATAACAAAAGTAGTAGATTAGCGAAAGCAACTAAGGCAAGAGGGAATAATCCCTTAACGACCAACTGGATCCCGGAAACTGACACGTCGACTCAACAAGCATAACATGAGACTCATGCATCTGAAAAAATTGATAAAAAGAATGCATAACTTGATCGTCCGACTTAGTGAGGCTGTGGTGCATTTTGCATTTGACACATGGATGCAACATAATATATATTGTGAGCATATAAACGATCTAATCATATGTCACATATAAAAATAAAAGCATAGAGTTCAAATAACCAAGATTTGCTGATGGCCATTTTTTGTTGCCTGAGGCTCGTTTTCCCGTAAGAATCCCAACAATCATTTTGATAATAATTATGATGTGAATAATGCTCATAAGCAGGGTAGGGTGCATGATAAGCAGCGTATGCATGCATTAGATGGTAAGCAGGATATGCAGCATAGTAAGATGGAAAATTGAGGTGCATTATATAATGGTGGATATGCAGCAGGTTGCACATAATATGATGACTCATTTCCATACCAACCATTTTGATTTTTATGATTCTTATGCTTCTTTGGTTTACTATTTGATTGCTCACTAATAGACGACTTAGTTTTATTACTAGTCTGATTGATTTTACCTTTATCAGCAGACTTCCTAGGACTCTGCTGTTTATTTTTACTAGTCTGTATTTCTATCTTAGGCTATTTACTCTTCTTAGCCTTAGGAGCTTTCTTCTCTTTTGGTTCAATCTCAGTTGAAGCAGGTTTAGTAGTCTGAACATATAAATTGACCTTACTATTGTCAGCAGATATAATTTTTTCAGTATGGTTCAGTTCTATATTTTCTTGTTCCAAAGGCAGTTTTTGTTTACTAAGCGTTTTATCAAATGCAACAGAAGACTTATCATGAGACTCTATGACTTTCTCAAGTTCGATGATTTTACCCTTATAAACTTCACATTCAGCTTTCAGAGATTCATTCTCTTGCTCAAGTTGTTTATACTTAACTGATTCTCTTGGTTTTTCAACCTTAAGTTTTAGTGAAGTATTTTGCTCTTTTAGCAATGTCATATCTTCCTTAAGCTTAGCAAATACAGTAACAACCTTAAGTTTTAGAGAACTATTTTGCTCTTTCAGTAATGTCATCTCTTCCTTAATCTTAGCAAATGCATCAACAATACTAGTATTATTCACAATCATTTGCTCAAATGACTTAAACAATTCATTCTTAGAAAGAGTTACCTCATCATCAGAGTCATCTGATTCTTTGGTCATCAGACAGAGTAGTGCAGGTTGCTCATCTTCAGTAGAGTCATCTTCTGATGTCTCTAAATCTCAATCAGACGAGTAGATGGCAGCTAACTTTTCAGCTTCAGCCATCAGCATCTTTCCTTTGTTGTGTCTTTTCTCCTTTCTGATTTTCTTTTCTTCCTCAGTGTACTTCTCAGATTTAGGATATGGGAAGTCCTTGATGAAGTGTCCCAATTTCCTGCAATTATAGCACATTAGTTTGGATTTATAGGAACTCTTACTATCATGAGGATGATAGATAGGGTTAGAAGTAGAAGCATTGTTGTATTTGTTTTTCATTTTTCTCTTGTAGAACTTCTTGAAGTTGTTTAACAGCAATGCAACGTCACAAGCAGTGTATTCCTTTTTATTGAGCAACATGGTCTCATCAGATTAGTCCATTTCTTTATTCTTCTTTGCTGATCTTCTTGGATTTTCAGCAGCCACCAGGGCAGCTGTGGGACTAGAAGTTGGGGTTTCTTCTATACCCATTCTTGGCAGTTTATACCATTATGCCTTGAGTACAGAAAACAGCTTGGTGAGAGATCTTCCCCAGATTCCTTAATTCTTCCATGGATGTAATTTTCATGTTGAATTTGGGAGGTAGAGCCTTCAAAACTTTATCAATGATCTCTTTATCAGTGAAGGTCCTTCCCAGCTTCAAAACTTCATTCGGCATCCTTGTAAACCTTGTATCCATCTGATCAGTGGTTTCTCCGGACATCATCTTGAAGTTCTCCAACTTTTCAAGAGCTATGCTCAAGTTGTGCTTTTTTATGGCGCCGTTTCCTACGCTCATATCACGAACCTTATCCCACATTTCTTTCAATTTGCAATAGTATACGAGGAAATCACTCACCATGGAAGCGGTAGTCGCACATCGGGGTTGAAATTATTCCAATTTGCAATAGTATACGAGGAACGATCCCTAACTACTTGAGGTGATAGGGTTTATCTGGTGCGAGAACGTCTATGCTTTGATATGAGCTCCGACTGACTGGGGATCGCCAGAAAGTCTCTGTGGACTCATATTGGGTATAGAGGAACTCGTATGCAGATTCGTATCATCAACAAAGGATCCATTGACCCGACTTGATAGGTTGGGAAATTCTCCTATGGATTTCTGTGAGAAATTAATTCTGGTAAAATCCTTGGCCAAGGTATCTGACGACTTTATGTAAGTAGCTCATAAAGATTAAGTCAAAGAGAATTTATTTCGAGATCAGAATACATAAGGTCAAGAAAAAAGAAAAGGAAATCCGATGAAAGACCATACCCTTAAGTCTCGACTGGGAGATTGATCGATGGAGAGATTATGTCGTATATGGAAATTGTAAATGATAAAAAGGTCCACTGAATTGATTCACCAGTGATTGGGCTCCATGGGCTTGTGATTGGACATCGACCGTGGAGTGTGGGAGAATTCCCAAATTGGCAGGGGTGCTAAATTTGGAATGGTCAATTGACAGAGTGTTCGATTGATTTAGAGTATGTCTTACTCGAATAATTAAATAATATTTAATTATAACCCACGACCAATTATGTGGTGAACCTACGGGGGCATACACAATACACATGAAGCGAAAGCGAGGAAATAAAAACGACCGAGTCGACTGGGTCGACCCAATAGGAACTAAATAGGATCCAATTGGAATTGGATCAGGATCATAAATTAAATTGGAGTTTAATTTGTGAGTTAATTAATTAAGTTGGATTTAATTAATTAAAGGAATAATTAATTAATTGGACTTAGAGTCAAAAATTAATTAATTGGGAGACTAGTTAATTAATTGGGCTATTTAATTGGGAGATTAAATAAAGCCTGGTCAAAATTAATTAACTGGGCCATGAATTAATTCGAGGTAAAATTGCAGAAAACATCCCAAACTAATTACTGATTTTGGATTTTCGTCCCGAAGTATTTAACTTGGCGAATTTCGTCCCGTAATTTAATATTTTTTTGGAATATCGTCCCAAACTAATTACTAATTTTGATTTTTTGTCCCAAACTATATCAACGCCAAATTTCGTCCCATAATTTACCATTTTGTATGTATTTGGTCCCAATATTAATTTCCAATTTAATGAAAATGACGTTCAATCTTATAATTAATTTGGGACGAACTCTGCAATATTATATAATTATTCATGTTAAAATTTACCATGTCATGACACTTAAGCAGCCATGTGATAATTCATCGGCAAATGCGCAATTCCGTCTTATAATTATTGTGGGACGATATTCCAAAAAAATATTAAATTACGGGACGAAATTCGCCAAATTAAATAGTTTGGGACGAAAATCCAAAATCAGTGATTAGTTTGGGACGATTTTTGCAATTTTGCCTTAATTAGAAGACTTGGTCTTCTAATTAGAGAGGGCCATGGCCCATGTAGGAGAATGGAATCCTAGTCCTAATAGGACTAGGTTAAGGAGATAACTATAAGTAGCTTACTTGTAGTTATTTTTCACACAACTCAACAAGCAAAAATTGAGCAGAGCAGAAATTCTCTCCCCTCTCCCTGTGCAATCGGCCGAACCCTTCCAGTGTTTGGAAGAATTTTTCGTTTTCGATTTTTGTTCCAAGATCGTTCCTAAATCCTAGATCATAATATCTTGTGTTCTAGCTGATCAAGATTTATTATTTTCATGTAATTGTGGTGTATCAACCCGTAGAGGCGCAACACGTGGGGCGCTGCTGCAGAGCTTGAATCGGTTTTGCTGAGGAGAAATTCAGAGTTCGTTTAGCCAACTTGGATTTGCAAGGAGACAGGTATAACGTGTAAACTGTTAATACTGTCGTTTAAAATTAATATTTATATATATACACCTGGAGTAGTATCCTGGCAAGATTTTGTAAGAGGTCCTAAAATTTTTATATTCCGCTGTGCCTAGGGCTGTTTATCTTACCGAATCCTAACAATTTCCTGCAATTATAGCACATTAGTTTGGATTTATAGGAACTCTTACTATCATGAGGATGATAGATAGTGTTGGTCCCAAGTGGTCAGATGAGGTTTAGAGGGGGGGTGAATAAACCTCTTTAAAAAATTTTCTTCCAATTTTTAACTTTAAACTTTTTCTCTAACAGTGAGCAGACTAAGCTGATCAGAGTAGTAAGTTATAAGTCTATTCGCGAACAAATCTTTGAACAGGTTTGATGACCACTCGTCTGATAAATACTTAGCTGATTTTGTTAAAATCAGTTTTAATACTTAGAGTACTTGCAGCGAATTTTTCAAAGTGTTTTTCACAAGTATTCTCAGTAGTTTGAAAAATGTTTCCCCAGTTTTATAAACTCCTTTTAAGTATTTTTCAAACAGTTAACTTAATGTATTTTTATGCAATCAGAAAATATGCAAGTTTAAAAGCAATGTAAAAACACAAGTAATTTTTATAGTGGTTATATGGATGTAAATATCCTTTAATCCACTCGTCCAAGTCACAAAGATCTTGGGTTATACTAGAAACACAAAGTAACCAGTACACTCTGCTTACGCCGATCAACAAATGAACAGGCCGTAAGTGCGCAGTAAGAAATCACAAAGAAATCCTACTCTCTGAAGTAATATCACTCACTTGGATGGATATCTACTTCTCACAACACTCTGTTTACAAAATCACTCAGAAGATGTATTTATCTTTGTTCTTCAACTTCGCTTTTCGTCAACAAATGACTAAGCTGATGAGTGAGCTGTTTTTGAGACTTAAAGAGTTCTGCTTCGAAAATTCTCTCAGAGATTGTGTTGCTTATCTTCTCTTCGTCTCTTCTAGCTATTTATACTTGAGATTTGAAAAATGTCCGTTGAAGAGAGACAAGATTCAAATTCCTCGAGTACTGGTCCTTAATTTCCGCGAACGGCTCTTTTGCAGTCTGTCCGTACTATAAACAGTACTATTCTGCAGGCAGCATTAAATGCAGCATTAAATGCACCCAGCTGATGCGAAGCATTTCTTCAATCATTTGTCTTTAATATCCTTGTACTTCAGCATTTATTACTTCCAGGGGCATTTATTACCGTTGGGAAGACTTTATGATCCTTTCCACTTGGCTGTCGGAAGTGCAAGTCTGATGGCGAACTAAGCTGATCCCAAACTTGAACAAATCTGATTTGAGTCGGCTGATCTTCATCAGTCTGATAACTTTCCTTCAGCAGATCAGAAGTCTTGGACCTTGAAAATTTTGACTCTTATGATGTCTTCTTATACTTAGTCAAAATTTCTTCCAAAGGGATCATCAGCTAAGTTACTCCTTACTTAGCAGATTTTGAAGTTTTGGAATGCATCAAAACCTCCCTTACTATTTTGTCTTCAGTGCCTTCATCTTCATCCTTATCCAACAATTTCCCCCTTTTTGATGATGACAAAACTTCATCCAAGTACCTGTTAAAACTTAAGCTAAAGATTGTAATCCTCAAAATTTTTTGAGATAGAAAAAGTATATTGGATTGAACTTGTCTTTTTATTGATATTGAAAAAGAATTACAATTACAAGTTCATCAGATGAGATGTCTGAAGAATAGATAAAGTAAACTGATTACAAGGATTTTATAATTTCTAACTATCAGCTTATTCATCAGATTCTTCAAGCACTTCTTCGTATTCATAAGATGACTCCTCATCATCTTCTTCTTCTTCATCTTCATCAGCTTCTTCACCTTGAAGGATGACTTCTTTAGCAGCTTCCATTTTCTCTTTAAGTTGCTGCTCTCTTAGAAGTTCCATCGCCTTCCTAGCTGATTCAGTATTCTTGTACTTGGTTAACGGTTCTGATTGATCAGCAGTAGAGTCTTTGGGTTCAGCAATTACTTCATCAGTTTTGACTTTTTCCTTAGTCTCTTCTTTAGACTTTTCTTCACCTTGTACCTTTCCAAGTTCTTCTTCAGCGGCCTTGGTCTGTTCAGTAGTTTCATCAGTTTTCTTGGCTTCAGCAGCAGAGGTTTCCTTGGTTGATTCTTCCCCTTTATCCCCCTTTTTGTCATCATCAGACTTGATGACTTCTTCAGGTTTAGCAGCAGGGTTGAGTGCAACTATTGGAACCTTCATAGCAGCACCTATAGTCTTCAAATTCTGATTCACTACATCGTGACTTGCTGTAAGGTGATGAAGAGTTGTGCTGATGTTGTCAGTTTGATCATTGAAGTAGTCAATGTTAAGGTTTATAGTTGCAATTTGATTTTGGATTTCGGTTGCAGCATTTGATACTTCTTGCAGCATCCCTAAGTTGACTTCCTTCTCTTCTTCACTGACTTTGATGAAGGTTGCAGTTAAATCAGCGATCTTGTGCTCAGCTCTTTGTAAGGCAGCATGAAGGTGATTTACATCAGCCTTCACATCTTCTACATTTCTGTTCATGTCATTCAAGTTGTGCACTAACTGCAAAGAATTGTCTTGAGGTACAGGGAAACTTGTGATTTCAGTCTTGATAATCTTTTCAGTAGACTGTTGCACAGTTTTCAGCTGAAGTTTGTTGGACTCTGCCAACTCTGCTTTAAGTTCATTCTTCAGCTCCTCTTTTACTTTCATCAGCTGCTGATTATGCTTCTCTTCCAGTTCCTTCACTGAAGTCTCCATCAGCATCTGGAAAGCTTCCATCAGTGATGAGTGTTCATCACCTGATGAAGTAGAAGCAACAACTTCCTTTTCTTCAGTCTCCTGATGGACAGGGACGTCTTCCATTTTGGTCTCCTGATGATCTTCAGAAGCCTTAGCATTCCACTCAATGGCTAAGGACTTGTCAGCTGTTTTGTGCTCATCAGTGACGTCGTCATAAAACAGATCAGTGATTGTGCCATCATCATTGAAGCAAGTTGTTTGTCTTATCTGCCTCACAATGATCCAGGGGTTTACAAAGGCGTTATTTCCCTTGGGCACTTCACTGTACTCCTTCACTTCCTTGCCAAAGATAATTTGCTGAATACTTGGCAGCTGAGGCAACTCACTTGAGTGACTCTGCTGATATCTTGACCTTTCTGCCCATCTCTTCAAGGCGGTCATAACAGCAATGTTAACTGCTCTCTCTTCAGCATTATCAGTCTTTCTTCTCTTGGCAGGCAGGGAGTTGTCTATTTTCTTGGCCTCCTCCAGTGCAAACTCTCTTGCATAATGATGCATGACATCTCTGACATAGCTGGGATCCAGGGCCTTTTGAATGGAGTCTGTTCTTAGCCAATTAAGAACCCATTGTTCTTCATCAGCTAACTCCTTCAAGTTTTGAAGTTCTGTTATGGACAAGTTCAGCATGTTGTCTCTCCATTTGATGTACCTTGGCTTTTCTTGATTGAACAGCGTCCTTAACATGAGCTTCTGATCATAGTAAGCTAAAGACTTCTCAAATCTCTTGAAAAGCTCTTTATCAGCATACACTATGTTGAAGGCTCTTCTGACTTCAAACTTCTCTTTTGGGCTCAGCAGCAGGCATTTTAGGCTTCTTAGGCTTGTCTTCATCATCAACAACCTCATTTATTTTGATGCCTCCACCATGGACAGGTCCATGAGCATCAGTCTTGCTAAGCTCAATGACCAAGGCCAATTCAGCAGCCTCAGCAGCTTGTCTTTCTGCCTTGGACATCTTCATTCTGGCTTCATCCTTAGCAGCTTGAGCATTGCTCAGCTCAAGAGCTTTCTTTTCCTCCAATTCATCTTGCTTTCTCTGTTCAGCTTCTTCCCTTGCTTTCTTATCAGCTTTGGAAATCTTTTTCCTCTTAAGGACAATCTTTCTTTTTCCTTTATCAGCTGGAGCAGGGGCTGGACCAGCAGATGAAATGGGAGCAGCAGCAATAGGATTGATGATCATGACATCTGGATCATCTTCAGGTTGGGCAGCCTCAACTGTTGGTGCAGCTTGAGTAAACTGTTGCGCATCAGCTTTGTCAGCAACAGAAGCCTCAACAGCTCCAACCGGTCTTTCAGCAGACACTGGACTTTGTTTTACTAAGTTTTCTAATTCAGTAGGTTCTTCAACAAAAGTCATCTGCTTCCTTGAAGTTTTCTTGGTTCTTCCTTCAATATATTTAGAAGCAGCAGTGTCTTTCTGTTGGCTTCTTGTCCTGTGAGAGACATTCTCAGCAGGCATTTCAACAGATGGAGTTCTAGAAGGTGATGCAGGTGAAGCAGTCCTGACATCAGCAGTGACTTGATCAATAATCTTCGTGGCCTGATCAGCAGCAGTCACTGACTTCATTTTCTTTGAAGCCTTCTCCTTAGGCTTATCAGCAGCCTTTTTCTTTTTAGTCTCAACAGCCAAGTCAGCTGGTGACTAGTCTCCTTTGCCTTTTGGCAGGAACCTCTTTTGGTTCCTCATCTTCATCCTCTTCAGGCTCACCAGCCTTCCTCTTCATAACAGGCAAGTACTTGGACATTGCCTTAGACTTATGGATCTCCTTTCCATTCAGCATAACACAGCCCAGCTTTGACAGTATATAACTGAGTGTGATTATGTGGTTGGTGTAGGGGCCTTTTCCTTTCTTCACTTCAAGGAAATCAGCGAAGATGTACCAAACTATGATGGACCAGTTGACTTCCAGTCCATAGTAGATAGCAGCCATGATGCTAAACCTTTTCATGGTAACAGCATCCAGAGAAAAAGTACAGTTCTCTATCAGCTTTGAGACCATATCAGCCATCCGCTGATATTCATCCTTCAGCTGTTTCTTCCTTATGTTGCCAGTCAATATTTCTCCTTCCTTGGCGCAGATCGCCCAGAATTGTTGGTGTTTTTCTTCAGTCAGCATTGTAACAACGTGTCGTCCTCTGTTTGGAAGACCAAACATCTCGTGAAGAACAGCGGGTGTAATGACCACAGATTTGTCACCGACTGTCGCCTTGATTTCCATAGAGTTGTAATCAGCAGATGCCGTCTTGTAATACTCCATAACCTGGTCAGTCCAGATTACGCCTTCGTTGTACTCCATGAAATTTACCAACTGAGCAGATTTGAACTTCTCCAACAGTTCCTTCATCAAATCCGTACCAGATTGGTAGTAGGATTCATAAACTAAGAACATAACTTCAGCGGCCATCTTAATCTGTTGAGAGTTAGAGAAATAGGAAGAATTTTGCAGAAAATTTGCAAGTGAATTTTCTCTCAAGTATGCTTTGAATATTTAGGGTGCGTAAAGAACTACATGGCTGATCAGATTGGGATTTATAAAGTTAGGGTATCTTGGTTTCCGTGATACCAGTCAACCGTTAGATCCGTTTCTTGTCAGTGCTAATCGTGCGGCGTCAGATACGACCTTTCAAATTCAAATCGCATTAAATGAGGAGCGGGAATTTGTACCGCCCTTCTGTCACTTGTAAAAGCGTATTTTAAAATAAACGTTTTTAAACAGTCAGCTTTTACATAAGCGATCAGATGAGTAAAATAAATACTTATCTGATGGACCAATGTCCTGATGACACAGTTGTTATCAGAGAAAGTCAATAGCTGATAACCTTCCTCAGCTGTTTGTCAATCCAGCTAGATAATAAATCTTCATTCTTCAAGACTTTAATCTTCTGTTGAAAACATAACTTCAACTAACTGACATTAACAGATTTCATCCTTTAATCAGAAGTACCGCTAGTCTTACACGTTCCCCCTGACTTTAAGAATTCATAAGTTAACTAGTCTGTTGAGAGTTAATTCTTGAAGATAAATAAGATGAGTAAGCTGTTGAACTTTAGTTTTCTGATAAGTTCCCCCTCAGCTTATGCATCTAATTTTAATAAACCTAGTTCAGCTCTTAGAGTTGAAAACCTTGTCTCACTTAGAGGTTTTGTGAAGATGTCAGCAATTTGATTTTCAGTAAACACATATTCTATTATGACATTTCCTTTCTCCACATGATCTCTAATGAAGTGATGCTTGATCTCAATATGCTTAGTTCTTGAATGGCTTGTAGTATTCTGAGTAAGACTGATTGCACTAGTATTGTCACAGTAGATTGGTATTCCACTGATTTTGATATTGTAGTCTTCCAGTTGATGCTTCAACCATAAGATTTGTGCACAACAAGCTCCAGCAGCTATGTATTCAGCTTCAGCAGTTGATATGGATACTGAAGTCTGTTTCTTACTCATCCATGAGATCAGACGACTACCTAAGAATTGACAGGCACCTGTTGTGCTTTTTCTATCAATCTTGCAGCCAGCAAGGTCAGAATCTGAATATCCAATAAGTTCAAATACAGATTCCCTAGGGTACCACAATCCCAATTCTTGAGTGCCCTTGATATATTTCAATATTCTCTTGGCAGCTAAGAGATGAGATTCTTTGGGATTTGATTGGAATCTTGCACAGACCCCAACTGAGTACATGATATCAGGTCTGCTTGCTGTTAGATATAACAGTGACCCAATAATGCCTCTGTATTTGGTGATGTCCACTGATTTGCCATTTTCATCTTTATCCAAACGAAGACTTGTAGACATTGGAATAGTAGCAGTAGAGCTAGTTTCCATACCAAATTTCTTGAACATATCCTTTGTGTATTTTGCTTGGCTGATGAAAATTCCATCAGGCAACTGTCTAACTTGCAATCCAAGAAAATAATTAAGTTCTCCCATCATGCTCATTTCAAACTTGTTCTGCATCAGCTTTGAGAACTTATCACACATCTGTTGGTTAGTGGAACCAAAAATAATATCGTCCACATAGATTTGCACAAGCAAAATATGTTCTTCCCATTCAATAGTGAACAAGGTCTTGTCAACTTTACCTTTGCGAAATCCTTTGATTAACAGAAAGTCAGATAAAGTGTCATACCATGCTCTTGGAGCCTGTTTCAGTCCATAGAGAGCTTTCTTCAGACGATACACTTTGTCTCCTTCTTTATAAACTTCAAATCCAGGAGGTTGTTCAACATAAACTTCTTCTTGCAATTCTCCATTGAGAAAAGCTGATTTCACATCTATCTGATAGACTGTGAAATTCTTGTGAGCAGCATAGGCAAAAAGAGTCTGATTGCCTCTAATCTTGCTACTGGTGCAAACGTTTCATCAAAGTCAATGCCTTCTTCTTGGCAGTAACCCTTGGCCACTAATCTTGCTTTGTTTCTGGTGACTTCACCATCTTCATTCATCTTATTCCTGAATACCCATTTAGTGCCAATGACTCTTTGATGACTTGGTCTAGGAACTAAGTACCAGACTTCATTCCTTTCAAATTGATTTAGCTCTTCTTGCATAGCTTCAATCCAGTTGGAATCACTAAGAGCTTCTTCAATCTGTTTGGGCTCAATTTGAGATAGAAAGCTGACAGACATTGCTTCACTTGCACCTGTTGGATGAAGATGAAGATGAAGTGCAAAGAAGACAAGTAATTAAGGGAAGGTTTTGATGATTTCCAAAACATCATAATCAGCTAAGTATGGAAAGCTTAGTTCCCTTAGAAGAATTTTGAACAAGCAAAAGAAGACATCAGAAGAGTTCAAAGTTCAAAGCTCAGAAGACTAGTGATCTCTTGCTGAAACAGCGAACAGAAGGGTAGGTCATCAGCCGAGTCAAATCAGATGAGTTCAGTATTTGATCAGCAGAGTATCTATCAGCAGGGTCGTTTTGATCAGCAGAGTGGAAGAGATCAAGAGATTAGTCCAACGGTAATAAATGCACCTGGCGTAATAAATGCTGGAAGAGAAGGGTAGTAATGACAAATGATTGAAGATATTCTCGGATCAGCAGAGTGCATTAAATGCAGCATTAAATGCGATGGACAGAAAGGTACTGTACACTGTACTATTGCTGCAGGGAGCCGTTTCAAAAAGAGCTGAAGAATGGATTTGAAGATGTGATTTCCTTCAACGGTCATAAATTCAAATCCAAGTATAAATAGAGCAAAGTTCGAAGAGAGAAATAACACAACAACAATCAGAGATCGAAATTTTGAAGCAGAATTTCTCTAAGTCTCAAAAGCTCGAACAGCTCACTCGTCTGGTGGAAGTCATCTGTTGACAGAAACCAAGTTGAAGAAATCAGAAAAACATTATCTGAGTGATTTTGTAATAGCTGAGTGTTGTGCGAAGTGAGAATCCATCTGTGTGAGTGATTCTACTTCAGAGGATAGGTTTTCTTTGTGAATTCCTATTGTGAGCTTACAGCCTTCTCATTAGTTGTTTAGGTGTAAGTGGAGAAATATTGTAATCTAAGTGATTATAGTATAACCCAGAATCTGTGTGATCTGGAAGAGTGGACTAAAGGATTTTTATCCATATAACCACTATAAAAATTCCTTGTGTTATCTTGCATTTAAAGTTTTCCTGCATATTTTAAAGTTTGCATATTTGAACACTTTGAATCAAACAAAAGATTTTAAAAAGGAGTTTGTAAAAACTGGGGATAAAATCTTTCAAGAACTTAGTCTACTTGTGAAAAACATTTTGAAACAATCCGCTGCAAGTATACTCTTTGAAAAACTGTTTTGCTGAAAAACAGCTAAGTTACTGTAAGAAGAGTGGTCAGTCGTCTGTTCAAGATTTGTTCACGATCAGACTAGTCTGCTTACTGTTCTTCATCAGCTTAGTCTGCTGACAGAAGACTGAAAAGTTTTTAAGTTCAAAAATTTTCAGAGGTCTATTCACCCCCCCCCCCTCTAGACCTCATCTGACCACTTGGGACCAACAAGTGGTATCAGAGCAGGTGGTTCATTTGAATCAGCTGCCTGATCAACGAGCTTGATCCGAGTGTTTTTCAAAGGTTTTTAAAACTTTTCAAAAGAGCATCTTTTTGAAAAACTAAAACTTTTTGAAAATGGAATGCATAAACCATGTTCCCCACATTGCTGGCATGTCCTTCGAAGACTGGAAAATCAGGATGGAGATTTTCCTTGCTGCCTACAATGACAACATGTTCACTTGCATTACAAAAGGTCCATTCAAGTTCACCAAGACGATAAAAATCAATGAAGTTGATACCGTGGTGGAAAAAGACTTGAGCGAAATGACAGCTGAAGAAATCAAGCTGTTCAACCTGGACAAGATTGGAAGATTTATCATGACTAAAGCCCTAGATAATGATCGGTTTGACAAGATCAAACATTGCAAATCTGCAAAAGAGATGTGGGACAAAGTCAGAGATATGAGCGAAGGAAATGATGCTATCAAGGAGCATCAGCTGAGTGTTGCTCTAGAAAAGCTGGATAACTTCAAGATGAAGTCCTCTGAAACCATTGATCAGATGGACACAAGGTTTACAAGAATATTAAATGAAGTATTGAAGCTTGGAAAAACCTTCACAGACAAGGAGATAACCATCAGAGTACTGAAGGCCTTACCTCCTAAGTTCAACATGAAGGTGACAGCGATGGAAGAATCAAGGGATCTTGGGAAGATCTCTCTTACAGAGCTGTTTTCTGTACTCAAGGCTTATGAGTATAAACTGCCTAGAATGGGTATTGAAGAAACCTCAACTTCAGGACCCACAGCTGCACTGGTTGCTGCTGAAAACACCCGAAGACCAGCTCAGAAAAGCAAAGAAGTGGACTCATCTGATGAAGCCACTCTACTCAACAAGAAGGAGTACACTGCTGGAGACGTTGCACTGTTGATGAATAATTTCAAGAAGTTCTACAAAAGAAAAATGAAGAACAAATACAACAATGCTTCTACTTCTAAACCTAACTTTTCTTCTCAAGATAAAGATGATTATAAATCAAAACTAATGTGTTACAACTGCAGGAAATTGGGACACTTCATCAAAGACTGCCCATATCCAAAAGCAGAAAAGTACACTGAAGAGGAGAAGAAAGTGAGAAAAGAAAGAAAGTATCAGAGAGGGAAAGCAATGATGGCTGAAGCAGAAAAGCTTGCTGCTGTCTGCTCATCTGATTCAGATTCAGACTCGTCTGATGAAGAATCTTCTGATGAAGAAAAACCTGCTCTCCTGTGCCTGATGGCAAAGGACTCTGATGACTCTGAGGATGAGGTAACTCCTCAAAATAATGAACTATTTGATTCTCTAGAGCAAATGATGTTAAATAATACTACTATTGCTGGAGAATTTGTCAAGCTTAAGGAAGAGATGAGCTTGCTAAAAGAGCAAAATAACTCACTGAAACTTAAAGCTGAAAAGCCAAAAGAATCAGCAGAGTACAAACAGCTTGAGCAAGAACATGAGTCTCTGAAAGCTGAATGTGAAGTTTATAAAGGAAAAATCATGGAACTTGAAAAGATTATCGAGTCTCATGAAAAATCATCTGTTGCATCCACGCATACATCTAGTAAACAGAAGATGCCTTTAGAACAGGATAAGCAAGAGTTGAACCATACTGAAAAATTCATATCAGCTGACAATAGCAAGGTCATTCTGTATGTTCAAACTGCTAGACCTACTTCACCTGAGAAAGAATTAAAGGAGAAGAAATCTCCTAAGGCTAAAAAGAGCAAAGAGCCTAGTGTAGGAAATAAGACTAGTAAGACCAAACAGCAGAGTCCTAAGAAGTCTGCTGATAAAGCTAAAGTCAATCAGACTAGTGGTAAAGTTAAGTCCAAACAAGTTGAGCAAGCACCTAGTAAGCCAAAGAAGCATAAAAATAAGAAAAATCAAAATGCTTGGTATGGAAATGAGTCATATTATGTGCAACCTGCTGCATATCATCCTATGTATCATGCACCTCAATTTCCTAGTTACTATGCACCTTACCCTGCTCATCCAATGCATGCATATCCTGCATATCATGCACCTTACCCTGCTTATGAACATTATTCTTATCATACTGATCATCAACATGATTTATCTGATAATTATGATGAAAATAAAACTGTTCATACTCCTGTGAAAACTCAGAAACCTAAGAAGCCTAAGACTTCAACATCTTGGGTTGTCAAAGGTGGAACTAATCCTTCAGGACCCTCTCAATAAGGGTACCTAAAACAATTTTATTTTTGTTTTGTAGGATAGGATTAGGAGTAGGAGTAAAGTAGAGAAGATATGGTACTTGGACAGTGGATGTTCAAGACACATGTGTGGAAACATACATGAGCTGACTGATGCAATTGCTGTGGATGGTCCAAAGGTTACTTTTGGAGACAGCAAAGAAGGCAAGATTAAAGCTAAAGGAAGATTAATCAGAGGAAACATAGAGATATCTGACGTCTCATATGTCAAAGGCCTCAAATATAATCTGCTGAGCATAAGTCAATTTTGTGACAAGGGATATTCAGTCATCTTCTCAACAGATAAGTGCTTTGTCGAACAGATTGGTACAAAGAAGGTAATTTTATCTGGAAGACGACAAGGGAATGTCTACATAGTCGACTGGGATTCTGCTGACAAGAATTCAAGTGTTTGTTTGGTTGCATCTGCACCAAGTGAAGTCAGTTGGCTGTGGCACAAGAGAATGAATCACTTAAACTTCAAGACCATAAACAGATTAATCAAGAATGATTTGGTAGAAGGGATTCCTAAAGCAGTCATGAGCAAAGACAAGCTTTGTGACGCATGTCAGAAGGGTAAACAAATCAAGTCATCTTTCAAAAGCAAGAAGCACCAATCTTCTGAAAGAATTTTGGAGCTATTACATATGGACTTATTTGGACCCATTGATCCAGTCAGCAATGGTGGAAAGAAATACTGCCTAGCTGTTGTGGATGATTATTCAAGATATACTTGGGTGATTTTCATGAAGAAAAAGAGTGAAACCAAGGAACATCTTACTAATCTGATGGAACTGATCCAGAATGAGAAGACTATCAAAATATTGAAGATCAGATCAGATAGAGGGACAGAGTTTACAAACTCTACTGTTGAAGAGTACTGTACTATCAAAGGAATACATCATGAGTACTCTGCTGCCAGAACCCCTCAACAGAATGGTGTTGCTGAAAGGAGAAACAGAACACTAAAGGAAGCTGTCAGAACCATGATAGCTGAAGCTAAACTGCCTCAAAGATTTTGGGCAGAAGCAACAAATACAGCATGCTTCACCCAGAACAGATGTATGATCAACAAAAATCAGAACAAGACTCCATATGAAGTTTGGAACAACAGAAAACCAAACATTCATTACTTTAAGATTTTTGGTTGTAAATGTTTTGTATTGAATAATGGGAAAAATCACCTTACTGCATTTGCAGAAAAGGCTGATGAAGCTGTTTTTGTAGGATACTCATCTGTTAGTAAAGCTTATAGAGTTTTCAATAAAAGAACATTACTAATAGAAGAATCTATCCATGTAGTATTTGATGAGCCAAGTCAATCTTCTGAAAAGAATCAAAGTGCTAATCAAGATCTGTCTACTGATCTACAGAAGTTAGACATTGGAAGAAATGAAGAATATGTTCCCATCATACTACCTAATCTAAATTCAGCTGATAACTCAAGTGCTGTTCAAAATCACAGTGCTGATTGTCTAACAGACGAGTTGCAAACAGCTGACAGACCAGAGACTGTTCAACAGACGGCAAATGTTCAACAGACTACTACTGTATCTCCAACAGTAGTGTTGCAAGATCAAAACAGAGGACAACATTCAGACCTGCAACCTGATCTCAGATGGCTCAGAAACCATCCACCAGAGTTGGTGATTGGTGATCCATTAGATAGAGTGAAAACAAGAAGAGCTGCTGCACAAGATGCTATGTTTGTCACCTTTCTATCTCAAATAGAGCCTAAGCAAATTGAAGAAGCTCTAAATGATTCCTTCTGGATAGAAGCTATGCAAGAAGAGTTGAATCAATTTGAGAGGAATGAAGTCTGGTACTTAGTTCCAAGACCAAGTCATCAAAGGGTAATTGGCACTAAGTCGGTTTTCAGAAATAAGATGAATGAAGATGGTATTGTTACCAGAAACAAAGCAAGACTAGTGGCCAAGGGTTATTGTCAAGAAGAAGGAATTGACTTTGATGAAACTTTTGCACCAGTAGCAAGACTTGAAGCAATCAGACTGTTTCTTGCCTATGCTGCTTACAAGAACTTCACTGTCTATCAGATGGATGTGAAGTCTGCTTTTCTCAATGGAGAATTGCAAGAAGAAGTGTATGTTGAACAACCTCCTGGATTTGAAGTCTATCAAGAAGAGGACAAAGTATATCGTCTGAAGAAAGCCCTCTATGGACTGAAACAGGCTCCAAGAGCATGGTATGATACCCTATCTGATTTTCTTTTAATTAAAGGATTTCATAAAGGTAAGGTAGATAAAACCTTGTTCACAATTGAATGGGAGAATCATATATTAATTGTGCAAATATATGTGGACGATATTATTTTTGGTTCAACTAACCAACAGATGTGTGATAAGTTCTCCAAGCTGATGCAGAATAAGTTTGAAATGAGCATGATGGGTGAACTTAATTATTTTCTTGGTTTACAAGTCAAACAGTTACCTGATGGAATCTTTATAAATCAAGCAAAATACACAAGAGATCTGTTCAAGAAATTTGGTATGGAAACTAGCTCTACTGCTACTATTCCTATGTCTACAAGTCTTCGTTTGGATAAAGATGAAGATGGCAAATCAGTGGACATAACCAAATATAGAGGCATTATAGGGTCACTGTTATATCTAACAGCAAGCAGACCTGACATAATGTACTCAGTTGGGGTCTGTGCAAGATTTCAATCAAACCCCAAGGAATCTCATCTCTTAGCTGCCAAGAGGATATTGAAATATGTTAAAGGCACTCAAGAATTGGGATTGTGGTATCCTAGAGAATCTGGATTTGAGCTTATTGGTTATTCAGATTCAGACCTTGCTGGCTGCAAGATTGACAGAAAAAGCACAACAGGTGCCTGTCAGTTCTTAGGTAGTCGTCTGATCTCATGGATGAGTAAGAAACAAACCTCAGTTTCTATATCTACTGCTGAAGCTGAATATATAGCTGCTGGAGCTTGCTGTGCACAGATACTTTGGTTGAAGCATCAACTAGAAGACTACAACATCAAGATCAGTGGAATTCCAATCTACTGTGACAATACAAGTGCAATCTCACTTACTCAGAATACTACAAGTCATTCAAGGACTAAACATATAGAGATCAAGCATCACTTCATTAGAGATCATGTGGAAAAAGGCAATGTTATGATAGAGTATGTTCATACTGACAATCAGATTGCTGACATCTTCACTAAACCTCTAAGTGAAGCAAGGTTCTCAACTCTAAGAGCTGAGTTAGGACTACTTAATTTGGATGCATAAGCTGAGGGGGAACTCATCAGAAGACTGGAGTTCAACAGCTTAGTTATCCGTTATTATATTCAAGAATTAACTTTCAACAGACTAGTTAGCTTATGGATTCTTAAAGACAGGGGGAACGTGTAAGACTAGCGGTACTTCTGCTCTAAAGATGAAATCTGTTAATGTCAGTTAGTGGAAGTTATATTATCTGAAGATCTGTTCTTAATTCTTGAAGACTGAAGATTATTTTATCTTGCTGGATTGACAAACAGCAGAGGAAGATTACTAGCTATTGGCATTCTCTAGTAATATCAGATAACAGATCACTCGTCTGTCAGATAAGTTAAACTCTACTCATCTGATACATTATATAAGCATGGTCATAAATCGTATCATAAGAAACACGCTTTTATAAGTAACAGATTAGTGTCGATAGAGTTTCCCGCCCATCTGACATTAAAATAATAAAATTGAAATCCGCTTCTCCTATCCACACGATTAAAAACTGTCAGATTAGATCAACGGTTCAGATAAATCACGGAAACCTAATCAAAAGGAAACCTATAAAATCCGATCTGAAACAGTACAGTCGTCTTACGCACTCAAATATTCTCAAGCTCTCTAACTCTCAAACTCTCTTGTTTCGAAAAAGCTTACTGTTTTTGTAGATTCTACTCACTAATCCCAGAAATGGAGAAGATTATTGATGGAAGATACTTCAGCTACAACAAATTTCACTTTTCGGGTACTGATCTGATGCGCTCTCTCTTGGAGAAGATCAAGGAAGCATCTTTGGTCCCAGTTTTGGAAGCACACGAGAACAGGGTTTACGTAGAAGACGTCTATCACTTCTACACAACCAGGGAATTCAATGACGATGAAACTGTGATGACTGCTGTCATCGGTGGTAAGAAAATTGCTGTCTCTGCTGCTGTTCTTAGTGAAATTTATAAACTATCAGATAAGGGAGGAGATGTGACCAGTTTAGGGTCAGAAAAGGAAGAAGAGTTCTGGGCTATTTGTGCTAAACAGGGAGAAGAGATGACTGGGTCTTTGATGAAGACTCAGCTGAAGGATGAATACCAGAGATTTGCTGATATCATAGCAAAGATTCTGGATTGTGCTACAGGTTCTTTGGATGGGTTGCCAAGGAAAAGATACTACACAATGGTGTGTATCTATTATGGGTTTAAGGTTAACTGGGCTGCTCACGTGTATGAGCTGTTAAGTGATAAAAGGCATTCTCATGCTATTTTACTAAGTAATCTGTTTGCCTCACTACATTGCCCTATGGGTGGTGGGAAGCAAACTCATGGAAGTAAAGAGTTCAAAACTATGAACCAGTAGAAAGATAGTGGAGAAACCTAAAAGAAAAGCCCCTGCAAAATCCAAAAAGGCCCCTTCTAAGAAGAGCAAGAAGGTTGGTGAGACTAGTCAACCTGCTGAGCAACAGCACAGTCTGCTGCTGAGACTGAATCAGCACAATCTGAAGATGCAGTCCCAGAAAAAGTAATTGAAGATTTCACAAAGGAGATTGAACAGATGGAGACAGGTTCTTCTCCTGAAAGGACTGAATCTGAGGAGGAAATTCCTCTTCAAAGGTTGAAGAGAATGAGAACAAGAAGTGAGGCAAGGGGACTC
>CM064879.1:60357777-60464329 GCA_003313485.2 Penstemon barbatus | reverse complement strand
CCAATCTACTGTGACAATACAAGTGCAATTTCACTTACTCAGAATACTACAAGTCATTCAAGGACTAAACATATAGAGATCAAGCATCACTTCATTAGAGATCATGTGGAAAAAGGCAATGTTATGATAGAGTATGTTCATACTGACAATCAGATTGCTGATATCTTCACTAAACCTCTAAGTGAAGCAAGGTTCTCAACTCTAAGAGCTGAGTTAGGACTACTTAATTTGGATGCATAAGCTGAGGGGGAACTCATCAGAAGACTGGAGTTCAACAGCTTAGTTATCCGTTATTATATTCAAGAATTAACTTTCAACAGACTAGTTAGCTTATGGATTCTTAAAGACAGGGGGAACGTGTAAGACTAGCGGTACTTCTGCTCTAAAGATGAAATCTGTTAATGTCAGTTAGTGAAAGTTATATTATCTGAAGATCTGTTCTTAATTCTTGAAGACTGAAGATTATTTTAACTTGCTGGATTGACAAACAGCAGAGGAAGATTACTAGCTATTGGCATTCTCTAGTAATATCAGATAACAGATCACTCGTCTGTCAGATAAGTTAAACTCTACTCATCTGATACTTATATAAGCATGGTCATAAATCGTATCATAAGAAACACGCTTTTATAAGTAACAGATTAGTGTCGATAGAGTTTCCCGCCCATCTGACATTAAAATAATAAAATTGAAATCCGCTTCTCCTATCCACACGATTAAAAACTGTCAGATTAGATCAACGGTTCAGATAAATCACGGAAACCTAATCAAAAAGGAAACCTATAAAATCCGATCTGAAACAGTACAGTCGTCTTACGCACTCAAAATTCTCAAACTCTCTAACTCTCAAACTCTCTGTTTCGAAAAGTTACTGTTCTTTGTAGATTCTACTCACTAATCTCCAGAAATGGAGAAGATTATTGATGGAAGATACTTCAACTACAACAAATTTCACTTTTCGGTACTGATCTGATGCGCTCTCTCTGGAAAAATCAAGGAAGCATCGTTTGGTTCCTTTTTGGAGCACGAAACAGAGTCTACTAGAAGATGTTACACTTCTACACAACCAGGGAATTCAATGATGATGAAACTGTTATGACTGCTGTCATCGGTGGTAAGAAATTGCTGATCTGCTGCTGTTCTTAGTGAAATTTATAAACTACAGAAAGGGAGGAGATGTGACCAGTTTAGGGTCAGAAAGGAAGAAGAGTTCTGGGCTATTTGTGCTAAACCTGGAGAAGAGATGACTGGGTCTTTGATGAAGACTCAGCTGAAGGATGAATCAGAGGTTTGCTGATATCATAGCAAAGATTCTGATTGTGCTACAGGTTCTTTGGATGGATTACCTAAGGAAAGATACTGCACAATGATTATCTATTATGGTTTAAGGTTAACTGGGCTGCTCACGTGTATGAGCTGTTAAGTGATAAAAGGCATTCTCATGCTATTTACTGAGTAATCTGTTTGCCTCACTAAATTGCCCTATGGGTGGTGGGAAGCAAACTCATGGAAGTAAAGAATTCAAACTCTATGAGCCAGTCAGACAAATAGTGGAGAAACCTAAAAGAAAAGCCCCTGCAAAATCCAAAAAGACCCCTTCTAAGAAGAGCAAGAAGGTTGGTCAGACAGTCAATCTGCTGAGCCAACAGCACAGTCTGCTGTTGTACTGAATCAGCACAACTGAATTTGAAGTCCCAGAAAAGTAATGAAGACTTCACAAAGTTGAACATGGAGACAGGTCTTCATCCTGAAAGACAGAATCTGATGAAGAAATTCCTATTCAAAGGTTGAAGAGATTGAGGACTAGGAGTGAGGCAAGGGGACCTCCTGTGCAACCCCTCTGCCAAGAAAATTCCTAAGTCCAAAGGCAAAGAGAAAGGTAAATTTCTCTGAAGAACCTGTTGCAACTGTAAGAGAAACAACTACAGAAGCAGAAAGGCCATTAACAATTAAAGAACCTGCTGTTGAAGCTGCTAAAGCTGCTGCTGCTGAAGCTAAAGTTATCTCTGAAATTGGAGTACAAACAGAAGACTCATCTGCTGCACTATCTGCTGAAGTTCAAAATGTACAGCAGACTAGTTCAACACTTGAAGGAGATGCACCTTTGTTGCATCCTACTCCAGTTGCTGCAGTTCCTCTTCAAGCAGTTGAAAGTCCTGATCCAATCAGACAAAGGCCTGGGAAATTTTCAACTTATGTAACTGTTGCAGAAAAGAAAAGTTAGATGATGCTGAAAAGCAAAGGATAGCTGCAGAGAAAGCAGAAGAGGATAGGCTGAAAAGCCTAGAATTAAAAAGGCTGGAGGAAGAAGCCAGCAAAATGACTCAAGAGCAGAGAGATGCTATTGAGGCAGCAGAGTTGGCTGCTGTTATTGAAGCAAGCATCAAGGATGCTCATGGACATCAGCATACTGGTGGGATAGCTATTGGTGAACCAAGGGATCCAAACAAACCAATCCCAGCTATGCCTGCACCCAAGATAAAAGAAAGAAAAGAGAAGAAATCAGATTATCTCTTGAAATTGTTAGGGAAGACCTGCAATTTTTGAAGAATTTCTCAAAGAGACTGATGCTGAAAATGAAAGGATCAACCGTCTGACACTCTTCATTCTGAAAAGATTAATATAAAGATGGAGGGAATTCAGATGACAAAAGTCCTGCTGAAATGGCCAAATGGAAAGAATTCAAGGCTACAGAAGAATGGATACTTAAGTGGCTTGAGACAAATTCACTCATTCAAGCACTTGATTCAGAATTCTTTCTGGACAGATTAAGGATGAGGATATGTCACATAGTCAAGGAAGAAGCCAAGAAGATCTTTGCATCCATTCTGAGGATTTTGATGACTCAAAGACCTCAAGAAAGATCTATCAAGTTGGCTATTGCTCAAGCAATGGAGCTTTGGGCAAAGAAAGCAAGGAAGTTAAGGGACAACCAAGCTCACTGGTCCCACTTCCAAATCAAACACATTGTCTATGGACCAAACATAAACCTTATGAAGAGTTGCCTGAGGAACCAACATCTACTTTTATTCCTCTTGATAACTTTACTTGGATTTCTAACAGGTCAGCAGTGGACAATGAAGGATTGATGAGGACAGTTGAAACTGTCAAGAAGATTATATCACCTGCTGAGAAAGAAGGAGCAGAGTCCTCTGATCAACCAAAGCAAATTGAGGGTACTTCAGACCCATCTGATCAAGACAAAGTGCAGGATGATAAGTCTGATGCTGCTGATGAATCAAAGAAGGAAGAAGAAATTCCAGCAGATCAGTTAAAGGAAAAGAAGTTGCTGCTGAAAGGAGATGATCAAGCTAAGGAGAAGGAAAGCACTCCAAGCCTTGCTGATGAACCAGCAGATCAATCTCTTGCATTGACAACTCAACCATCAGAGCAACTCATGGAAGATACACCTGCTGCTACTTCAATATGCCTTCAACTCTCATGGTGTTCAGACAAATCTGTTGGACTCCATCCAGCAAATGATCACCAATTCTCTGAAGGATATGAAGAAAGAATTAGCTGCAGAAGTGATAGCTGCTGTTAAACAACCAGTTCAGAAAGCTGCTGTGTCCCAACAGATCTGATAGAAGACACTGCTAAATGTTAAATCCATCTGTCAGGATGGATATTCTTAGAAGAAGGACTCAGAGCACTACTGAAGGTTGGAAGCAGATTGAACAAACTGTTGAATTGGCTCTCCAAGCAGAAGATGAAGTCATGGGCAACATGATGAAAGACTTCACTGCTTCATCAAATTGGATTTTGGGATCTCAAATTCAATTGGGTGATCAAGGAGAAGACTTGCTCAAGGAAGTCAAAACTGTTAAGGCCAATCAACTTAAACAACAGCTCAGATAATGCTATGGAAGAGAACATCAAGCTTCTCTGTGATTCACTTCTAATTACTCCAATCTTACCAAACTATCAAATCAACCCTGCTGATGATGACAAAAAGGGGGAAGAGAGGATATTTGGACAGAAAAGAGTTGGAACTTCTCTTGATTGGAAGCTGAAGATGATGCTGAAGGAACAGAAGTCTTAGAAGAGTCTGCTGATGAAAATGATAGGAATGAAGCAGCAAATGAAGGCACAAGCAGATCAGCAGATGAAAAGATCACAGAAAAAGAAGAAATGATAAGGAGATAGCTGAAGAATATGAAGAAACTGAAGCTGAAGCAAAAGCTAAATCAGATAAGGAAATAGCTGCTGCTAAGGATTCAGCTGAAGAACAGCTTGATCCTGATACTAAAAAGAAAAGTTAGAGCTGTTGAAGCAGAAATTGGAAGTTGGAACTTCCAAACCTGCTGAAGAAGAAAAAGAAGACAAGGAAGCTGAAGAAGAAAAGAAAGAAGAAGACTAGTTTAGACTAGATTACTTTACTTAAAACCTTGTAATTTTTTTTGCACACTCATCAAAACTTGTAATAATGTAATCATTCATATCTATAAAATTGCAAGTTTTAATCCAACAGATTATTTCTATCTCAGAAATTTTTGAGGATCAAAACTTTAGTTTAGGTACAGGTACTTAGCTGAAGTTTTGTCATCATCAAAAAGGGGGAAATTGTTGGATGAAGATGAAGATGAAGTGCAAAGAAGTCAGAATTAAGGGAAGGTTTTGATGATTTCCAAAACATCATAATCAGCTAAGTATGGAAAGCTTAGTTCCCTTAGAAGAATTTTGAACAAGTAAAAGAAGACATCAGAAGAGTTCAAAGTTCAAAGCTCAGAAGACTAGTGATCTCTTGCTGAAACAGCGAACAGAAGGGTAGGTCATCAGCCGAGTCAAATCAGATGAGTTCAGTATTTGATCAGCAGAGTATCTATCAGCAGAGTCGTTTTGATCAGCAGAGTAGAAGAGATCAAGAGATTAGTCCAACGGTAATAAATGCACCTGTAATAAATGCTGAAAGAGAAGGGTAGTAATGGCAAATGATTGAAGATATCCTCGGATCAGCAGAGTGCATTAAATGCAGCATTAAATGCGATGGACAGAAAGGTACTGTACACTGTACGATTGCTGCAGGGAGCCGTTTCAAAAAGAGCTGAAGGATGGATTTGAAGATGTGATTTCCTTCAACGGTCATAAATTCAAATCCAAGTATAAATAGAGCAAAGTTCGAAGAGAGACATAACACAACAACAATCAGAGATCGAAATTTTGAAGCAGAATTTCTCTAAGTCTCAAAAGCTCGAACAGCTCACTCGTCTGGTGGAAGTCATCTGTTGACAGAAACCAAGTTGAAGAAATCAGAAAAACATTATCTGAGTGATTTTGTAATAGCTGAGTGTTGTGCGAAGTTAGGATCCGTCTTTGTGAGTGATTCTACTTCAGAGGATAGGTTTTCTTTGTGAATTCCTATTGTGAGCTTACAGCCTTCTCATTAGTTGTTTAGGTGTAAGTGGAGAAATATTGTAATCTAAGTGATTATAGTATAACCCAGAATCTGTGTGATCTGGAAGAGTGGACTAAAGGATTTTTATCCATATAACCACTATAAAAATTCTCTGTGTTATTTTGCATCTAAAGTTTTCTTGCATATTTAAAGTTTGCATATTTAAACACTTTGAATTGCCTAAAAGATTTTAAAAGGAGTTTGTAAAAACTGGGGATAAAATCTTTCAAGAACTTAGTCTACTTGTGAAAAACACTTTGAAACAATCCGCTGCAAGTATACTCTTTGAAAAACTGTTTTGCTGAAAAACAGCTAAGTTACTGTAAGAAGAGTGGTCAGTCGTCTGTTCAAGATTTGTTCACGATCAGACTAGTCTGCTTACTGTTCTTCATCAGCTTAGTCTGCTGACAGAAGACTGAAAAGTTTTTAAGTTCAAAAATTTTCAGAGGTCTATTCACCCCCCCCCCCTCTAGACCTCATCTGACCACTTGGGACCAACAAGTGGTATCAGAGCAGGTGGTTCATTTGAATCAACTGCCTGATCAACGAGCTTGATCCAAGTGTTTTTCAAAGGTTTTTGAAAACTTTTTCAAAAGAGCATCTTTTTGAAAAATCAAAACTTTTTGAAAATGGAATGCATAAACCATGTTCCCCGCATTGCTGGCATGTCCTTCGAAGACTGGAAAATCAGGATGGAGATTTTCCTCGCTGCCTACAATGACAACATGTTCACTTGCATCACAAAAGGTCCATTCAAGTTCACCAAGACGATAAAACTCAATGAAGTTGATACCGTGGTGGAAAAAGACTTGAGCGAAATGACAGCTGAAGAAATCAAGCTGTTCAACCTGGACAAAATTGGAAGATTTATCATGACTAAAGCCCTGGATAATGATCGGTTTGACAAGATCAAACATTGTAAATCTGCAAAAGAGATGTGGGACAAAGTCAGAGATATGAGCGAAGGCAATGATGCTATCAAGGAGCATCAGCTGAGTGTTGCTCTAGAAAAGCTGGATAACTTCAAGATGAAGTCCTCTGAAACCATTGATCAGATGGATACAAGGTTTACAAGAATATTAAATGAAGTATTGAAGCTTGGAAAAACCTTCACAGACAAGGAGATAACCATCAGAGTACTGAAGGCCTTACCTCCCAAGTTCAACATGAAGGTGACAGCGATGGAAGAATCAAGGGATCTGGGGAAGATCTCTCTTACAGAGCTGTTTTCTGTACTCAAGGCTTATGAGTATAAACTGCCTAGGATGGGTATTGAAGAAACCTCAACTTCAGGACCCACAGCTGCACTGGTTGCTGCTGAAAACACCAGAAGACCAGCACAGAAAAGCAAAGAAGTGGACTCATCTGATGAAGCCACTCTACTCAACAAGAAGGAGTACACTGCTGGAGACGTTGCACTGTTGATGAATAATTTCAAGAAGTTCTACAAAAGAAAAATGAAGAACAAATACAACAATGCTTCTACTTCTAAACCTAACTTTTCTTCTCAAGATAAAGATGATTATAAATCAAAACTAATGTGCTACAACTGCAGGAAATTGGGACACTTCATCAAAGACTGCCCATATCCAAAAGCAGAAAAGTACACTGAAGAGGAGAAGAAAGTAAGAAAAGAAAGAAAGCATCAGAGAGGAAAAGCAATGATGGCTGAAGCAGAAAAGCTTGCTGCTGTCTACTCATCTGATTCAGATTCAGACTCGTCTGATGAAGAATCTTCTGATGAAGAAAAACCTGCTCTCCTGTGCCTGATGGCAAAGGACTCTGATGACTCTGAGGATGAGGTAACTCCTCAAAATAATGAACTGTTTGATTCTCTAGAGCAAATGATGTTAAATAATACTACTATTGCTGGAGAATTTGTCAAGCTTAAGGAAGAGATGAGCTTGCTAAAAGAGCAAAATAACTCACTGAAACTTAAAGCTGAAAAGCCAAAAGAATCAGTCGAGTACAAACAGCTTGAGCAAGAACATGAGTCTCTAAAAGCTGAATGTGAAGTTTATAAAGGAAAAATCATGGAACTTGAAAAGATTATCGAGTCTCATGAGAAATCATCTGCTGCATCCACGCATACATCTAGTAAACAGAAGATGCCTTTAGAACAGGATAAGCAAGAGTTGAACCATACTGAAAAATTCATATCAGCTGACAATAGCAAGGTCATTCTGTATGTTCAAACTGCTAGACCTACTTCACCTGAGAAAGAATTAAAGGAGAAGAAATCTCCTAAGGCTAAAAAGAGCAAAGAGCCTAGTGTAGGAAATAAGACTAGTAAGACCAAACAGCAGAGTCCTAAGAAGTCTGCTGATAAAGCTAAAGTCAATCAGACTAGTGGTAAAGCTAAGTCTAAACAAGTCGAGCAAGCACCTAGTAAGCCAAAGAAGCATAAGAACAAGAAAAATCAAAATGCTTGGTATGGAAATGAGTCATATTATGTGCAACCTGCTGCATATCATCCTATGTATCATGCACCTCAATTTCCTAGTTACTATGCACCTTACCCTGCTCATCCAATGCATGCATATCCTGCATATCATGCACCTTACCCTGCTTATGAACATTATTCTTATCATACTGATCATCAACATGACTTATCTGATAATTATGATGAAAATAAAGCTGTTCATACTCCTGTGAAAACTCAGAAACCTAAGAAGCCTAAGACTTCAACATCTTGGGTTGTCAAAGGTGGAACTAATCCTTCAGGACCCTCTCAATAAGGGTACCTAAAACAATTTTATTTTTGTTTTGTAGGTTAGGATTAGGAGTAGGAGTAAAGTAGAGAAGATATGGTACTTGGACAGTGGATGTTCAAGACACATGTGTGGAAACATACATGAGCTGACTGATGCAGTTGCTGTGGATGGTCCAAAGGTTACTTTTGGAGACAGCAAAGAAGGCAAGATTAAAGCTAAAGGAAGATTAATCAGAGGAAACATAGAGATATCTGACGTCTCATATGTCAAAGGCCTCAAATATAATCTGCTGAGCATAAGTCAATTTTGTGACAAGGGATATTCAGTCATCTTCTCAACAGATAAGTGCTTTGTCGAACAGATTGGTACAAAGAAGGTAATTTTATCTGGAAGACGACAAGGGAATGTCTACATAGTCGACTGGGATTCTCCTGACAAGAATTCAAGTGTTTGTTTGGTTGCATCTGCACCAAGTGAAGTCAGTTGGCTGTGGCACAAGAGAATGAATCATTTAAACTTCAAGACCATAAACAGATTAATCAAGAATGATTTGGTAGAAGGGATTCCAAAAGCAGTCATGAGCAAAGATAAGCTCTGTGACGCATGTCAGAAGGGTAAACAAATCAAGTCATCTTTCAAAAGCAAGAAGCACCAATCTTCTGAAAGAATTTTGGAGTTATTACATATGGACTTATTTGGACCCATTGATCCAGTCAGCAATGGTGGAAAGAAGTACTGCCTAGCTGTTGTGGATGATTATTCAAGATATACTTGGGTGATTTTCATGAAGAAGAAGAGTGAAACCAAGGAACATCTTACTAATCTGATGGAACTGATCCAGAATGAGAAGACTATCAAAATATTGAAGATCAGATCAGATAGAGGGACAGAGTTTACAAACTCTACTGTTGAAGAGTATTGTAGTATCAAAGGAATACATCATGAGTACTCTGCTGCCAGAACCCCTCAACAGAATGGTGTTGCTGAAAGGAGAAACAGAACACTAAAGGAAGCTGTCAGAACTATGATAGCTGAAGCTAAACTGCCTCAAAGATTTTGGGCAGAAGCAACAAATACAGCATGCTATACCCAGAACAGATGTATGATCAACAAAAATCAGAACAAGACTCCATATGAAGTTTGGAACAACAGGAAACCAAACATTCATTACTTTAAGATTTTTGGTTGTAAATGCTTTGTATTGAATAATGGGAAAAATCACCTTACTGCATTTGCAGAAAAGGCTGATGAAGCTGTTTTTGTAGGATACTCATCTGTTAGTAAAGCTTATAGAGTTTTCAATAAAAGAACATTACTAATAGAAGAATCTATCCATGTAGTATTTGATGAGCCAAGTCAATCTTCTGAAAAGAATCAAAGTGCTAATCAAGATCTGTCTACTGATCTACAGAAGTTAGACATTGGAAGAAATGAAGAATATGTTCCCATCATACTACCTAATCTTAATTCAGCTGATAACTCAAGTGCTGTTCATAATCACAGTGCTGATTGTCTAACAGACGAGTTGCAAACAGCTGACAGACCAGAGACTGTTCAACAGACGGCAAATGTTCAACAGACTACTACTGTATCTCCAACAGCAGTGTTGCAAGATCAAAACAGAGGACAACATTCAGACCTGCAACCTGATCTCAGATGGCTCAGAAACCATCCACCAGAGTTGGTGATTGGTGATCCATTAGATAGAGTGAAAACAAGAAGAGCTGTTGCACAAGATGCCATGTTTGTCACTTTTCTATCTCAAATAGAGCCTAAGCAAATTGAAGAAGCTCTAAATGACTCCTTCTGGATAGAAGCTATGCAAGAAGAGTTGAATCAATTTGAGAGGAATGAAGTCTGGTACTTAGTTCCTAGACCAAGTCATCAAAGGGTAATTGGCACTAAGTGGGTTTTCAGAAATAAGATGAATGAAGATGGTATTGTTACCAGAAACAAAGCAAGACTAGTGGCCAAGGGTTATTGTCAAGAAGAAGGAATTGACTTTGATGAAACTTTTGCACCAGTAGCAAGACTTGAAGCAATCAGACTGTTTCTTGCCTATGCTGCTTACAAGAACTTCACTGTCTATCAGATGGATGTGAATTCTGCTTTTCTCAATGGAGAATTGCAAGAAGAGGTATATGTTGAACAACCTCCTGGATTTGAAGTTTATCAAGAAGAGGACAAAGTATATCGTCTGAAGAAAGCCCTCTATGGACTGAAACAGGCTCCAAGAGCATGGTATGATACCCTATCTGATTTTCTTTTAATTAAAGGATTTCATAAAGGTAAGGTAGATAAAACCTTGTTCACAATTGAATGGGAGAATCATATATTGATTGTGCAAATATATGTGGACGATATTATTTTTGGTTCAACTAACCAACAGATGTGTGATAAGTTCTCCAAGCTGATGCAGAATAAGTTTGAAATGAGCATGATGGGTGAACTTAATTATTTTCTTGGTTTACAAGTCAAACAGCTACCTGATGGAATCTTTATAAATCAAGCAAAATACACAAGAGATCTGTTCAAGAAGTTTGGTATGGAAACTAGCTCTACTGCTACTATTCCTATGTCTACAAGTCTTCGTTTGGATAAAGATGAAGATGGCAAATCAGTGGACATAACCAAATATAGAGGCATTATAGGGTCACTGTTATATCTAACAGCAAGCAGACCTGACATAATGTACTCAGTTGGAGTCTGTGCAAGATTTCAATCAAATCCCAAGGAATCTCATCTCTTAGCTGCCAAGAGGATATTGAAATATGTTAAAGGCACTCAAGAATTGGGATTGTGGTATCCTAGAGAATCTGGATTTGAGCTTATTGGTTATTCAGATTCAGACCTTGCTGGCTGCAAGATTGACAGAAAAAGCACAACAGGTGCTTGTCAGTTCTTAGGTAGTCGTCTGATCTCATGGATGAGTAAGAAACAAACCTCAGTTTCTATATCTACTGCTGAAGCTGAATATATAGCTGCTGGAGCTTGTTGTGCACAGATACTTTGGTTGAAGCATCAACTAGAAGACTACAACATCAAGATCAGTGGAATACCAATCTACTGTGACAATACAAGTGCAATTTCACTTACTCAGAATACTAAAAGTCATTCAAGGACTAAACATATAGAGATCAAGCATCACTTCATTAGAGATCATGTGGAAAAAGGCAATGTTATGATAGAGTATGTTCATACTGACAATCAGATTGCTGATATCTTCACTAAACCTCTAAGTGAAGCAAGGTTCTCAACTCTAAGAGCTGAGTTAGGACTACTTAATTTGGATGCATAAGCTGAGGGGGAACTCATCAGAAGACTGGAGTTCAACAGCTTAGTTATCCGTTATTATATTCAAGAATTAACTTTCAACAGACTAGTTAGCTTATGGATTCTTAAAGACAGGGGGAACGTGTAAGACTAGCGGTACTTCTGCTCTAAAGATGAAATCTGTTAATGTCAGTTAGTGAAGTTATGTTATCTGAAGATCTGCCCTTAATTCTTGAAGACTGAAGATTATTTTAACTTGCTGGATTGACAAACAGCAGAGGAAGATTACTAGCTATTGGCATTCTCTAGTAATATCAGATAACAGATCACTCGTCTGTCAGATAAGTTAAACTCTACTCATCTGATACATTATATAAGCATGGTCATAAATCGTATCATAAGAAACACGCTTTTATAAGTAACAGATTAGTGTCGATAGAGTTTCCCGCCCATCTGACATTAAAATAATAAAATTGAAATCCGCTTCTCCTATCCACACGATTAAAAACTGTCAGATTAGATCAACGGTTCAGATAAATCACGGAAACCTAATCAAAAGGAAACCTATAAAATCCGATCTGAAACAGTACAGTCGTCTTACGCACTCAAATATTCTCAAGCTCTCAAACTCTCAAACTCTCTTGTTTCGAAAAAGCTTACTGTTCTTTGTAGATTCTACTCACTAATCCCAGAAATGGAGAAGATTATTGATGGAAGATACTTCAGCTACAACAAATTTCACTTTTCGGGTACTGATCTGATGCGCTCTCTCTTGGAGAAATCAAGGAAGCATCTTTGGTTCCAGTTTTGGAAGCACACGAGAACAGGGTTTACGTAGAAGACGTCTATCACTTCTACACAACCAGGGAATTCAATGATGATGAAACTGTGATGACTGCTGTCATCGGTGGTAAGAAAATTGCTGTCTCTGCTGCTGTTCTTAGTGAAATTTATAAACTGTCAGATAAGGGAGGAGATGTGACCAGTTTAGGGTCAGAAAAGGAAGAAGAGTTCTGGGCTATTTGTGCTAAACAAGGAGAAGAGATGACTGGGTCCTTGATGAAGACTCAGCTGAAGGATGAATACCAGAGATTTGCTGATATCATAGCAAAGATTCTGGATTGTGCTACAGGTTCTTTGGATGGGTTGCCAAGGAAAAGATACTACACAATGGTGTGTATCTATTATGGGTTTAAGGTTAACTGGGCTGCTCACGTGTATGAGCTGTTAAGTGATAAAAGGCATTCTCATGCTATCTTACTAAGTAATCTGTTTGCCTCACTACATTGCCCTATGGGTGGTGGGAAGCAAACTCATGGAAGTAAAGAATTCAAACTGTATGAACCAGTTAGAAAGATAGTGGAGAAACCTAAAAGAAAAGCCCCTGCAAAATCCAAGAAGGCCCCTTCTAAGAAGAGCAAGAAGGTTGGTGAGACTAGTCAACCTGCTGAGGCAACAGCACAGTCTGCTGTTGATACTGAATCAGCACAATCTGAAGATGCAGTCCCAGAAAAAGTAATTGAAGATTTCACAAAGGAGATTGAACAAATGGAGACAGGTTCTTCTCCTGAAAGGACTGAATCTGAGGAGGAAATTCCTCTTCAAAGGTTGAAGAGAATGAGAACAAGAAGTGAGGCAAGGGGACCTCCTACTGCTGCTAACCCCTCTGCTAAAAGGATTAAAAAGTCAAAGGCTAAGAGAAATATCACTTTCTCTGAAGAGTCTGTTGCAACTGTAAGAGAAATAACTACAGAAGCAGAAAGGCCATTAACAATTAAAGAACCTGCTGTTGAAGCTGCTAAAGCTGCTGCTGCTGAAGCTAAAGTTATCTCTGAAATTGGAGTACCAACAGAAGACTCATCTGCTGCACTATCTGCTGAAGTTCAAAATGTACAGCAGACTAGTTCAACACTTGAAGGAGATGCACCTTTGTTGCATCCTACTCCAGTTGCTGCAGTTCCTCTTCAAGCAGTTGAAAGTCCTGATCCAATCAGACAAAGGCCTGGGAAATTTTCAACTTATGTAACTGCTGCAGAAAAGAAAAAGTTAGATAATGCTGAAAAGCAAAGGATAGCTGCAGAGAAAGCAGAAGAGGATAGGCTGAAAAGCCTAGAATTAAAAAGGCTGGAGGAAGAAGCCAGCAAAATGACTCAGGAGCAGAGAGATGCTATTGAGGCGGCAGAGTTGGCTGCTGTTATTGAAGCAAGCATCAAGGATGCTCATGGACATCAGCATACTGGTGGGATAGCTATTGGTGAACCAAGGGATCCAAACAAACCAATCCCAGCTATGCCTGCACCCAAGATAAATTCAAAGAAAAGAGAAGAAATCAGACTATCTCTTGAAATTGTTAGGGAAGATCCTGCAATTTTTGAAGAATTTCTCAAAGACTTGATGCTGAAAATGAAAGAGTCAACCGTCTGACACTCTTCCATTCTGAAAAGATTAGATATAACAGGTGGAGGGAATTCAGACTGACAAAGAGTCCTGCTGAAATGGCCAAATGGAAAGAATTCAAAGCTACAGATGACTGGATACTTAAGTGGCTTGAAACAAATTCACTCATTCAAGCACTTGATTCAGAATTCTTTCTGGACAGATTAAGGATGAGGATATGTCACATAGTCAAGGAAGAAGCCAAGAAGATCTTTGCGTCCATTTCTGAGGATTTTGATGACTCAGTAGATCTCAAAGAAAGATCTATCAAGTTGGCTATTGCTCAAGCAATGGAGCTTTGGGCCAAGAAAGCAAGGAAGTTAAGGGACAACCAAGCTCACTGGTCCCACTTCCAAATATCAAACACATTGTCTATGGTCCAAACATAAAACCTTATGAAGAGCTGCCTGAGGAACCAACATCTACTTTTATACCTCTTGATAACTTTACTTGGATTTCTAACAGGTCAGCAGTGGACAATGAAGGATTGATGAGGACGGTTGAAACTGTCAAGAAGATTATATCACCTGCTGAGAAAGAAGGAGCAGAGTCCTCTGATCAACCAAAGCAAATTGAGGGTACTTCAGACCCATCTGATCAAGACAAAGTGCAGGATGATAAGTCTGATGCTGCTGATGAATCAAAGAAGGAAGAAGAAATTCCAGCAGATCAGTTAAAGGAAAAAGAAGTTGCTGCTAAAGGAGATGATCAAGCTAAGGAGAAGGAAAGCACTCCGAGCCATGCTGATGAACCAGCAGATCAATCTCTTGCATTGACAAATCAACCATCAGAGCAACTCATGAAAGATACACCTGCTGCTACTTCAAATATGCCTTCAACTTCTCATGGTGTTCAGACAAATTTGTTGGACTCCATCCAGCAAATGATCACCAATTCTCTGAAGGATATGAAGAAAGAATTAGCTGCAGAAGTGATAGCTGCTGTTAAACAACCAGTTCAGAATGCTGCTGTCGTCCCAACAGATCTGATAGAAGATACTGCCCATAATGTTAAATCCATCTGTCAGGACATGGATATTCTTAGAAGACGGACTCAGAGCACTACTGAAGGTTGGAAGCAGATTGAACAAACTGTTGAATTGGCTCTCCAAGCAGAAGATGAAGTCATGGGCAACATGATGAAAGACTTCACTGCTTCATCAAATTGGATTTTGGGATCTCAAATTCAATTGGGTGATCAAGGAGAAGACTTGCTCAAGGAAGTCAAAACTGTTAAGGCCAATCAACTTAAACAACAGGCTCAGATTAATGCTATGGAAGAGAACATCAAGCTTCTCTGTGATTCACTTCTAATTACTCCAATCTTACCAAACTATCAAATCAACCCTGCTGATGATGACAAAAAGGGGGAAGAGAGGATATTTGGACAGAAAAGAGTTGGAACTTCTCTTGTATTGGAAGCTGAAAATGATGCTGAAGGAACAGAAGTCTTAGAAGAGTCTGCTGATGAAAATGATAGGAATGAAGCAGCAAATGAAGGCACAAGCAGATCAGCAGATGAAAAGATCACAGAAAAAGAAGAAGATGATAAGGAGATAGCTGAAGAATATGAAGAGACTGAAGCTGAAGCAAAAGCTAAATCAGATAAGGAAATAGCTGCTGCTAAGGATTCAGCTGAAGAACAGCTTGATCCAGATACTAAAAAGAAAAAGTTAGAGCTGTTGAAGCAGAAATTGGAAGTTGGAACTTCCAAACCTGCTGAAGAAGAAAAAGAAGACAAGGAAGCTGAAGAAGAAAAGAAAGAAGAAGACTAGTTTAGACTAGACCTTACTTTATCTTAAAATCCTTGTAATTTCTTTTTGCACGACTCATCTGAACAAACTTGTAATATGTAATCAGTTCACTATCTATAAAATTGCAAGTTTTAATCCAACAGATTATTTCTATCTCAGAAATTTTTGAGGATCAAAACTTTAGTATAGGTACAGGTACTTAGCTGAAGTTTTGTCATCATCAAAAAGGGGGAAATTGTTGGATGAAGATGAAGATGAAGTGCAAAGAAGTCAAGTAATTAAGGGAAGGTTTTGATGATTTCCAAAACATCATAATCAGCTAAGTATGGAAGCTTAGTTCCCTTGGAAGAATTTTGAACAAGTAAAAGAAGACATCAGAAGAGTTCAAAGTTCAAAGCTCAGAAGACTAGTGATCTCTTGCTGAAACAGCGAACAGAAGGGTAGGTCATCAGCCGAGTCAAATCAGATGAGTTCAGTATTTGATCAGCAGAGTATCTATCAGAAGAGTCGTTTTGATCAGCAAAGTAGAAGAGATCAAGAGATTAGTCCAACGGTAATAAATGCACTTAGTGTAATAAATGCTGGAAGAGAAGGGTAGTAATGGCAAATGATTGAAGATATCCTCGGATCAGCAGAGTGCATTAAATGCAGCATTAAATGCGATGGACAGAAAGGTACTGTACACTGTACGATTGCTGCAGGGAGCCGTTTCAAAAAGAGCTGAAGGATGGATTTGAAGATGTGATTTCCTTCAACGGTCATAAATTCAAATCCAAGTATAAATAGAGCAAAGTTCGAAGAGAGACATAACACAACAACAATCAGAGATCGAAATTTTGAAGCAGAATTTCTCTAAGTCTCAAAAGCTCGAACAGCTCACTCGTCTGGTGGAAGTCATCTGTTGACAGAAACCAAGTTGAAGAAATCAGAAAAACATTATCTGAGTGATTTTGTAATAGCTGAGTGTTGTGCGAAGTTAGGATCCGTCTTTGTGAGTGATTCTACTTCAGAGGATAGGTTTTCTTTGTGAATTCCTATTGTGAGCTTACAGCCTTCTCATTAGTTGTTTAGGTGTAAGTGGAGAAATATTGTAATCTAAGTGATTATAGTATAACCCAGAATCTGTGTGATCTGGAAGAGTGGACTAAAGGATTTTTATCCATATAACCACTATAAAAATTCTCTGTGTTATTTTGCATCTAAAGTTTTCTTGCATATTTAAAGTTTGCATATTTAAACACTTTGAATTGCCTAAAAGATTTTAAAAGGAGTTTGTAAAAACTGGGGATAAAATCTTTCAGAACTTAGTCTACTTGTGAAAAACACTTTGAAACAATCCGCTGCAAGTATACTCTTTGAAAAACTGTTTTGCTGAAAAACAGCTAAGTTACTGTAAGAAGAGTGGTCAGTCGTCTGTTCAAGATTTGTTCACGATCAGACTAGTCTGCTTACTGTTCTTCATCAGCTTAGTCTGCTGACAGAAGACTGAAAAGTTTTTAAGTTCAAAAATTTTCAGAGGTCTATTCACCCCCCCCCCCCCTCTAGACCTCATCTGACCACTTGGGACCAACAAGTGGTATCAGAGCAGGTGGTTCATTTGAATCAACTGCCTGATCAACGAGCTTGATCCAAGTGTTTTTCAAAGGTTTTTGAAAACTTTTTCAAAAGAGCATCTTTTTGAAAAATCAAAACTTTTTGAAAATGGAATGCATAAACCATGTTCCCCGCATTGCTGGCATGTCCTTCGAAGACTGGAAAATCAGGATGGAGATTTTCCTCGCTGCCTACAATGACAACATGTTCACTTGCATCACAAAAGGTCCATTCAAGTTCACCAAGACGATAAAACTCAATGAAGTTGATACCGTGGTGGAAAAAGACTTGAGCGAAATGACAGCTGAAGAAATCAAGCTGTTCAACCTGGACAAAATTGGAAGATTTATCATGACTAAAGCCCTGGATAATGATCGGTTTGACAAGATCAAACATTGTAAATCTGCAAAAGAGATGTGGGACAAAGTCAGAGATATGAGCGAAGGCAATGATGCTATCAAGGAGCATCAGCTGAGTGTTGCTCTAGAAAAGCTGGATAACTTCAAGATGAAGTCCTCTGAAACCATTGATCAGATGGATACAAGGTTTACAAGAATATTAAATGAAGTATTGAAGCTTGGAAAAACCTTCACAGACAAGGAGATAACCATCAGAGTACTGAAGGCCTTACCTCCAAGTTCAACATGAAGGTGACAGCGATGGAAGAATCAAGGGATCTGGGGAAGATCTCTCTTACAGAGCTGTTTTCTGTACTCAAGGCTTATGAGTATAAACTGCCTAGGATGGGTATTGAAGAAACCTCAACTTCAGGACCCACAGCTGCACTGGTTGCTGCTGAAAACACCAGAAGACCAGCACAGAAAAGCAAAGAAGTGGACTCATCTGATGAAGCCACTCTACTCAACAAGAAGGAGTACACTGCTGGAGACGTTGCACTGTTGATGAATAATTTCAAGAAGTTCTACAAAAGAAAAATGAAGAACAAATACAACAATGCTTCTACTTCTAAACCTAACTTTTCTTCTCAAGATAAAGATGATTATAAATCAAAACTAATGTGTTACAACTGCAGGAAATTGGGACACTTCATCAAAGACTGCCCATATCCAAAAGCAGAAAAGTACACTGAAGAGGAGAAGAAAGTAAGAAAAGAAAGAAAGCATCAGAGAGGAAAGCAATGATGGCTGAAGCAGAAAAGCTTGCTGCTGTCTACTCATCTGATTCAGATTCAGACTCGTCTGATGAAGAATCTTCTGATGAAGAAAAACCTGCTCTCCTGTGCCTGATGGCAAAGGACTCTGATGACTCTGAGGATGAGGTAACTCCTCAAAATAATGAACTGTTTGATTCTCTAGAGCAAATGATGTTAAATAATACTACTATTGCTGGAGAATTTGTCAAGCTTAAGGAAGAGATGAGCTTGCTAAAAGAGCAAAATAACTCACTGAAACTTAAAGCTGAAAAGCCAAAAGAATCAGTCGAGTACAAACAGCTTGAGCAAGAACATGAGTCTCTGAAAGCTGAATGTGAAGTTTATAAAGGAAAAATCATGGAACTTGAAAAGATTATCGAGTCTCATGAGAAATCATCTGTTGCATCCACGCATACATCTAGTAAACAGAAGATGCCTTTAGAACAGGATAAGCAAGAGTTGAACCATACTGAAAAATTCATATCAGCTGACAATAGCAAGGTCATTCTGTATGTTCAAACTGCTAGACCTACTTCACCTGAGAAAGAATTAAAGGAGAAGAAATCTCCTAAGGCTAAAAAGAGCAAAGAGCCTAGTGTAGGAAATAAGACTAGTAAGACCAAACAGCAGAGTCCTAAGAAGTCTGCTGATAAAGCTAAAGTCAATCAGACTAGTGGTAAAGCTAAGTCTAAACAAGTTGAGCAAGCACCTAGTAAGCCAAAGAAGCATAAGAACAAGAAAAATCAAAATGCTTGGTATGGAAATGAGTCATATTATGTGCAACCTGCTGCATATCATCCTATGTATCATGCACCTCAATTTCCTAGTTACTATGCACCTTACCCTGCTCATCCAATGCATGCATATCCTGCATATCATGCACCTTACCCTGCTTATGAACATTATTCTTATCATACTGATCATCAACATGACTTATCTGATAATTATGATGAAAATAAAACTGTTCATACTCCTGTGAAAACTCAGAAACCTAAGAAGCCTAAGACTTCAACATCTTGGGTTGTCAAAGGTGGAACTAATCCTTCAGGACCCTCTCAATAAGGGTACCTAAAACAATTTTATTTTTGTTTTGTAGGTTAGGATTAGGAGTAGGAGTAAAGTAGAGAAGATATGGTACTTGGACAGTGGATGTTCAAGACACATGTGTGGAAACATACATGAGCTGACTGATGCAGTTGCTGTGGATGGTCCAAAGGTTACTTTTGGAGACAGCAAAGAAGGCAAGATTAAAGCTAAAGGAAGATTAATCAGAGGAAACATAGAGATATCTGACGTCTCATATGTCAAAGGCCTCAAATATAATCTGCTGAGCATAAGTCAATTTTGTGACAAGGGATATTCAGTCATCTTCTCAACAGATAAGTGCTTTGTCGAACAGATTGGTACAAAGAAGGTAATTTTATCTGGAAGACGACAAGGGAATGTCTACATAGTCGACTGGGATTCTGCTGACAAGAATTCAAGTGTTTGTTTGGTTGCATCTGCACCAAGTGAAGTCAGTTGGCTGTGGCACAAGAGAATGAATCACTTAAACTTCAAGACCATAAACAGATTAATCAAGAATGATTTGGTAGAAGGGATTCCAAAAGCAGTCATGAGCAAAGACAAGCTCTGTGACGCATGTCAGAAGGGTAAACAAATCAAGTCATCTTTCAAAAGCAAGAAGCACCAATCTTCTGAAAGAATTTTGGAGCTATTACATATGGACTTATTTGGACCCATTGATCCAGTCAGCAATGGTGGAAAGAAATACTGCCTAGCTGTTGTGGATGATTATTCAAGATATACTTGGGTGATTTTCATGAAGAAGAAGAGTGAAACCAAGGAACATCTTACTAATCTGATGGAACTGATCCAGAATGAGAAGACTATCAAAATATTGAAGATCAGATCAGATAGAGGGACAGAGTTTACAAACTCTACTGTTGAAGAGTATTGTACTATCAAAGGAATACATCATGAGTACTCTGCTGCCAGAACCCCTCAACAGAATGGTGTTGCTGAAAGGAGAAACAGAACACTAAAGGAAGCTGTCAGAACCATGATAGCTGAAGCTAAACTGCCTCAAAGATTTTGGGCAGAAGCAACAAATACAGCATGCTATACCCAGAACAGATGTATGATCAACAAAAATCAGAACAAGACTCCATATGAAGTTTGGAACAACAGGAAACCAAACATTCATTACTTTAAGATTTTTGGTTGTAAATGTTTTGTATTGAATAATGGGAAAAATCACCTTACTGCATTTGCAGAAAAGGCTGATGAAGCTGTTTTTGTAGGATACTCATCTGTTAGTAAAGCTTATAGAGTTTTCAATAAAAGAACATTACTAATAGAAGAATCTATCCATGTAGTATTTGATGAGCCAAGTCAATCTTCTGAAAAGAATCAAAGTGCTAATCAAGATCTGTCTACTGATCTACAGAAGTTAGACATTGGAAGAAATGAAGAATATGTTCCCATCATACTACCTAATCTAAATTCAGCTGATAACTCAAGTGCTGTTCAAAATCACAGTGCTGATTGTCTAACAGACGAGTTGCAAACAGCTGACAGACCAGAGACTGTTCAACAGACGGCAAATGTTCAACAGACTACTACTGTATCTCCAACAGTAGTGTTGCAAGATCAAAACAGAGGACAACATTCAGACCTGCAACCTGATCTCAGATGGCTCAGAAACCATCCACCAGAGTTGGTGATTGGTGATCCATTAGATAGAGTGAAAACAAGAAGAGCTGCTGCACAAGATGCTATGTTTGTCACCTTTCTATCTCAAATAGAGCCTAAGCAAATTGAAGAAGCTCTAAATGATTCCTTCTGGATAGAAGCTATGCAAGAAGAGTTGAATCAATTTGAGAGGAATGAAGTCTGGTACTTAGTTCCAAGACCAAGTCATCAAAGGGTAATTGGCACTAAGTCGGTTTTCAGAAATAAGATGAATGAAGATGGTATTGTTACCAGAAACAAAGCAAGACTAGTGGCCAAGGGTTATTGTCAAGAAGAAGGAATTGACTTTGATGAAACTTTTGCACCAGTAGCAAGACTTGAAGCAATCAGACTGTTTCTTGCCTATGCTGCTTACAAGAACTTCACTGTCTATCAGATGGATGTGAAGTCTGCTTTTCTCAATGGAGAATTGCAAGAAGAAGTGTATGTTGAACAACCTCCTGGATTTGAAGTCTATCAAGAAGAGGACAAAGTATATCGTCTGAAGAAAGCCCTCTATGGACTGAAACAGGCTCCAAGAGCATGGTATGATACCCTATCTGATTTTCTTTTAATTAAAGGATTTCATAAAGGTAAGGTAGATAAAACCTTGTTCACAATTGAATGGGAGAATCATATATTAATTGTGCAAATATATGTGGACGATATTATTTTTGGTTCAACTAACCAACAGATGTGTGATAAGTTCTCCAAGCTGATGCAGAATAAGTTTGAAATGAGCATGATGGGTGAACTTAATTATTTTCTTGGTTTACAAGTCAAACAGCTACCTGATGGAATCTTTATAAATCAAGCAAAATACACAAGAGATCTGTTCAAGAAGTTTGGTATGGAAACTAGCTCTACTGCTACTATTCCTATGTCTACAAGTCTTCGTTTGGATAAAGATGAAGATGGCAAATCAGTGGACATAACCAAATATAGAGGCATTATAGGGTCACTGTTATATCTAACAGCAAGCAGACCTGACATAATGTACTCAGTTGGGTCTGTGCAAGATTTCAATCAAACCCCAAGGAATCTCATCTCTTAGCTGCCAAGAGGATATTGAAATATGTTAAAGGCACTCAAGAATTGGGATTGTGGTATCCTAGAGAATCTGGATTTGAGCTTATTGGTTATTCAGATTCAGACCTTGCTGGCTGCAAGATTGACAGAAAAAGCACAACAGGTGCCTGTCAGTTCTTAGGTAGTCGTCTGATCTCATGGATGAGTAAGAAACAAACCTCAGTTTCTATATCTACTGCTGAAGCTGAATATATAGCTGCTGGAGCTTGCTGTGCACAGATACTTTGGTTGAAGCATCAACTAGAAGACTACAACATCAAGATCAGTGGAATTCCAATCTACTGTGACAATACAAGTGCAATCTCACTTACTCAGAATACTACAAGTCATTCAAGGACTAAACATATAGAGATCAAGCATCACTTCATTAGAGATCATGTGGAAAAAGGCAATGTTATGATAGAGTATGTTCATACTGACAATCAGATTGCTGACATCTTCACTAAACCTCTAAGTGAAGCAAGGTTCTCAACTCTAAGAGCTGAGTTAGGACTACTTAATTTGGATGCATAAGCTGAGGGGGAACTCATCAGAAGACTGGAGTTCAACAGCTTAGTTATCCGTTATTATATTCAAGAATTAACTTTCAACAGACTAGTTAGCTTATGGATTCTTAAAGACAGGGGGAACGTGTAAGACTAGCGGTACTTCTGCTCTAAAGATGAAATCTGTTAATGTCAGTTAGTGGAAGTTATATTATCTGAAGATCTGTTCTTAATTCTTGAAGACTGAAGATTATTTTATCTTGCTGGATTGACAAACAGCAGAGGAAGATTACTAGCTATTGGCATTCTCTAGTAATATCAGATAACAGATCACTCGTCTGTCAGATAAGTTAAACTCTACTCATCTGATACATTATATAAGCATGGTCATAAATCGTATCATAAGAAACACGCTTTTATAAGTAACAGATTAGTGTCGATAGAGTTTCCCGCCCATCTGACATTAAAATAATAAAATTGAAATCCGCTTCTCCTATCCACACGATTAAAAACTGTCAGATTAGATCAACGGTTCAGATAAATCACGGAAACCTAATCAAAAGGAAACCTATAAAATCCGATCTGAAACAGTACAGTCGTCTTACGCACTCAAATATTCTCAAGCTCTCTAACTCTCAAACTCTCTTGTTTCGAAAAAGCTTACTGTTTTTGTAGATTCTACTCACTAATCCCAGAAATGGAGAAGATTATTGATGGAAGATACTTCAGCTACAACAAATTTCACTTTTCGGGTACTGATCTGATGCGCTCTCTCTTGGAGAAGATCAAGGAAGCATCTTTGGTCCCAGTTTTGGAAGCACACGAGAACAGGGTTTACGTAGAAGACGTCTATCACTTCTACACAACCAGGGAATTCAATGACGATGAAACTGTGATGACTGCTGTCATCGGTGGTAAGAAAATTGCTGTCTCTGCTGCTGTTCTTAGTGAAATTTATAAACTATCAGATAAGGGAGGAGATGTGACCAGTTTAGGGTCAGAAAAGGAAGAAGAGTTCTGGGCTATTTGTGCTAAACAGGGAGAAGAGATGACTGGGTCTTTGATGAAGACTCAGCTGAAGGATGAATACCAGAGATTTGCTGATATCATAGCAAAGATTCTGGATTGTGCTACAGGTTCTTTGGATGGGTTGCCAAGGAAAAGATACTACACAATGGTGTGTATCTATTATGGGTTTAAGGTTAACTGGGCTGCTCACGTGTATGAGCTGTTAAGTGATAAAAGGCATTCTCATGCTATTTTACTAAGTAATCTGTTTGCCTCACTACATTGCCCTATGGGTGGTGGGAAGCAAACTCATGGAAGTAAAGAGTTCAAACTCTATGAACCAGTCAGGAAGATAGTGGAGAAACCTAAAAGAAAAGCCCCTGCAAAATCCAAAAAGGCCCCTTCTAAGAAGAGCAAGAAGGTTGGTGAGACTAGTCAACCTGCTGAGGCAACAGCACAGTCTGCTGTTGATACTGAATCAGCCCAAACTGAAGATGCAGTCCCAGAAAAAGTAATTGAAGATTTCACAAAGGAGATTGAACAGATGGAGACAGGTTCTTCTCCTGAAAGGACTGAATCTGAGGAGGAAATTCCTCTTCAAAGGTTGAAGAGAATGAGAACAATAAGTGAGGCAAGGGGACCTCCTACTGCTGCAAACCCCTCTGCCAAAAGGATTAAAAAGTCAAAGGCTAAGAGAAATATCACTTTCTCTGAAGAGCCTGTTGCAACTGTAAGAGAAACAACTACAGAAGCAGAAAGGCCATTAACAATTAAAGAACCTGCTGTTGAAGCTGCTAAAGCTGCTGCTGCTGAAGCTAAAGTTATCTCTGAAATTGGAGTACCAACAGAAGACTCATCTGCTGCACTATCTGCTGAAGTTCAAAATGTACAGCAGACTAGTTCAACACTTGAAGGAGATGCACCTTTGTTGCATCCTACTCCAGTTGCTGCAGTTCCTCTTCAAGCAGTTGAAAGTCCTGATCCAATCAGACAAAGGCCTGGGAAATTTTCAACTTATGTAACTGCTGCAGAAAAGAAAAAGTTAGATGATGCTGAAAAGCAAAGAATAGCTGCAGAGAAAGCAGAAGAGGATAGGCTGAAAAGCCTAGAATTAAAAAGGCTGGAGGAAGAAGCCAGCAAAATGACTCAAGAGCAGAGAGATGCTATTGAGGCAGCAGAGTTGGCTGCTGTTATTGAAGCAAGCATCAAGGATGCTCATGGACATCAGCATACTGGTGGGATAGCTATTGGTGAACCAAGGGATCCAAACAAACCAATCCCAGCTATGCCTGCACCCAAGATAAAGTCAAAGAAAAGAGAAGAAATCAGACTATCTCTTGAAATTGTTAGGGAAGATCCTGCAATTTTTGAAGAATTTCTCAAAAGACTTGATGCTGAAAATGAAAGAGTCAACCGTCTGACACTCTTCCATTCTGAAAAGATTAGATATAACAGGTGGAGGGAATTCAGACTGACAAAGAGTCCTGCTGAAATGGCCAAATGGAAAGAATTCAAGGCTACAGAAGACTGGATACTTAAGTGGCTTGAGACAAATTCACTCATTCAAGCACTTGATTCAGAATTCTTTCTGGACAGATTAAGGATGAGGATATGTCACATAGTCAAGGAAGAAGCCAAGAAGATCTTTGCGTCCATTTCTGAGGATTTTGATGACTCAGTAGATCTGAAAGAAAGATCTATCAAGTTGGCTATTGCTCAAGCAATGGAGCTTTGGGCCAAGAAAGCAAGGAAGTTAAGGGGACAACCAAGCTCACTGGTCCCACTTCCAAACATCAAACACATTGTCTATGGTCCAAACATAAAACCTTATGAAGAGTTGCCTGAGGAACCAACATCTACTTTTATACCTCTTGATAACTTTACTTGGATTTCTAACAGGTCAGCAGTGGACAATGAAGGATTGATGAGGACAGTTGAGACTGTCAAGAAGATTATATCACCTGCTGATAAAGAAGGAGCAGAGTCCTCTGATCAACCAAAGCAAATTGAGGGTACATCAGACCCATCTGATCAAGACAAAGTGCAGGATGATAAGTCTGATGCTGCTGATGAATCAAAGAAGGAAGAAGAAATTCCAGCAGATCAGTTAAAGGAAAAAGAAGTTGCTGCTGAAGGAGATGATCAAGCTAAGGAGAAGGAAAGCACTCCTAGCCATGCTGATGAACCAGCAAATCAATCTCTTGCATTGACAACTCAACCATCAGAGCAACTCATGGAAGATACACCTGCTGCTACTTCAGATATGCCTTCAACTTCTCATGGTGTTCAAACAAATTTGTTGGACTCCATCCAGCAAATGATCACCAATTCTCTGAAGGATATGAAGAAAGAATTAGCTGCAGAAGTGATAGCTGCTGTTAAACAACCAGTTCAGAAAGCTGCTGTTGTCCCAACAGATCTGATAGAAGACACTGCTCATAATGTTAAATCCATCTGTCAGGACATGGATATTCTTAGACGACGGACTCAGAGCACTACTGAAGGTTGGAAGCAGATTGAACAAACTGTTGAATTGGCTCTCCAAGCTGAAGATGAAGTCATGGGCAACATGATGAAAGACTTCACTGCTTCATCAAATTGGATTTTGGGATCTCAAATTCAATTGGGTGATCAAGGAGAAGACTTACTCAAGGAAGTCAAAACTGTTAAGGCCAATCAACTTAAACAACAAGCTCAGATTAATGCTATGGAAGAGAACATCAAGCTTCTCTGTGATTCACTTCTAATTACTCCAATCTTACCAAACTATCAAATCAACCCTGCTGATGATGACAAAAAGGGGGAAGAGAGGATATTTGGACAGAAAAGAGTTGGAACTTCTCTTGTATTGGAAGCTGAAAATGATGCTGAAGGAACAGAAGTCTTAGAAGAGTCTGCTGATGAAAATGATAGGAATGAAGCAGCAAATGAAGGCACAAGCAGATTAGCAGATGAAAAGATCACAGAAAAAGAAGAAGATGATAAGGAGATAGCTGAAGAACATGAAGAAACTGAAGCTGAAGCAAAAGCTAAATCAGATAAGGAAATAGCTGCTGCTAAGGATTCAGCTGAAGAACAGCTTGATCCTGATACTAAAAAGAAAAAGTTAGAGCTGTTGAAGCAGAAATTGGAAGTTGGAACTTCCAAACCTGCTGAAGAAGAAAAAGAAGACAAGGAAGCTGAAGAAGAAAAGAAAGAAGAAGACTAGCTTAGACTAGACCTTACTTTATCTTAAAATCCTTGTAATTTCTTTTTGCACGACTCATCTGAACAAACTTGTAATATGTAATCAGTTCACTATCTATAAAATTGCAAGTTTTAATCCAACAGATTATTTCTATCTCAGAAATTTTTTAGGATCAAAACTTTAGTATAGGTACAGGTACTTAGCTGAAGTTTTGTCATCATCAAAAAGGGGGAAATTGTTGGATGAAGATGAAGATGAAGTGCAAAGAAGACAAGTAATTAAGGGAAGGTTTTGATGATTTCCAAAACATCATAATCAGCTAAGTATGGAAAGCTTAGTTCCCTTAGAAGAATTTTGAACAAGCAAAAGAAGACATCAGAAGAGTTCAAAGTTCAAAGCTCAGAAGACTAGTGATCTCTTGCTGAAACAGCGAACAGAAGGGTAGGTCATCAGCCGAGTCAAATCAGATGAGTTCAGTATTTGATCAGCAGAGTATCTATCAGCAGGGTCGTTTTGATCAGCAGAGTGGAAGAGATCAAGAGATTAGTCCAACGGTAATAAATGCACCTGGCGTAATAAATGCTGGAAGAGAAGGGTAGTAATGGCAAATGATTGAAGATATTCTCGGATCAGCAGAGTGCATTAAATGCAGCATTAAATGCGATGGACAGAAAGGTACTGTACACTGTACTATTGCTGCAGGGAGCCGTTTCAAAAAGAGCTGAAGAATGGATTTGAAGATGTGATTTCCTTCAACGGTCATAAATTCAAATCCAAGTATAAATAGAGCAAAGTTCGAAGAGAGAAATAACACAACAACAATCAGAGATCGAAATTTTGAAGCAGAATTTCTCTAAGTCTCAAAAGCTCGAACAGCTCACTCGTCTGGTGGAAGTCATCTGTTGACAGAAACCAAGTTGAAGAAATCAGAAAAACATTATCTGAGTGATTTTGTAATAGCTGAGTGTTGTGCGAAGTGAGAATCCATCTGTGTGAGTGATTCTACTTCAGAGGATAGGTTTTCTTTGTGAATTCCTATTGTGAGCTTACAGCCTTCTCATTAGTTGTTTAGGTGTAAGTGGAGAAATATTGTAATCTAAGTGATTATAGTATAACCCAGAATCTGTGTGATCTGGAAGAGTGGACTAAAGGATTTTTATCCATATAACCACTATAAAAATTCCTTGTGTTATCTTGCATTTAAAGTTTTCCTGCATATTTTAAAGTTTGCATATTTGAACACTTTGAATCAAACAAAAGATTTTAAAAAGGAGTTTGTAAAAACTGGGGATAAAATCTTTCAAGAACTTAGTCTACTTGTGAAAAACACTTTGAAACAATCCGCTGCAAGTATACTCTTTGAAAAACTGTTTTGCTGAAAAACAGCTAAGTTACTGTAAGAAGAGTGGTCAGTCGTCTGTTCAAGATTTGTTCACGATCAGACTAGTCTGCTTACTGTTCTTCATCAGCTTAGTCTGCTGACAGAAGACTGAAAAGTTTTTAAGTTCAAAAATTTTCAGAGGTCTATTCACCCCCCCCTCTAGACCTCATCTGACCACTTGGGACCAACAGCACCAGCTCTTCTTGTTCTCACTTTATCCAGAGGATCACCAATCACCAATTCTGGTGGGTGATTCTTGAGCCATCTGAGATCAGGTTGCAATTCATAATGTTGTCCTTTGTTTTTATCTTGCAACACTACTGTTGGAGTTCCAGTAGTAGTCTGTTGAACATTTGTTGTCTGTTGAACAGTCTCTGGTCTATCAGCTGTTTGCAACTCGTCTGTTAGACAATCAACACTATGATTTTGAACAGCACTTGAGTTATCAGCTGGGTTGAGATCAGGCAGTATGATGGGAACATATTCTTCATTCCTTCCAACATTCAACTTCTGTAAATCAGTAGACAGATCTTGATTAACATTTTGATTCTTTTCAGAAGATTGACTTGGTTCATCAAATACTACATGAATAGATTCTTCTATTAGTAATGTTCTTTTGTTAAACACTCTATAAGCTTTACTAACAGTAGAATATCCTACAAAGACAGCTTCATCAGCCTTTTCTGCAAATGCAGTAAGGTGATTTTTACCATTATTCAACATATAGCATTTACAACCAAATATCTTAAAATAATGAATGTTTGGCTTCCTGTTGTTCCAAACTTCATATGGAGTCTTGTTTTGGTGCTTGTTGATCATGCATCTGTTTTGGGTAAAACATGCTGTGTTTGTTGCTTCTACCCAAAATCTTTGAGGTAGCTTAGCTTCAGCTATCATGGTTCTGACAGCTTCCTTCAGTGTTCTGTTTCTCCTTTCAGCAACACCGTTCTGTTGAGGGGTTCTAGCAGCTGAATACTCATGATGTATTCATTTGATATTACAATACTCTTCAACAGTGGAGTTTGTAAACTCTGTCCCTCTATCTGATCTGATCTTTAATATCTTTATGCTTTTCTCATTCTGGATCAGCTCCATCAGATTAGTAAGATGTTCCTTGGTTTCACTTTTCTTTTTCATGAATATCACCCAAGTATATCTTGAAAAGTCATCCACAACAGCTAGGCAGTATTTCTTTCCACCATTGCTGACAGGATCAATGGGTCCAAATAAGTCCATGTGTAGCAGCTCCAATATTCTTCCAGAAGATTGATGCTTCTTGCTTTTGAATGATGACTTGATTTGTTTACCCTTCTGACAGGCGTCACAGAGCTTGTCTTTGCTCATGACTGTTTTAGGAATCCCTTCTACCAAATCATTCTTTATTAATCTGTTGATGGTCTCGAAGTTTAAATGATTCATCCTTTTGTGCCACAGCCAACTAACTTCACTTGGTGTTGATGCCACCAAACAAACGTTTGAATTCTTGTCAGCAGAATTCCAGTCGACTATGTAGACATTCCCTTGTCGTCTTCCAGATAAGATTACCTTCTTTGTACCAATCTGTTCAACGTAGCACTTATCTGTTGAGAAGATAACAGAATATCCCTTGTCACAAAATTGACTTATGCTCAGCAGGTTGTACTTTAGGCCTTTAACATATGAGACGTCAGATATCTCTATGTTTCCTTGATTAAGCTTCCTTTTGCTACAATCTTGCCTTCTTTACTGACTCCAAAAGTAACTTTTGGACCATCCACAGCAACAGCATTAGTCAGCTCATGTATGCTTCCACACATGTGCCTTGAACAGCCACTGTCCAAGTACCAAATCTTCTCTACTTTACTCCTACTTCTAATCCTAACCTACAAAACAAAATAAAATTGTTTTAGGTACCCTTATTGAGAGGGTCCTGAAGGATTAGTTCCACCTTTGACAACCCAAGATGATGAAGTCTTAGGCTTCTTAGGTTTCTGAGTTTCAACAGGAGTATGAACAGCTTTGCCTTTACCACGTTCATCAGATTTGCCATGTTGTTGATGATCAGCATGATAAGGATAATGTTCAAATGCAGAGTAAGATGCATGATAAGGAGGATATGCATGCATTGGATGAGCAGGATATGGTGCATAGTAAGTTGGAAATTGAGGTGCATGATACATAGGATGATATGCAGCAGGTTGCACATAGTAAGACTCATTTCCATACCAAGCATTTTGATTTTTCTTGTTTTTATGCTTCTTTGGTTTACTTGATGCTTGCTCATTAACAGACGACTTAGTTTTATCACTAGTCTGATTAGTTTTAGCCTTGTCAGAGGACTTCCTAGGACTCTTCTGTTTAGGCTTACTAGTCTGTTTTCCTACACTAGGCTCTTTGCTCTTTTTAGCCTTAGGAGTTTTCGTCTCCTTTACAACTTTCTCAGGTGAAGCAGGTTTAGTAGTCTGAACATACAATATGACCTTACTATTGTCAGCTGATATAAATTTTTCAGTATGGTTTAGTTCTAACTTGTCCTGATCTAAAGGTGTCTTCTGTTTACTAGGCATTAGAGTGGATGCAGCAGTTGACTTATCATGAGACTCAATGACTTTTTCAAGTTCCATGATTTTACCTTTATAAACTTCACATTCAGCTTTCAGAGATTCATTTTCTTGCTCAAGCTGTTTATATTCAGCTGATTCTCTTGGCTTTTCAGCTGTGAGTTTCAGTGAACTGTTTTGCTCTTTTAGCAATATCATCTCTTCCTTAAGCTTTTTAAATGCTTCAGCAATAGTAGTATTGTTAAGCATCATTTGTTCAAATGAACTAAATAGTTCATTTTCAAGAGGAGTTACCTCATCCTCAGAGTCATCAGATTCCTTGGCCATCAGGCAGAGAAGAGCAGGACTCTCTTCATCAGAAGTGTCTTAATCTGAATCAGATGAGTAGACAGCAGCTGGCTTTTCCGCTTCTGCTACCATCGCCTTAGCTTTCTGATGCTTTCTTTCTTTTCTGATTATCTTTTCTTCTTCAGTATACTTCTCAGCTTTAGAATATGGGCAGTCTCTGATGAAATGGCCCAGTTTCCTGCAATTATAGCACATCATTTTGGATTTATAAGAATCCTTATCCTGAGAAGAAGAAGTAGGGTTAGAAGTAGAAGCATTGTTATATTTGTTCTTCATTTTTCGTCTGTAGAACTTTTTGAAGTTGTTCATCAGCAATGCAACGTCTCCAACAGTGTACTCCTTTTTGTTGAGTAGTGTGGCTTCATCAGATGAGTCCACATCTTTGCTTTTGTGAGCTGGCCTTCTTGGATTTTCAGCAGCAACCAGTGCAGCTGTGGGTCCTGAAGTTGAGGTTTCTTCAATTCCCATTCTAGGCAGTTTATACTCATACGCCTTGAGTGCGGAGAACAGCTCTGTAAGAGAAATCTTCCCCAGATCTCTTGACTCTTCCATTGTTGTCACCTTCATGTTGAACTTGGGAGGCAGGGCCTTCAGTACTCTGACGCTTATCTCCTTGTCAGTGAAGGTCTTTCCCAGCTTTAGAACTTCATTGAGGGTTCTGGTGAATCTAGTGTCCATCTGGTCAATAGTTTCTCCAGATTTTATCTTGAAGTTGTCCAGCTTCTCCAAGGCAACACTGAGCTGATGCTCTTTAATGGCGTCGTTTCCTTCACTCATGTCTCTGACTTTATCCCACATTTCCTTTGCAGTCTTGCAATGTTTGATCTTGTCAAACCGATCATCATCCAGGGCTTTAGTCATGATGAAACGGCCAACTTTATCCAGATTGAACAGCTTTATTTCTTCGGCTGTAATCTCTGTTAGATCTTTTCCCACCACTAGTTCAGCTTCGTCAACTATTATAGTCTTGGTGAATTTGAATGGACCTTTGATGATACATGTATACATGTTGTCATTGTAGGCAGCTAAAAAGATCTCCATTCTGATCTTCCAATCTTCAAAAGACATACCAGCAATGTGGGGAACATGGCTGATACAGTCCATTTTTCAAAAAGTTTTATTTTTCAAAAAGATTCTCTTTTGAAAAGTTTTGAAACCCTTTGAAAAACACTTGGATCAAGCTCGTTGATCAGGCAGCTGATTCAAATGAACCACCGGCTCTGATACCACTTGTTGGTCCCAAGTGGTCAGATGAAGTTTAGAGGGGGGGTGAATAAACCTCTTTAAAAAAATTTCTTCCAATTTTTAACTTTAAAACTTTTTCTCTAACAGTGAGCAGACTAAGCTGATCAGAGTAGTAAGTTATAAGTCTGTTCACGAACAAATCTTTGAACAGGTTTGATGACCACTCGTCTGATAAATACTTAGCTGATTTTATTAAAATCAGTTTTAATACTTAGAGTACTTGCAGCGGATTTTTCAAAGTGTTTTTCACAAGTATTCTCAGTAGTTTGAAAAATGTTTCCCCAGTTTTATAAACTCCTTTTAAGTATTTTTCAAACAGTTAACTTAATGTGTTTTTATGCAATCAGAAAATATGCAAGTTTAAAAGAAATGTAAAAACACAAGTAACTTTTATAGTGGTTATATGGATCTAAATATCCTTTAATCCACTCGTCCAAGTCACAAAGATCTTGGGTTATACTAGAAACACAAAGTAACCAGTACACTCTGCTTACGCCGATCAACAAATGAACAGGCCGTAAGTGCGCAGTAAGAAATCACAAAGAAATCCTACTCTCTGAAGTAATATCACTCACTTAGATGGATATCTACTTCTCACAACACTCTGTTTACAAAATCACTCAGAAGATGTATTTATCTTTGTTCTTCAACTTCGCTTTTCTTCAACAAATGACTAAGCTGATGAGTGAGCTGTTGTTGAGACTTAAAGAGTTCTGCTTCGAAAATTCTCTCAGAGATTGTGTTGCTTATCTTCTCTTCGTCTCTTCCAGCTATTTATACTTGAGATTTGAAAAATGTCCGTTGAAGAGAGACAAGATTCAAATTCCTCGAGTACTGGTCCTTAATTTCCGCGAACGGCTCTTTTGCAGTCTGTCCGTGCTATAAACAGTACTATTCTGCAGGCAGCATTAAATGCACCCTGCGAAGCATTTCTTCAATCATTTGTCTTTAATATCCTTCTACTTCAGCATTTATTACTTCCAGGGGCATTTATTATCGTTGGGAAGACTTTATGATCCTTTCCACTTGGCTGTCGGAAGTGCAAGTCTGATGGCGAACTAAGCTGATCCCAAACTTGAACAAATTTGATTTGAGTCGGCTGATCTTCATCAGTCTGATAACTTTCCTTCAGCAGATCAGAAGTCTTGGACCTTGAAAATTTTGACTCTTCTGATGTCTTCTTATACTTAGTCAAAATTTCTTCCAAAGGGATCATCAGCTAAGTTACTCCTTACTTAGCAGATTTTGAAGTTTTGGAATACATCAAAACCTCCCTTATTATTTTGTCTTCAGTGTCTTCATCTTCATCCTTATCCAACAGATAGGGTTAGAAGTAGAAGCATTGTTGTATTTGTTTTTCATCTTTCTCTTGTAGAATTTCTTGAAGTTGTTTAACAGCAATGCAACGTCACAAGCAGTGTACTCCTTTTTATTGAGCAACATGGTCTCATCAGATTAGTCCATATCTTTATTCTTCTTTGCTGATCTTCTTGGATTTTCAGCAGCCACCAGTGCAGCTGTGGGACTAGAAGTTGGGGTTTCTTCTATACCCATTCTTGGCAGTTTATACCAGTATGCCTTGAGTACAGAAAACAGCTTGGTGAGAGATCTTCCCCAGATTCCTTAATTCTTCCATGGATGTAATTTTCATGTTGAATTTGGGAGGTAGAGCCTTCAAAACTTTAACAATGATCTCTTTATCAGTGAAGGTCCTTCCCAGCTTCAAAACTTCATTCGGCATCCTTGTAAACCTTGTATCCATCTGATTAGTGGTTTCTCCGGACTTCATCTTGAAGTTCTCCAACTTTTCAAGAGCTATGCTAAAGTTGTGCTTTTTTATGGAGCCGTTTCCTACGCTCATATCACGAACCTTATCCCACATTTCTTTCACTGTTTTACAGTTCTTTACCTTATCAAAACGGTCATTATCCAGGGCTCTGGTCATGATGAAACGATCAACTTTATCAAGGTTGGACATCCTGACTTCCTCAATTGTCATCTCCTCGAGTTCTTTGTTCACCACCATCTCTTCATCATTTACTTTTATGGTCTTGGAGATTTTGAAAGGATCTTCAGTGATACATGTAAACATGTTGTCGTTGTAAGCAGCAAGGAAGATTTCCATGGGGATCTTCCAGTCCTCAATGCTTATACCATCAATGTGGGGAACATGGCTGATACAATCCATTTTTCAAAAAGTTTTGATTTTTCAAAATATGCTCTTTTGAAAACCTTTGAAAAACACACTAGGATCAAGCTCGTTGATCAGGCAACTGATTCAGATGAACCACCTGCTCTGATACCATTTGTTGGTCCCAAGTGGTCAGATGAGGTCCAGAGGGGAGGAGGGTGAATAGACCTCTGAAAGTTTAAACTTAATATTCTCTAACTTTTTCTATAAGCAAACTAAGCTGATCAAGATTCGTAAGTAAACTAAACTGATCGCGCACAAATCATGACAGCTGAGTAGACCACTCTTCTGATATGAGTTAGCTAATTTTGAGAAAATCAGAGTTTTTAATAACTTACTTGTAGCAGATTTATCAAGTGTTTTACATAAGTAGTTTTCTTTAACCTAAAAAGATTTTATCCCCAATATTTGCAAACTCCTTTTAAAAATCTTTTCAAAAATTAACTAAAGTGTTTGAATGCTTTTTGAAAATATGCAAGTAAAAAGGCAAACTTAAACACAATCAATTTTTATAGTGGTTATATGGATGTAAATCATTTAGTCCACTCTTCCAAGTCACTTAGATTTTGGGTTATACTATAATCACAAAGTTTACATTATATAATTCTTGCGCAATTCAACAAATGAAAAGCCACAAGTGCACATTAAGAAATCACTTAGAAATCCTACTCTCCGAAGCTAGATTACTCACAAAGATGAATCTACATTTCTGACAACACTCTCTTCTAACAAAATCACTCAGATTTATATGTGTATATGATCTTCAACTTAAACTTTCGTCAGCAGATGACTAGGCTGATGAGTGCTTTGTTCGAGTTTTGAGACTTAGATGAATTCTTCTTTGAAATTTTCTCTCAGATTGTGTTGGTCGTCTCTAACTCTTGAAGCACTCTCTATATATACTTTAGTTTTGAATTATGCCCGTTGAAGATAGAGAGAATCTGATTTCTCGAGTATTGGTCCCCTATTTTCAGGACCGGCTCCCTTCAACTGTTCGCACTGTACACTCTGTTGTACTTTCTGTCAGTCAAGTTAAATGCACTTAGCTGATACGTGAATTTCTTCAATCATTTGTCATAAATACCTTTCCTCTTCAGCATTTAATTCTATCAGCCCATTTATTACCGTTGGGTTGACTTCCTTATCACTTTCACTCTACTAATCGAAACTCCTCGTCTGATGAACACTCTGATGATCTCAAGTCGAACTAATCTGATTTGAGCCAGTTGAAATACTACCAGTCTAGTGACAAAATGTTGTTGCAGAATTTGTGACATACGAGCACATGTCGCAAATAAGTTTGTATACTATAAAGACACGTGTCCGTTTATTGCGACAAAATTATTTAATTTACTAACAGTAAATCTGTCACTAAGTTTTCATTGAAATTTTTTTCTGATGCAATATATTTGCCGCGAAAATATCAATGGCAGATTTGCGACAACAATTAATATTTTGTCGCAGATACCTTTATCAGTGACGAATTTTTAGTTTCTGGGACGGATTTGTCTGTTGAATAAACCCTTTTTTCTTGTAGTGAGTGCCGCATTTTTCTTTTTCATTTTACATAAAATTATTGAAACTAATCAAGAGTAATTATGAGGATGTACATGGTAGTTATTCCTAATTACCAATTCTACAAACAAGTTTAATAGAGTTGTTAACGAAAATGAGAATCAAAACGTAATAAGATAAGAAATTGAGAATATGGTAAACACAATTCATTCTCTTTTCTTAGCATCTATGGTTGAAAATCAAACCAAGCTACTCGATACTCGACTCGAGCTCATTTGAGCTCGGTTCATCACGCTAATCAAACTAGCTTGAACATCATTTTTGTTCGATAACTTTTGAAAAACTACATGTAAAATATCAAGCTACTCGGAACTCGGCTCGAGCTCGTTCGATAAAAGTTCGTTTGAGCTAGGTTCGATTTAAAATCAAATCAAGCTCAACACAAAATTTTAAGCGCGATCAAAATCAAACCAAGCTTGAACAGTGTGTCGTTCGATACTACTCGGCTCGATCACACCCCTATTAGCACCAAAATATTTTTCTTCAAACGTAAAAAAGAAAAAGACGGCACTTGACTGGATTTGCAGAAGAAAGAGGAGAAATTGAGAATATGGTACCCATAAAACTTGTTTTCTATTTTTCAGCCTTTTTTTTAAGATTATGGTGATATGCCAATTTTGCCCACATATTATTTTTGAAGGGAAATTAGGGTGGTTAATAGTGTGAATGGACGGATTTACCCTTACCCAGACAGCTTAAATGGGCTGAAAGTGGTTGATGGTGCAATCTGAAATGAAATAGTGGTTTGTAGGGTGCAAAGTGGGATAAATTTTTTTGTAGGGTGTAAAGTAAAAATGCTCCTATTTGTAAGGTGCAAAGTGGGACCATTTTATATATAACCTCGACGTACCTTATACTAACCATCCTCTAAATAAAAAATTAACAACATACGGGCTAATTGAAAGTTTTAATAACCAACAAGTGATTGATCTAGTGGAAGAGACTAGTCACTACAAAGTAGCGAATACATTAATGTAATATGCCCGACCCGCCTCAAAAGGGATTAAATCCTTTGGGGGAAAAAAAAAAAGAAAGTTTTAATAGTACATGTGTAAAGATGAGTACACGAAAGATATGTGAAATTAATCCAAACAAAAATTATTTGAAAAGCTAGTAATTTTATTTTTCTGTTTTTTACAAGTACTTAGTTTTAGAATTTTAAAGTGTTCATCAACAAGTGATTGGTCTGGTAGAAAGACTAGTCAAAACAAGGAAGCGAATCTAAATTCAAATTCATGTTGGAAAAGGTTCTCACTTTATGTGTCCGACGCGCCTCGAAAGAGATTAAACCGTTGAGAAACCAAATTTTTTTATAGTGTTGAGGAATTTTCATATACCATATTTATACTCAAAATCCAGTTAATGTCAATTTACCCCATATGAAATACATAATATTCAATTTACTCCCAATAAAAGAATTAAAAGAGCAATATAACTTCTTCGGCCCGAGAGTGTAACTCTTAGGGGTGGACATGGTTTCAAAATCGTACCCGACCGTCCCGTACCGAACCGAACCGTACCAAATGTTAGGTTTTTTTTCTCAAAGCCGAAGGTCTTGATATGAATGAAAACCGTACCGAGTATTTTGATATGGTTATGGTTTTAGACTTCTCATACCGTAACGAAATTGAGAATAACCATGAATTAACTATTTATTTTTTTATATTTAAAGCTAAATTTTATAAATTTAAATTTTTAAATTTATAATTCAAATATATTCGAATACTATATTATTTATAATTTATATTATAGTTCACATAGTTTATTATTACTACATTGCTCGCATTCAATTAAAAAAATTTATGCTCAAATTTAGCACAAATTAAACTTGTTATATGTTGAAACCTTAAAATGCAAAAATTCTAGACAACAATTACCAAGTAGTAAGTTTCTTCACATAATAAAAACAATGATCAAAGAATTAACCAACTAATTTTATTTAATTAGGTCGAATTTTAGCGTCAAATTTGTGAACATTTTATTTTCCAATGCATTATTTAATGTAAAAAAAATAGTTTGTAAGATTTCATATTTTTAACTTATATATACTTGTCAACCATGTAATCGACCATATAAGAAAAAATGCATGAAACAAATTTGTTTGAAAAACCCGCAAAACCGTACCGTACCGGAACCGCACAAAACCAAATTAGTTGGCATGGTTCATAAAACTCTAGTTTGGTTTCGAGTTTTTTAAAAACCGCACTAATTGATACGATACAAATTTTATTAAAAATACTGCGAAACCGTACCATGTGCACCCCTAGTAACTCTCTAGCCGAAATGAAAGTGAACATGAAAAGAAGTTTTGTATTTTGGAGCGGAGTAGTTGTTTTCTTTATTATTTTTAAAATTATGATATTTTATTTTTCTACCCTAATGAATAATATAGTTTAATTATATGATAATTTTTGTAATTTGCTTAATCTTATTGTGTTCTTTAGTGCTAGCTATATGAAAGAAAAGGCACAACATTATATGCCCGTGAATTATAGCCAGGAATTTGGTATAAACATGTTCCTGAGAGTAATATATTTCTCATAATATATTATCATATGAATGCGTTGAATAATGAATAAAACACTCAATTTCCGTTAGTTACTAACACCTTTAATTTTTAATTAAATTTCTTAAATTACCCCTACATATATTTAAATGCACAAGGGAGTTTTATGCAAACATTCAAAAGTACAAGGTGTTTTACACAAACAAAATTATTCAAAAATTAACGGTATTAATGACTAACAGAGATTGGGTATTTTTTTTTAAGTACAAAGGAATTTGGTGCAAAAAAGAAAATCACAGAGTAATTTTATGCAGTTTTAGCATAACATAGGGTAGTTTCATGCATTAATTCCACTTATTTTAGTTTACCTTTTTTTGTAATACAACATTTTAGCAATTTTAGCAATATATGTATGCAAATGGGGAAAAATACATTATATATATACGAAAATTAGTTTATGGAATGAGAAGGGAATTTGAAGACCATAATCCATAACATTGAAAACCAAGTTGGAGCGGAGTAGTTGTTCTCTTTATTATATTTTAAAATTATGATATTTTATTTTTCTACCATAATGAATAATATAGTTTAATATAATTCCGTGCTATGCACGGGTCATATACTAGTATAGGCATAACACAGGGCGTAAGAGTGCCACAATTATCATAATACAAGGATAAAGTACCGCACCGCATATAAGAGGGTTATTTTGTCCATTCGTATTTTTTTAAGTTCAAAAATAGTATATAATTACGAATACCCCCTCAAGTAAGACCTAATTACAAAAATCTCTCTCACGTATTGGGTATTACAAAAATTCCCCTTAGGTTTGTCACCTTCTTACAATTAACCCCTTGTCCCTAAAATGTTCCAATTTTGCCCCATAAGTTATTTGTAATGTTTATAATATGTTATAAATTTTGAAATTTAGGTGTAAATTATTATTTCTTGTAAATTATAAAAATAATAATGTTATATTTACCACCAAAATAATTGGTATAATTTATAATTTCACATAAATTTCAATAAATATTCAATTTATAATACAATATAAATTTTAATAAATTAAAATATCATATTTCTAATACAATATAATTTATTAAATTTACTAATTTATAAAATAAATTCATTAACTAAAACAATTCATATTTATAAAATACATTATTAAAATTCTATTTAATTTAATATTTTACAATTTAAATTGCTAATAAATATATAAATACCTTTTTTTTTGCAATATTTATTAAAACTTATGGGCAATTATAAATTTTATCAATTATTCTGGTAGTAAATATATAATTTTCTCTTTTTTAATTTATAAGATATAATAATTAGATAACATTTATAAGACTTTACAAACAATACAAATAACACTCAAGGCAAAATTGAAACATTTTAAGGGTAAGGGATTAATTGTATGAAGGTGACAAACCTGAGGAGAATTTTTGTAATACCCAATACGTAAGGGTGATTTTTATAATTAGACCTTATCTGAGAGGGTATTCGTAATTTATCCTTAAAAATATAAGGGAGACAGCGTCAAACTCTTGTAGAATCATAGGGGATAAATTTTTTTTTTTTTTAAAATTACAGATAAGTAAATTAAGCATTATGTAAATCGAGGGAGGTAAATTGTCATTAACTCACTCAAAATCAAATCCTATTTTAGAAAAATACTTCCGGTTTCCACGGCCCTCCACCACTAAATAAGGAATGTAGGGAAATTAAGCAAAACTTCCATTTGCAACTTCCTTCTCCCTTTTCCGGCTAAGCATATGATTTTCAAAGAGAAAATAATGTAGCAGAGAGAAAAATCTCTTATCTCGTAGAAGAAGAAGAAGAACGGATGCAGACTAGCATTCTTATCCGTATATATTATCATTGCATTTTGCTGTTCCTTTGATTCAATTTTTCGGTTTTTTATTGAATTTTTTTTTTTTAAAAGAAAAAAAAAGATGGACGATAGAGGAGCTTGTATTATGAATGGAGAAATTGTGAATCCAGTCCTTACGATGGGTACGCAGGTTTCTTGCCTGCTTGTGATCTCTCATTTCTTCCAACTCTTGCTGAAGCCCTTGGGTCAACCCGGACCCGTTGCGCAAATTCTCGTAAGTATGTCATCAAAACACCTAAATTAATGTTTACAGAGAAAATTTTAGTGTATGAATGAATGAATTTGGAGACGAATTTGAAACCTAAACAATACAAATGTGTTAAAAGCATTGTAATTATGATGTATACAATTTTTTAAAATTGAATAGATTAGATATGTTTTTATATTTACCCTAGCTTAAAGTAGTCATTGATTGTTTAAAGAGCTAATGCCAATTTACCTTTTTTGATATGCATAATGTTCAATTTACCCTACTTATTTTGAAAAGAGGGCTTTACCTAATGTGAAAGTTTTAAAGAAACAATTTAACTTTTTCAAACAGAGAGTGTAACTCACTCGCTGAAACTGATAATGGACATGAGAAGTTTTTTTGTAACATAGAGGGGTAAAATGCAAAATTTATCATAACACAAGGGATAAAGTGTCACATTAATCATACCACAGAGAGTAAAGTGACGCATATAAAAGGGGAAGTTTTTTCAATTGTATTTTTTTTTTCAAGTTAAAAAATATCAAGGAGGTGGTATGAAACTTTTATAAGATAATAGGGGAGTTTAAAGTGCTCTATTTCAAAGCACGTGGGGGCAAATTGAACATTATGAATATCAAAGGGGGTAAATTGACATTAGCTCATAGTTCAAATACCAAAAAGTTCTATTCATGACTATAATATTTGTTTCTCTTGTGTTTTCCAATTTTTTGTGAAATATTCAAATATTTGAACTTACTAAATAAGTTTAAACAGCTCTATGTGTTGAAATGTTGCTTTATTTCTCATAATACAGGCAGGATTTGTACTAGGCCCTTCTTGTTTATCACACATTGGACGCGTGAGAAACTTCTTCTTTCATAATTTCGCTGTTGATTACTACGAAACCATGGCATTATACGCTAGAATCATAATCATGTTTTTGATGGGGCTAGAAACAGATTTTCCTTACATGAGGCGCAATTTACGCGTAGCAGGAATGATTGCTGGTGGAAGTAGTTTGATTTGTACTATATTTGCTATAGCTGTGACCTCATTTATATACCAAGAAACAGGGGCGCACGGTTCCGGATTCATGATGGCCATAACACTTACGGTAATCTTATCCAATACAGCCGCTCCTTTTGTGGCTCGTTTGGCACATGATCTAAAATTTGCAAGATCTGATGTTGGGAGGTTGGCTATATCTTCCTCATTAATTGGGGATGTGTATTCCGTATTTTTGTTGACTATAATCTCAAGGAATAAGCCAAGATACGACTCTTCAATATGGGTTAAGGGATTTTTCAGCCTTCTCATTGTTATATCGGTTATTCTCATTAACAGACACGCGGTGAATTGGCTAAATAGGAGGAATAGAAATCAAAAGTACTTAAAAAGTACGGAGATTTTTGTTCTTTTAGCAATTATATTTGTTGCTGCCACTACTCTCGAGACTATGGGGTTTAGTAGCATAATTGCTTGTTTTCTCATAGGCTCTATGTTTCCTAGAGGCGGCAAAGCAGCTCGGACGCTTTTAATTAAACTCTCGTATTCAGTTCACAACTTCATTTTACCTATATACTTTGGGTACACAGGATTTAAAGCAGATGTAACTTTGATAAATAATTTTCGTAACTTTGCTATAGTTGCGATTGTTATACTATTGAGTATTGGTGGCAAAGTCACTGGCACATTAGCTGTTTGCTTTCACCTAAAAATTCCATTAAATGAAGGGGTTCTTCTTGCTTTCTTGATGAACTTGAAAGGACATGTTGACATGCTTGCTCTAACGGTTGGCGTAGAGAATAATGTAAGTTTTTATCTTTTGTATTCCTCGTATAATTTGATGCGGCTAATACCAATTTACCCCATGTGATATGCATAATGTTTAATTTACCTCATTGTGATTTGAAAAAGAACATTTTACCTCCCTGTGAAAAATTTAAAGGAGCAATTTACCTCCTTCAATGGAAAGTGTAACACACTTGATAAAATTGAGAGTGGCATGATCAAAAGTGTTGCCTAAAAAGACAAAAGTACCTTTAAGGGGGGCAACATGTCACTTTTATCATAACACAAAGGGGTAAAGTGTTACATTTATCATAACACAAGGGGGTGAAAGTGCCACATTTACCATAACATGGGGGGTGAGGACCGGGGGGTAGAGTGCCATATTTTATTATGCACATGGGGTAAAAAATATCACATTCATCATAAGACGAGGCTGAAGTAACACATCTGTAAAAAATACGTGGGGGTAAAGTGCCAAATTATAAGTTGATTGGGACTAAGAGGGGTAATTTTGTCAATTCATATTTCTTTTAAGTTAAAAAAAAATTCAGGTAGGCCGTGTGAAACTTTTATAAGATTACATGTGGGGTAAAGTACTCGTTATCAAATCACGCGGAGGGGGGCTGTGAATTGAACATTATGATATCGCAAAGAGGTAAATTGCCTTTAACTCTAATTTGATTCTTGTATTGAATGTTGTTATATGTTTGATGCAGGTAATGTCTAGCCAAGTTTTCTACAATTTGATGATGGCAGCAGTAATAATTAATTCATTAATTTGGGGGCCAGTAATAGCCTTGATGGTAAGAAGAGAACATGATATCCTTGGTTATAAGCATATAGCTTTTGAGTTCCAATCTCCAGATAGTGAATTAAAACTTCTAGCTTGTGTGCACGGTCCTCGACCAGTAGCAACAATGATTGGATTGATTGCGACATGTAAAGGGCCTGAAAATATAGCCATAACTCCTTACCTAATGCACTTAATCGAGCTTCCAGAAAAAACCAAAACAAATTTACTCTACCATCAAAAAGCAGAAGATGAACTAAGTGACGATGATGATTATGGTGGTAATGATGTGTTAGAAATAAATGAAGCGGTAGATATATTTTCTGCCGAGACTGGGGTTATGATTCATCAATCTAAAATCGTGTCACCTTTTGCCAATATGTATGCAGATGTGTGTGAATTTGCTGAGGATATAAGAGCCTCTATTATAATTCTCCCATTCCATAAACACCAAAGAATTGACGGAAAACTAGAAAGTGGAAAGGAAGGGGTAAGGATTACGAATCAAAAAGTCCTTAGACATGCCAAGTGCTCGGTTGCTATACTTGTTGACCGTGGATTGACCGCTGGAACCTCGTACACATCTGGTTCTGAATCATTGCAACATGTGGCTATATTGTTTTTTGGAGGACCAGATGATCGTGAGGCGTTGGGGCTAAGTAAACGTCTAGGAATGCACCATCACATAAATCTTACGGTAATAAGGTTCCTTCATACCTCTGATAGAGCTCAAAATATGAGCGTCAATATAGTTCAAAAGGAAGAGAATATATTATTGGCGACATCGAATGGTGATGATGAAAATTATGATGACAATGTTGTCTTGACAGACTTCTATAATAGGTAGAGTCTGACTTCATATCATATTTCAGGGAAAATCGCATTTCTATTGGACTAGACCCGCAACACTTTTGATCCCATACTTTACACATTATACAATTGCAGTTTTGGTCCCAATTTTTAATTTTTTTTTGCACTTTTAGTCCTGCCACCTCATTTTTCATCCAATTTGGGATCAAAAGTGCAAAATTGGGACAGTCCTACAGGACCTCATTTCCATCCAATTAAATTGCACTATTGGTCCCATCACCTCATTACCATCCAAATTGGAACCAAAAGTGCAAAACTGGGACAGTCCTATAGGACCTCCTTTCTATCCCATTAAATTGCAGTTTTGGTCCCACAACCTCATTTTCATCCACTTTAGGACTAAAAGTGCAAAACCTGGACAGTCCTACATAGACTATTATAAGGGATCAAAAGTGCAATTTAATAAATTATGAGATTAGAAGTGCTTAGAGTCCTACATACCCCTATGCAAATATACCTAATTGGAAAAATCCCCGTATTATTTTATTAGCAAAACAAACCTCTGTTCCTTTTTTATTAGCATGCAACCCCATTTGAAATTCTTTCGTAAGTCAGTAGGGAGGTTCTCGTCATTGTCAATTTTTTAAGGGAAAGGGGGTAATTACCAATTTTTAAAGTTAACAAGGGGATTCTTAATATTTTTTAGGTTAGTAGGGGTGTTTTTGCATTTTTTGGTGGGAGTATTATTGTCATTGTACCTGCAAAATATGTACTCCAGCTTGAGAGGGGATTTTTTGCTAATAACAATAACAAAGGGTTTTTTAGCTAATTAGGCAAAGAATATGGGGTATTTTTGCATTTCACTCTTTTACATTCTCATGGGATGCTATATGTATATTCAATTCTAATGGGATGCTAAATATATGATATATAGGTATGTGACATCAGGTCAAATGGGGTATGTAGAGAAGCATGTGGAGAACGGCTCGGAGACAGCATCAGCTTTAAGAGACATGGCTGACATGTATTCGATGTTTATTGTCGGAAAAGGAGGAAGAGGGAACTCGGCCTTAACGACAGGTATGAGTGATTGGGAAGAATGTCCCGAGCTTGGTAAAGTAGGCGATTTGTTAGCTTCTTCAGACTTTGATCTTAGTGGTTCAGTGTTAGTTATCCAACAACATAGACCTTCAAAGAATTAAACTTGAGTAGAATTATTTTTCGGTATATAACTAACCAAACGACCCCGTTAGAGGTATTCTTAGCTTTGCTCCTTATATAAGATATGATGAGAATATAGAATCGAGGAGGCTGATATTTCGTGTTATGTATATGAAAGAATAGTAAAACGAAAATGTATATTCTTTTTAACTGCTAAGAAATTGTAAAGGTTATGTACATAAATGTACTCTTGTAATTATTGCTGGGATTGAAGGAGTGTTTTTATTTTTACTGCACTTATTGATTATTATTGTCTTTGTTGAAATAGAATGAATAGTATTAGTTCTCATGGACAGATTGTATACTCCAGAATTAGGAGTTTCAATTTTTACCCTACCTTTTACCCTATTTACCTAGACACGACCTACCTTTTACCCTAATTACCAAGACACCTCCTACTGTTTTAGAAATTATCAAGACACTTGCTATGCCAAAATCATATTACAAGAACACCACTTACAACGTTAATGTCGGACGGTTGCATTACCCGGACTTGTAGTGGTAATGTTCGCCAACACTTGCTACAAAACTATCCCTCAACTTCAATAGGTTCAAACCAACCGTCCGACATTAACACTGTAAAGGGTGTATTTGTAATATAGTTTTGGCATAGAAGGTGTCTTGGTAATTTCTAAAACCATAGGGGATGTCTTGGTAATTAAGGTAAAGGGAGGGGTTTCAATTTTATACCCAGCTTTTGCTGCGGTGCAGCCGGTGCTCATACTTTGGAAGTACTTCTATGAAGTTCTATCGCTGTTTACATATAGAGGTGTTTTATCATAATTTAAAATTAATTTTCTTTGAATTAACGTTTTCTTCCATTTCACTCACATGTACAGTAACAAATTTCCGTAAATAATGTGGTTAAGAGATACTTAATACTCCCTGTATCCCAAAGAAAATTTATAGTCCATTTTGCACTTATTTAATGTATTTAAAACTTTATTTATAACCTTTTATTTCTCTCTCTTTTATCTGTACATATTCTATCATCAAAAATTAAAAGAGAAAGATAGAGAGAGAAAGAAAAAGTGTAACACCTTAATAACGTTTAAATAGTTAATGCTGAGATAAATAGAGAATAAGGGTATTTTAATACTATATAATTTGTTTTTTTTCCTAAAATTGAGGCTATATATTAGGTATCTTAATATGTTTGAAGGACATTCTTACTTAAGAGACTTTGTGATTAAGAACATACAACATCATCATTGTGATACCACCACATCATCACAATTAATGATGTAGGAGTAGGATATTTTCAACCACAAAGTTTAGAAAATATCTCCTAGACCAGATCTAAGTAAAATATTTCATGTGTGAACATACAAAACGATAGATAATTTGGGACAAAGGCAATCTATTTCAGAAAAAATAAAGGCTATAAAGCATTTTGATTCTCTCCCAACATTTTAGATACAATTACAAGCACGCATAATCCAGTAACATACAAACAAAATAAAGTCCAGCAACAACAAACAACAGGAAGTTTTAAACGGACTCAAATAAGCTTGGACCACAGAAAATTAAGCATTTTAAAGCATGCTTAGTACATAACCAAAATTATTAATTAAGAAAATTATGAGGCAATGCTAAACTCGGACCAAAAAAGCAAGAAAAAATCAAAGGAAAGATGATGAATATCTAAAATTTATTTGATTCTATTCATCATCTTCATATTCATATTCATCTTCATCTTCATCTTCATCATCTTCTTTTTCTTCTTCATCTTCTTCATCTTCATCTCCATCTTCTTTTTCATCTTCATCATCTTCATCTTCATCTTCATCTTCATCTTCATATTCTTTTCCTTCTTCATCTTGTCGTGCATTCTGCACCACAAGACGAAAATCCCCATTATCAAGACTTTGTTGATACTCTAGTATTTCATTTGCTGATTCGATAGCAGAATGACTACAACCACATAATTGAATTGATTGAAGTGTTTGTATTTCTCCAATACCAAAAGGGATCTCCTTCAATTTAGGTACACTTATCAAAATTAGGTGCTCAAGGCATGGAAAATGGGTACTGTCCGCTGCCCAGTATACCAAATTGTCACTGTTATAGATTTCCAGAAATTTAAGGCAAACAAATTGATCCTCAACTGGGTTCCACTCCTCGCCTATATAGCACGATGCCAATTTGAGTTTTTCAAGATTGGGCAATGATCCAATCTTAGTTGTAATACCTTCTCCATTGATGTTGCAGTTCCGTAAAGTCAATTTCTTGAGAGAATCCGGGAAACTTAGGTTCCGGAGCAAACTTTGAGTTGGCAAATTTTTGAAAGAATAAAACCAACAACTAAGTGATTGGAGTTTTTCTAGACGACCAAGATTGTTGAGACAGTAGTGCGAAAACCCTTTCTCCCTTCCATAACTTGAATACATTATTTTTAATTTCTTGATATTAGGGATTCTCTTAACTACCTCATCAGTACACCTGAAATTATCTACTTCTGAAAGTGTTTGTAGATTCTCCAAAACAAAGTCATCTATCTCATCCATTCGGCAACATGGAGGATCAGGTAGAGAAATTTCATCGATTTGCAGATGCCTAAGTTGTAGCATCTCCCAAATCTTAAATGAAGCAATATCTTTCAATGTCACTACTGAGATAATAAGCGTTTGTAGATTCCAAAGTAGGTACGTTGCAGAAGGAAAAGTACTCCAACTAACAAAGAAACTAAGATACCGTGAGTTAGCTAGCTGGATAAGTTCTTGAGGATCAGAATCAACTAGTTTCAGTACTCTAAGCAATCTAAAATTAACCGACTGGGGTAAATCCCAAACAAAATTGCAAATGAATGAACGGATTAATGATGTTGATTGCAAGGCATCAAGAAGTTGAAGGGGAATTTTCCTAGGTGGCATAACCGCGTGAACAGCAATGCGACGCTCAATATTCATGTCTAGTGAAGTGTCAGGGCCTTGCACATTGGTGACTGTAATAAATCTCTGTTTCTTAGCTTCCCTCAAGCACAAATCCCTTAAAAGATCATGGATTTTACAATATTTCATATTCCCCGTAGATCCAAACTCATGAACAAATATGAGATTTCTTTTAACAAGATCTTTTAGATAATCCTCTGCAACATCTTCTAAACTTTTTACCCTATGTGGTTTTAGAAATCCCTCAGCAACCCATAGTTTGATAAGCTCAGAAACACGAATCTCGTGATCTTCAGGATACACTCCCATATATAAAAAACATGGTTTTAAATGAATAGACAAGTGGTTATAACTCAAGGATAATATTTTTAAGCAACGGTTGTCATCCCCTAAATTTATAGCTGTGCTTATATCATTGGCAACATATTCCCAATATTCGTGTGTCATGTTAGACTTTGCAAGGAGTCCCCCAATCACCACAATAGATAGAGGGAGACCTTTGCAACTTTTGGCAATCTTCTTTCCAACTTCTTCCAATTCACGAGGACAATCTTCTTGAACAAACAACATTTTACAAAGTAGACTCCAACTTGCATTCTCGTCTAGAAGTTTCATCTCATAAAGATTAGAATAACGAAAATTATTAGCAATATTTGATAGCCTAGTCGTTATCATAATTCGACTTCCATTGTTGTTATCTGGAAAGAATAAGTTTAACTTATCCCATGCCTCAATATCCCATATATCATCCAAAATAATCAAATACCTTCTAGACGAAAGATGTTTGTGTAGCTTTTGTCCTAATTGATGATATTCTTGTTGTAATTATGTGGATGGATACCTAATTAAATGGTTGGAATCCATAGATAAATATTATATATATATAATGGGGAAATTAATTTTCAATAAAGATAATTGTATGTGGGCTTGTCCCTCATTGGTCCAAGACTAATAAAGGCCTTGTGAGGAAGTTGAAGAGTTACAAACTCCTAATATGTCCCACATTGACTTTTATTAATTGTGTGTACTAGTATATATGAACTTAAGTGTTTAGACTTGGTATAAGTCTTTACAAAGGGGATCATATGAATACACCACACGCGCGCCGCCGCCGCCCGCCCGACTCGACTCGGATCGGATCGGAACTGGGCTCGGGCGTTTTGGCGAATTGTCTCGTCTCGGACTTATCTTTTTGGAAGAAGTTTGAATTAATTAATTTAAAAGTTCGAAATTAAAAATTCTGTAGCTCGAATTTTAAATTAATTTTAAATTCAAATTTGAATAAAAGCTGAAAGTGTAACGTTTCAGTTACAGAATTGAATTGATAAAAAACGTTTTTATCATTATTGCAGCAGTTTTATTCGAATTCAATGGCCAGCATTAAATTGCAGGCTCCCCAAGGCTTCCCCATTCGCCTATATATACGAGTGCCTTTCAGCTCTGAAAAGACACACCAACAGAAACATCAATCTGTTCTCTCTCACTCGAAATCCTTTCTGAGAAAAATAGTTCTGGGTTACTTTTCTGCTTTTGAGTGTTCTTCGAGGTGGAATTTCTGCTACTGTGCAGTGGAGGAATTCTTGTAGCCAAATTATCCTGGAAGAAGTGTTCGTGATTCCCAGTTGCACCGGAAGTGGGTCGATAATTTCTTCAAGGCAAGCAGAAATAATTCTGCGATTTGGTTTGGATCAATTCTGTTACTATACAGAATTGTGAGATAAGTTGATTTCAATTTATCTGTTCGGTTTATATAACTAATTATATTTTCGTTTACTGTTCATATTGGTTTGTTTGTTTCAGTTTCAATTTTGTATTCAAGTTTTGATAATATTAAAACCGGTTTTTGCCAACAATCTTGAAGAAATTATTTTCGTGTTTTAAAATTATCATGTCATCTGCAGGAGGCTCCGGTACTGTGTCCATGCAACCCACAAAAGTCGACTTATCCGGTTTACCGGAAAAGTTTTCGGGCCAATTTTTTAAGCGTTGGCAACAGCGCATGAAAATTTGGTTTACGATGAAGGGACTTTTGTCGGTTATTCAGGTGACTAGACCTGAACCAACTGAAACCGATCCAAAGACTGTTCAAATAGCTGAATGGTCAGAACGGGACCAAATTGGTCGAGGAGTCATTCTTTCTGCTTTATCGAATGTACTCTTTGACGTGTACTGTTCTGATTCATACACAGCTAAGTCTCTTTGGGACGAATTGGACAGGAAATATAATACTGAAGAGCAAGGGCTTGAAAAGTATTCTGTTTCCAAGTTCCTGAAGTTTCAGATGGTTGAAGGAAAGTCTGTAACTGAACAAACGCATGAACTGATAAATCTTGAGCATGCTCTTTCTGATGCTGAAATGAAACTTCCAGATAAATTTCTGGTTATGTCAATCATTGATAAGTTTCCCAAATCTTGGGAAAACTTTGGCATGACATTGAAACATCAAAAGGGAAAGCTGACTCTTGATGATCTTATGATTGCCATAAGTATCGAAGAGGAACACAAAAACCAAACTCATGGTGTTCCTGTTGAGTACCAGCCTAAGGCAAATATGATAACTGGAAAGAAAAAGGTGAATCATGTAAATCCAAACTCGAAATTTATAAATAAACCGAAAAACAAAAAGAAACCAAAGGCAAACAAACCATGCTGGACTTGTGGACAGATGGGTCACTGGGCTAAGGAGTGTCCTACTAAAAAGTCCAAAGCCAAAACTGAGTGTACTACTCCGGCCACAGTCAACATGGTTGTGGGAGACATTGGTGAAACTAGAGCTCCGGCTATGGTAAACATGGTTGTGGGGGATACTAGTGAACCTAAAGCTCCAGAAAACTCTGTTGATGGGTATGTTTCCTTGAAACCTGAAATTCTTACTATTTATGAACCATTTGATTGGCTAATAGACACTGGAGCAAATGTGCATGTATGTGCTGATAAATTGCTATTTGTGTCTTATCAGCCTGTTGATGGAAAATCCGTGATGATGGGAAATTCAAGTGGTGCAAAAGTGTTAGGGATAGGACGCGTGGACTTGAAGTTTCCTTCAGGGTGCATACTATCACTACAAAGAGTGCATCATGTTCCAACGATCAGAAGGAATATAATAAGTGGTTCTGTAATAGTTAGGGAGGGTTACGAAATGAACTTTAAATCCAATAAAGTCGTAATTCTGTATTATGGGACTTTTGTTGGTAAAGGTTATTTAGATGATGGTTTATTTAAATTAAGAGTTGAAACTGTTGGTTCTAATAAAATTTCTGAATTTCCAGTTGTGAATGCAATTGAAACTTCTAATGTTTGGCATGATAGATTAGGACATTTAAATTTTGGTTCTGTTAAACGGATGATGAATTTAAATCTAATCCCCAAACATGAAATAAACCATAAAGACAAATGTCACATTTGTGTCGAAGCAAAACAAGTAAGAAAGCCATACCAATCGGTTGAAAGGCATTCTGAAATACTTGATTTGGTTCATACGGACATTTGTAAATTCAATGGAATTTTAACTAAAGATAATAAGAAATACTTTATTACTTTTATAGATGATTGCAGTAGATATTGTTATGTTTATTTGTTAGAACATAAATCTGAAGCACTTGAAAAATTCATAACGTTTAAAAATGAAGCTGAAACTCAAACTGGTAAGAAACTTAAACGGTTAAGATCAGATAGAGGTGGAGAATACGAGTCTAATTTGTTCGAAGAATATTGCCGAAATTTTGGCATTATTCACGAAGAGACTCCTCCATATTCCCCTTCATCGAATGGGATAGCAGAACGAAAGAATAGAACTTTTAAAGATATGATTAATAGTTTGCTTTTGAATTCTGGATTGCCTAAATATATGTGGGGAGAAGCTTTGAATACGGCTTGCCATATTCTGAATAGAGTTCCTCTAAAACATAATGAAAACACTCCGTTTGAATTCTGGAAAGGCAGAAAACCTAGTTTAAAATACTTTCGTGTGTGGGGCTGTCTTGCAAAAGTTCTAGTTCCAGAACACAAAAGAAAGAAACTGGGTCCAAAGACTGTTGATGCAGTCTTTATAGGCTATGTGGAAACAAGCTATGCTCTCAGGTTTCTGGTTATAAAATCAGAAATTCCTGGCATAGAGGTTAACACAATAGTTGAATATCGTGATGCTACGTTCTTTGAGGACGTATTTCCCATGAAAACGGGAATGCCTAATGAAAATTCTTTAGATTCAGCCCTTACATCTTCATCAATTCCTGATCATGTGGAAAAGATGACAAATGTGGGGGTTAATCCAAGTAGTTCTGATTCAGTACCGATTGAATCAGATGAACCTAGACGGAGTAAGAGAGCTAGAATTGCCAAGGATTTTGGAAGTGATTTTATCACTTACAACATCGAGGGTGATCCTGTAACCTTCAAAGATGCAATGACTTCGAAAGAAGCAAAGCATTGGAAGATAGCTGTCAAAAGTGAGATGGACTCCATTGTCTCTAATGGGACATGGGAACTAGTCGATCTCCCTCCGGGGTGTAATACGATTGGATGTAAATGGATCTTTAAAAAGAAATTTAAATCTGATGGAACCATAGATAAGTTTAAAGCCAGATTAGTTGCCAAAGGGTTTAGGCAAAAAGAGGGAATCGATTTTTTCGATACATATTCCCCTGTTGCTCGTTTGACTACAATCCGGGTGCTAATAGCACTGGCTTCCATATATGATTTCCCGATTCATCAAATGGATGTTAAAACAGCATTCTTGTATGGTGATCTCGAGGAAGAAATCTATATGGATCAGCCAGAGGGATTTGTAGCTTCTGGAAATGAGCGAAAAGTTTGTAAGCTTGTTAAATCACTATATGGTTTGAAACAAGCTCCTAAACAATGGCATGAAAAGTTTGATAAAACTATTTTATCTTTTGGCTTCGTTGTAAACGATAATGATAAGTGCATCTACTGTAAAGTTAAAGGTGATAAATGTATTGTTTTATGTCTATATGTTGATGATATTCTATTGATTGGATCTAATATTGAGATAATAAATGAAACCAAGTCATTCTTAAAGAGTAAGTTTGAAATGAAGGATATGGGTGTGGCAAATGTAATTCTTGGACTCAAGTTGACTCGGTCAACTGAGGGTATAGCAGTTTCTCAATCTCACTATGTTGAGAAGATAATTGAGAAATTTGGCTATAAAGAATGTAAAATTGCCAAAACACCATATGATCCTTCAGTAGCTCTCTTTAAAAATGAAAGTGGTGTTCCTGTATCTCAATTAAGATATTCACAAATTATTGGAAGCTTGCAATATCTGGCAAATGGCACGAGACCAGACATTTCGTTTGCAGTCTCGAAGTTAGCAAGATATACAAGTTGTCCAAATCGAACCCATTGGGGAGCTCTTGACCAGGTACTTAGGTATCTGAAGGGAACAGTATCACTATCTCTTCAATATGGCAGGTTTCCTGCAGTACTTGAAGGGTATAGTGACGCTAGCTGGATAGCCAAGAATTCCGGAAGCAATGGGTGTACGGGTTACGTTTTTACCCTTGGTGGGGGCGCTGTCTCCTGGAAGTCAACCAAGCAAACCTTGGTGACTCGGTCTACATTTGAGGCCGAATTATGTGCTTTAGACACGACAGGGACTGAAGCTGAATGGCTACATGGGTTATTAATCCAATTACCCATGGTTAGCTTGCCTCTTCCAGCAGTCGTGGTGCATTGTGATTCTCAAACCACAATTGCAAAGATTAAAAGCCAAAAATATAATCAAAAGACCAAGAGACACATCCAAGTTAGACTAAAGTCTATAAGGGAACTTGTGTCTGATAGGGTCATAGTCGTTGACTTTGTTGGTACCAAAGACAATGTGGCTGACCCCTTAACTAAAGGACTAGATTTGTCCTTAGTACAGAAATCCAGGCTGGGGATGGGACTGAAAACCCTAAACTGATATACAAGCAGTGGCAACCCAACCTACCAAGTGGAGATCCCACAAGGAAGGTTCAATGTGGTATAAACAAACTGCTGGGTATATAAAAGTTGCTCCTAACTAAGACTGATACTAAGTATCTGAGTCTATCCCCTGATATACCTGATAGGAGCTGACTACTGCTAATCTAGTAAGTGTATTAACACTGAATGAGGTCAAGTCTGTAAAGACGGGATGCTAGCAGTACATCCTGAGACGCTCAACTAAGTGAATGTAGTTGTTTGGCCGCGACTAGAGGAAATAGGGTTATTCCTCAACAACATTCATGATACAGGATCGGGACACATGGCCTATAGTGTCAAACCTAAAGATTAACACATAGCAAGTAATGTGTTGTTACCAATGGACGCTACCACATCAAGGTCCAAATTCAAGGCTTAGATCCATTTGTCCCTGTGGTAGCATAAGTTGGATAACTTAGGCAGTGGTTCAAACCGGAAGGTACCATTGCTGAAAGCACATTGCAGTAATCCTAATAGATTATTTTTCTATGGATTTGTGGGGGATTGTTGTAATTATGTGGATGGATACCTAATTAAATGGTTGGAATCCATAGATAAATATTATATATATAAAATGGGGAAATTAATTTTCAATAAAGATAATTGTATGTGGGCTTGTCCCTCATTGGTCCAAGACTAATAAAGGCCTTGTGAGGAAGTTGAAGAGTTACAAACTCCTAATATGTCCCACATTGACTTTTATTAATTGTGTGTACTAGTATATATGAACTTAAGTGTTTAGACTTGGTATAAGTCTTTACAAAGGGGATCATATGAATACACCACACGCGCGCCGCCGCCGCCCGCCCGACTCGACTCGGCTCGGCTCGGCTCGGATCGGATCGGATCGGAACGGAACGGAACTGGGCTGGGCTCGGGCGTTTGGGCGAATTGTCTCGTCTCGGACTTATCTTTTTGGAAGAAGTTTGAATTAATTAATTTAAAAGTTCGAAATTAAAAATTCTGTAGCTCGAATTTTAAATTAATTTTAAATTCAAATTTGAATAAAAGCTGAAAGTGTAACGTTTCAGTTACAGAATTGAATTGATAAAAAACGTTTTTATCATTATTGCAGCAGTTTTATTCGAATTCAATGGCCAGCATTAAATTGCAGGCTCCCCAAGGCTTCCCCATTCGCCTATATATACGAGTGCCTTTCAGCTCTGAAAAGACACACCAACAGAAACATCAATCTGTTCTCTCTCACTCGAAATCCTTTCTGAGAAAAATAGTTCTGGGTTACTTTTCTGCTTTTGAGTGTTCTTCGAGGTGGAATTTCTGCTACTGTGCAGTGGAGGGATTCTTGTAGCCAAATTATCCTGGAAGAAGTGTTCGTGATTCCCAGTTGCACCGGAAGTGGGTCGATAATTTCTTCAAGGCAAGCAGAAATAATTCTGCGATTTGGTTTGGATCAATTCTGTTACTATACAGAATTGTGAGATAAGTTGATTTCAATTTATCTGTTCGGTTTATATAACTAATTATATTTTCGTTTACTGTTCATATTGGTTTGTTTGTTTCAGTTTCAATTTTGTATTCAAGTTTTGATAATATTAAAACCGGTTTTTGCCAACAATTCTTTACCTTCTTTTTCTCTTTCACTAATAGAAACGTTAATATCAAGTAAAAGGCCTAACAACATGTCATATACATTATATTTTTGAGATATCGTAATCCAACCACAAATATCAAAATGTTTCACAATAGATCTATTATCATAAGCATTTTTAGCAAGTGTAGTCTTACCAATACCGCCCATTCCAGTGATTGGAATGATTTGGAGACTAGGTTGTTCTCTCGTGAGCTTAACCACGATTTGATACAAGACATCATCAAGTTCCACCACAATGTCCTTCTTAATGAGAGGAGGCTCTAGCGAAGCAACATGCGCTAGATTTCGAGGTTGATGATCTTTAAATCTCATATTCTCTTTAATATCCACTACCTCGTTCTTGATAGAATTCAGATCTTTAATTATTCTCCGTAAATGTTGGGAAAAGTGATCGGATCTCCTTTTCGCTTTACCTTTTGACCGAACAAGTTTTTTCTTGGTTTGATATCGAGCCTGAATACCATCCACAATATAAGATTCAACGGCATCTTCTATTGCATAAGCCGCATCTGCAATTCGATTCACCAAAACTTCCACTTCTTTGATACCTCCATGTGGATATACTTCTAAACAATCTTGAAAGAATCTAACCTTTTCGCGGAGAGATTCAAGTTGTCTTAGTTGTGTGTCGAAAAAAATTAGTTGACGATCATGGTACACTTGAATCTGATCCATGAGATGCATAACAGAAACAACTGCTGCATAAGCCGCCCCGGCCATCTCCGATCACCTCTACTCTTCTTTTTAGAAATAATTCTATACAAAGTTTTAGTAAAAACGCAGCAAAGGGTTATGAAACTGAATAAAGAGAGGAAAAATTGGAAGTGGAATGAATATTTATCACTAGTCAGTTTATGCAGACTTGAGAAGAAGGCTGATTTTTCATCAATTATTGGTAAGAATATTTAAATTTAACAATTTGTTCATCAACTAGCTCTCAAACAAGCGGAAAGGGTGGAAACCATGGATAAGATAATATAGTTTAGTACTTTGAAGCAATTAATACACCTTGGGTAGAGTAAATATCATAAATTGATTGAGACTCTGTCAACAATTTCCAATTTCCCCAATTTTTTATATAACCACCAATATCATCAAACCTACCTAATAATACACCAACCCCAATTCATGTTGGTAATATGTGCGTTACTCCCTCTGTTTACACATCGGATTAAAAAGAGTAATAGATAACCAATTTTTTGAAGAAAAAACTCTAAAACTCCCTTATAATAAAATAACAACAATATTAATTAGAATTAGTTAGTAGTTACAAGCTTTGACAAGAAGGGTAATATTGGTAGAAAATAATTAATTTTACGTTGAAATCCTAAAAAGACAAATAAAAGTAAATATTTTTTTGTCAAAGCGACAAATACAAAAAAAGTGGTATTTTGAATTTTTTTCTTAAAAAAGTTATTCATGACATTTCTTAATTCTTGTGCAATTCTTTAAAACGACAAATAAAAATATAGATTGACACTTTACAACTATTCTACCATTCTACCAATTAATTTTCTCATTAAAACACACTAGGGTGCAAAATGTCAATTAAATTATATTTTTAGGGTATAAAATACCAAAAACTCTGGTTTTATTATTTGTGCAAATAATGAAAACCAACTATTTATCTTGGGAGGCCACGAGGAATTAACATTCACGCCATGTGGATGTCACGAAAATATTGTCCTAATGACATTGCTTATTAGTAAATATATTAATTAAATTATTTATTATATTTTTATAAATTTAGTCAAGTTGACAGGTCAGTTGTACCCAAGAATAAAGAAAAATAGGATTGGGAGGAAATATATTGTTACTTTACATACTCCCTCCGTTTTTCTTAATTGTCTATTTGGAGGATTGCACACGAATTAAGGAATGTAATAAATAATCACTTTTTTGAATAAAAAATTCGAAATACCCTTTTAATTAATCAAATAAGCTAGGTACTCCCTCTGTCCCAATTTATCTGTCTTCTCAGAGAAAAACTTTTGTCCCAAATTATTTGGCACTTTAGAATTTCAATGCACTATTAAATATATATTTTCTTATTTTGCCCTTATTTAATGCATCTATAAGATAAAGAGAGAAAGTAAGAGAGAGAGTGTGTAAACTGTAAATAGTTAATAGTGAGATAAAATAAAGAATAAGTGTATTTTAGGAATATAATTTATTTTTTTCCTAAAATTGAGGCTATTTAGTAGGTGCCTGTGTGAAAACATGTAAAATGACAAATAAATTGGGATAGATGGAGTATTAATTAGTGTTAATGACAATTACTAAGAATTAAGGAGTAAATTCTAACGCAACAAATAAAAGTAAACTAGAATATTTTGTCAAAACGATAAATAAAAAAAAACAAAGGAGTGAATTCTTAGACACCAACAATAGATGGTCGGTGCTCTTAAATTCATTCTGCAAAACTGGATTTGATTAAACTAGACTTTGATTCATTTTATTCTGAATTTGATCCCATTTGGGTCCATGACATATATGCTTTTATTCATTACACAGGGAGTAAAAGACTTGCTAGCTAATTTTAAAACAAAAATTCAAATAGTTCATCATTTTAAAGAAAGTTGTAATCTCAGATAATTCCTAATTGGTCATCTCATCAATTCTGGAAAGGTTGCTTTGAAGGTTCAAACTTTGTTATTTTATTTCCATCCCTGAACACCACCTTGTCCCAGAACCACACCTTGTTCCTGCAGCAAAACCCAAAATATTTCCAACACATAATTAAAAACATATTTAATTTGTAAAAGAGACTATTACCCCCCCAAAAAAAAAAAACTAAAAAAGAAATGAAGAAGAATCTAGTTACAGGTTTATCAGGTATCTTCCTGCTTTGACTTCTTCGCTTTCTTGGAACACATGAATCTAAAAAAATAATGAACATATTGGTCAATAATATGTACTAAATTACTATCTCCATTCCATAATAATTGTTGTTTTGCAGTTAAGAACCTAATAAATAAGAAGAATTTTTGAAAAAAACAAATATATCTAAAATATCCTTAATAAATGCTAACAAATAGGTGATAATAAAGAATCTTTTGGTATAATAAATAAGGACAAAATTAAAAATCGTGTAATTAATATTACAGTGGAATTCTAAAACTACAAATATTTCTAAACAAGAACCTAATAATAACATGGATTTTTGAAAATAAAAAACAAAAAATATACCTAAAATACCTTTAATAAATAACAAAGAGATGATAAGATAGAGTTTTTTTGTTGTATCAAATAAGGACAAAATTGAAAAATAAAACTGAAATTTCAAATTTTTTTACTAAAACGACAATTATTATGAAACATAGGAAGTACCAGTTAACTAACTATAAATAAAATCTATACTAAAAATAAACTAGGAATTAATTGAAATTACCAGTTTGTACCCCAAATCTGCAGTACATTCTACGCAGTAAACACTTTTTACTGTACTTTGACTATTCGATAATACATACAAGGGATCAATGTGTACATTCACCCTGCATCATATATAAACTTACATTAATTGACAAACAAAAATTCCTGCTAATAATAATTCAGCAACTATATATATATATGGTATAATTAATGTGAATTCAATCATGCATTAATTAATTAATAGGTGTAATTATAGCTGAACTGAGATTAAGTCTTACAGTTTGTTGAAGAGTGCAAAGTGCTTTCCTTTGTACTGTTAATTAAATTATAATCACTAGTTAGACTGAGAAATATTGACAAGTCAAACATATATTAATTGAGAATAAACATAACATAGAGCTAAGCTAATGTCAATTCACATTCTTATAATTCGAAATATAACACTTTACCGTCTACAAAAATTTTAAAGGAGCATTCTATTTCCTTCAACTGCAGAGTGTAAATCACTCGTCGAATTTTTTTCTAATATAGAGGTATAAAGTACCACACTTATCATAATACAGGGGGATAAAACTTCAGAGTTATCATAATATATAATAGTAAAATCATGGACCAAATTTCGTCTTGAGTGTATGTTTCGATCAGCCAAAAATTGGAAACTTTTCGGAAACACTAAGGAAAAATTGTAATAAAAGTTGCTAAATTTAGATAAATAACAGAGTTTAAGGCAAACAAATAGTTTCGAAATTACATCTTATTTTCGTTTCGCTTGATTCAAAAACGGAAACTTTTTCGATGTTTTCGAAGGAAAAGTGAAAATTTTGATCCATGAGTAAAATGTCATATTTAAGACGAATAGTTTTATCAATTTGTATTTTTTAAGTTAAAAAACTTTTATTCAAATCAGAAAAGAGTAAATTAAACGTTATACATGTCACATGTGGTAAAATGTCATTAACGCCACATAACATATAAAAAAACAAATAAAAAGAATCGGTATATACATAGAACAAATACCAAGTATTAGCTAGTGTAATTGCTCATCGAAAATCAATATTCAAATAAATATATAAGTCAATATCAACATCCAAAGTACCAAGAATTGATTTCAAATAAATAAATAAATCAACATTAACTTCCAATTAACATGCCAAGAAAATCACACACGCACAAAAATATATTTATAAATATTTAATTAACATTATTTATATTCTTGTACGTACACGGCGGATATAATCTTCATGTACGGCGATTTGGGTTAGACACTCGCGGCAACAGAAGAGAGATGTATCCATATGATCGAACTCGACAAGAGATTGGCCAATCGCCATTGTTTGGAACTTCTCCACAAACGAAACAAACAAATCTTCATCTGTTTCCTTTATAAATCAAGAAATTCACGTGACTTCAAGAAGCAATCTGTATATATATAATATACTTAATTATACATAAAATTGAATCAACATTTAAGAAAAATTAAGATTTAGAGCAATACCATGGCCAGAGAATTATTGGAGAGAGGCGGAAGAGTGAAAGAGATATAGAATTAAGTTTCTGGATTAATTAATTATTCAGGGTGGTTAAATTTGGAGGGAAATGTGACGGTTAGAGATTAGGAAATAAGCAAAATTAATCTCCGTGAATTTTATGAGTGAAACTGTAACTGAATGTGTCAAACCAATTTTATCTTCGATCATTTGTTTGATATTAGTTTTATGATACAAATTAGTAAGTGTATAAAAACTAAACATTTATTTACGTAAAGGTTTATTCGAGCTCGTTGATCTTGAAAAGTTCTATGTCATCGTATTCTAGATTGCACTCGAACTAGGGCATGATATTGGGGCTTTTTTTTTTAAGGAACAATTGTGTTGGTGCGGGAAAGGCAGATTTTTCTTATGTAAATTACGAGTTTTTTGCAGAATTGAAATAACGAGCAATTTACCTCATTGCGATATAAAAATAGACAATTTACCTCCATATGAAATGAAATAATGAACAATTTAACTCCATGTGATATGGATTAATGAGCAATTTAGATGGGTACAATGTGCTTCTTTTATAAAAATATGGGGAGGTATTTTGCCATTTTTCTTATCACAAGGAATTAAATTGTATATTTAGGATACCATAAGGAGGTATTTTGCCCTTTTATTTATCACAGAGAGCTAAATTATCTATTTAGAATAACACAGGATTTAATTTCCTATTCACTCGTATAAAAACTAAACATTTATTTACGTAATGGCTTATTCGAACTCCTTGATCTTGAAAAGTTCTCTGTCATCGTATTCTAGATTGTACTCGAACTAGGACATGATATTGGGGGCTTTTTTTGTTTTTTTTTAGGAACAATTGTGTTGGTGCGGGAAAGACAGATTTTTCTTATGTAAATTACTGTAGAACATTTCTTTTTTCTTTTTGGTTTCGAAAATTACTGTAGAAATTGAAGAACAAACAAGTCTTATATAATTAATTGATTTTCTGGAAAAAAAAAAAAACTAAATGTAGATTATTGCTTAAATAGTTAAATATAGCATAATTATTATACAAAAAACTAAATAAATATTTTTAATTCTATCAGACCATTTGACCAAAAATTACCCATAAAACGAAGTAGTTTAAACTGTCATCACGGTCAAAGTCGAATTTGGCAAAGCAATTGTTACAAGCCCACCGCAGTTTCCTGTTTAGACGACACACTGAACCTGATGATGGCCACCACCACCACTACCGGCGGCGGCTTCTTCAGCATATCGTCCTTCTCTCCTCATACTTCTCCTCTATTTCCTATTTCTTATCATATAAAGGTTCGTCAATCGCAATCTCTCTTTTTATTACTCGAATACCTAATTATTGATTTATTTGATACATTGCGATGTAGAAAGGAGTTTGGAAACAGAAATTGGTGCTACTTCGCTTGAACTGCGTGTCCAAAAGCAGTAAAAGTAGTGTCGAATCCGAGTCCGACACGGCGTATTCATCACCTCCGTTGGTCGAATCGTCTTCTCCTTCTATTGACGACGATAGAGGCACGGACCTTGCAGCATATAATTGGTGTGCAGCTCTAGGAGGCGTCGGATTTTTAGAGACAGCGTATTTGAGTTACTTGAAGTTTACAGATACAGATGCTTTCTGCCCCACGGGTGGGGCTTCTTGCACCACCATCCTCACCAGTGGCTACTCCTATGTTTTCGGTAATATTTCAATTAAATAGCAAGTACACCAATTAATTATGTCTGTTGTGCTTTTTGTGATCTTTATTCTAATAGCAAACTGTGGCTGAATAATTTTTTCATTTTTGAGTTTGCCTTTGGTGATTATTAGGGTTTTAGATGAGTTTAGTTTGGGGTGATGCAGTAGATATGTGCTAATGCAACTGTAACAGTGCACTTGAGGGTCTGTGGGGATGGATGAGACTATTTGTGTATCCGAAAGATAAGGCTTTGTTCCCTATTCTGTATGCCTGTTTTATTAATTCAGGAAAAGTAGTTGAATGGTGTTTTGTGGAAATGGAAATAGTTTGCCTGCATTCCAAGATAGACATGTGCTGTTATTTAGATAGCGGAAGAAGAAAAAGAAGATTTAATAACATTTGGGGACTTCTTGTATAAGAGATATTTTAAAGCCCATGCCTAAACTTAAATTTATAACGAGAAGCTGATTAACTATTTCTCGAGTTGTTTGAACAGTAGAAACTCCTTGTGTCACTTAAGGTCTTTAGTTAATGATTATGTATTGCTGAATTATTATGTCTACATTTAGTTTCATACCATGTTCTTCGCTCATTCATTTGGTGGGATCCTTTGCACATGCTCAAACGCTGCACTCACATTGATACGTTATTAAAAAGAGTGTTATGCATTTGCAAATTTCCAAATTAGAGCACTGTTACTTTCATTCCAGGCATAATATCAGAAAGAAAAATTGACTTTCATTTTCTTGCATTCAAGGTTTTCCTCTTCCGTTATTTGGTATGCTTGCATATGGATTGGTCACAACCATTGGCCTACAACTGGGCGCAAAAAAAATGGCATTTGGTCTAGACAAAACTGATGGTGAAATGATCATGATTGGAACGACTACATCCATGGCAGCTGCTAGTGCATACTTTTTGTACATCCTGAGCACTGAATTTTCCGGAGAATCATGTTTATATTGTTTAACTTCAGCTGTATTATCCTTCAGCTTGTTCTTCATCACCCTAAAGGTTCTCCTTAGTAAGATTATTAGTCTTTTCTTGCACCATCTTATTTCTTCATCCTACTTCAATAACAAATGTTGGGGGTTCATTTTTCAGAATCTTGGGTCAGACAAGATTATAAAGACGCTGGGTTCACAGCTATGCATAGCCAGTTTGGTTGTCCTTGCCTTGAGTGCATCATATAAAACTGTCCAACCTGTCTCCTCAAGGTAACCAATTATTCTTTCAGTCACATGCAATAGCCTCAAGCAAGAAAATTCATTATTAAAATGCAGATTACATAATGATATGTGTTTAGTTAGGATGCTCCTTTCTAGTAAATAGGTATAACTTTTAGGTTATAGTATTTTTGGGTAACTTAAGGTTAGAGTATAGATGAAACTTCCTAGAAATTTAGTTGACTTTATTAAACAAATATATTCTCCAATTGGGCCCTGTGATTGGCATTCTATTGATGTGAATGAACTTTAGTCAGAGAACCCTGCTATATGTTCAAGCTAATGATCAGGCTCTCAAAGTTGAAACACTGAGTGGAACAAGATTGAAATGAATGTTTGAAAGGTTGATCAAACTCTCCAATCAGCAGTGTTGGCATTATAGTGGGAATTTTTATGAATGTTATTTATTCTTATTTATATGAATCTGCAGAATTCATATGAAGATCCTTCCATAATTGGATAATTTGGATCAGACATATATGTTCTATCTTTATGTAAAGCTTCTGTCTAGGGATTCAATTATAATGACTTGCTATATAAACTGACAAAAATTTCCTTGTTCTGATTTGTCGATACCATTTTATGTTAAATAGTCTCACCATCATACTAAAATTTTTGTGCTGCAAAGAGCCTTTAACGAAGCTAAAAGTTGATTAAAATAGAAAACAAAATACTGTCACCATTATCTTGGAATGGGAAACTGATTTTCTTTTCCAGTATTATGGCTCAAAATTGTGCCTTTATGATATCAAAAAATTAAAGATCAGTGATATAAGTCTTGATGAAAAGGAATATGGAGCAGATATATAATATGTAATATATACTTTTAATTCATTTATTAAGAATAGTGAAAATAATGGGTAAAAGTTTTAAAAGTTCAAGTAATCACATAAATATAATGACGATACGCATGGATTGTTAATGTGGTCTATAAAAATATTGTTATGCGAGTTCATTATTTTCACCCCATAAGAGAAATACTAACAATGAATTCATATTCGATATATACAAGCTTGTGAAATATAGTTTACAAGATTATAATCCATGCCCTTATTGAAGACTATAGTCTTTTTTATTTTTGTCATTCTTTTGTTAGCTTATGGTGACACAAATGATCATTACCATCATGAATTCGTGATCCCACAGAAAAGACTGGAAAGTGCATGAAGAATTTTACGGAAAACATGTGAAGTTGGGAAGTAATTGAACTTGTCAGATGGTGTAAAATAGTTATTTATGGAGTTTTGAGTGCTAATAATAGAATTGTAATAATGATAGTAAAACCTGCTCAAGGATTAAATGCAGCAATATGAATCGAGTGGGTTTCCTCGAGGTATTGAAGGTGATTACCAAGATTCCATTAGCAAATTAACGAGGATGTGGATCCGAGGTTCTTGATGAGACTGCTGTTCATGAAATTTTGACTTTGCAATACCTAGTACTAGGTCAAGGATAAAAATGATTCAACTTTAGGAATATATTTTTGTTGCACTTTTTGCTTTACTAATCTATGTCTGCGGGCTGCACCAGCAAACAGATTGCTTATCACTTGAATTGTGTTAGCACCTTGTTATAGCATTGGAAGATGTCTGTTATCTCTTAACTTGGAGAAAGCATTGCTGTAGTTTTCTCTAAAATTAAAATTGCTCCTAGAAATTACATTGAGATGCTAGGCATATCTGAAAGATGTTTTTGTTGGGAAAATAAAAGGAATTTGGATGCTAGATGGTGGTTTGGTTTTCCATATATTATCTCTAGTGGAGGCATACGTAAACTGTATATGCATATTTAGACTACTTAATATGGTTTTAGACCATGATTGCTGGTTTCCTATCATATTAATTGATTTTTGAGTAAAGGGTTGAAACTGAGGGGTGGGCTTATTAATCCAAAGGTTCAGAAAAGCTGCACACTGTGTGACTGTCAAGGTATACATTGCATAAAGAGTGCAAAAAAAAAATTGGTGAAGGATGGTTGTGATTCATATGAAATATATCCAGGATGGACTTGGCTTTGAGAAATTAGAATACCAATTTTTGAATTCATGTCATTGAGCTGAATTTGTAGAGATCCATTGGGCACACATTCCATTGAGTTAATGAATATCCATTGATTTTAATAATTTATTAGGAATCCACGGGAAGTGTTACGTTCCAAGCTATATATGTTTTTCTGCTGAAAATATGCATATCCCATGATTATTTTATTATGTTCTTTATTTTCTGTCAAACAGCTTGGCGGAGAACGAAATACCATATGTAGCAACCGAGATTACCAAAGAGTCAAGTCCTTTGGCCATTTCTCTTGCAAGACATCTACACTCAATTGGGGCAAAATTATATGGGGCTTTCTGGTGTTCTCACTGTTTGGATCAGAAAGAGGTATATTCCTATCTACTTCAAATTGAATTAGTAGATGTGGTAATCTTGAAATTAACAATTTAAATTTGAGATTTGGATTGAATAGATAAAATTCTAGTAAAATTGTGGATGAGGATCTGAAATATTAGCTAAAGAGCACCCTAGACTATTTTAAGTGTAGGGGGAATTGGTAATGTCAAGAAGGAACAGTTTGCTGACATATTAGAAAAAGTTTCATATTGGTATTATTAATTTTATGAATTGAATCTGTGCTTCTGGTGTGGTTTTGATGATTTCAACTTCTAAGTTACTAGAACAAGAAAATGATGAATATAATTTGAAATATTAGTAGAATAAAAATCTCTAGCCTATTATTAGTTGTAGGCGTTGTGACATGGTAATGTTATCTGAAGGGATTGATTTGTTAGAAATCAGCAGATTCCGATATTCTAGCTGTTCACTATCTATGGAGTCTTTTTCAGGTTAGTGTTGGCCATGTAGTAAATAGTTTACTCATATTTTGTCAAGTATAGGATCTTCAGTTTTTGAGTTTCCAAAGATATTAACTTTGAAGAGTAATAATATCTTGGAGTCAACTAATACTATGTAATCTCTCTCAACTTAGAATATGATAGAAGGCTTTATCTCCGGAGATTTCATTGTGAAATGGTGAGGCTCCTAATTAGGAGAGATACATTGAAATCCTTAAAGAGATTCTATAAGTTTACTTTTTCAACCTATAGTTTTTCCTTCAACGTGCAATTTTTTTCCAATCATTATATAATCCCTCCTATTGAATAATTCCATCAAATTTACTTTCAGAATTTTCTATGTTTATTATACAGAAGAATTTCCTATTCTCTTTCGTAATGACTGGCATGTTATTTTGTAATGCTTAGATCTGGTAATTTATGAGTTATTGTGTCTGTGCGTACTGGTTCAAAAGTAAATTAATTAGTACACTGTAAATGAGTCCATTGCAGTTGCAGATGAATACCATTGTCATGACAGAGCTTTGGTCTGTTAATACTTATCAGCAGCTTTCAGCTGAAAGAGTTATAGTTTTTCTGACTAATGGCCAATAATTTTTCAGTAAGATGTGTGGTTTGTTCCCCCAAAATGTGGTATCTAAATTCCTTGAAGTACTTGGCTTGAACATAGACGAAATAGTGCTACGCTTTATTTGGGTTAAGAGAGTTGGAGCAAAATATTTCAAACCTGTAATAACAATATCGTTGCAAATATTTGGATGATACTGATGGTGTCTGGATTTTACATCCGTTAGTAATTATTTTGTATTATTCTTTTAACCAAAATGATGTATTCATTTAACCAAAATGATGTATTCTTTTAACCAAAATGATGTATTCATTTAACCAAAATGATGTATTCTTTTAACCAAAATGATGCATTTGAAACCTACCCAGTGAATAGTGTAATTTGAAATTCTTCTCCAAATTCAAATCCCATAAATCCAAATGAACCCTTAGATATATATAAATATATATTTTTCTGATAAACAAATGAACCATGAGATTGATTTACTCAGTCTTCTTATAAAATAGAGAAGACTTGTTGAAAGTAAAAACTTATTCAAGATGCCCAATATCGATGTAAACCAAGACCTCCTGAGTAGAGCTACCTGTCTTTTTCTAGGCCCTAATACAATGAGGGGGTGTGAAAATGGAAATTCTGGAAATACTGTTCTTTCCTTTTTCAAGATGTACTTGCTGAAGCATAGTATGTTATGTTCTTAAAATGATAGAAGTCTTAATTTTAGATTAAGTATACAATCTATTTACATTAACTTTAAAGTTATTATATCTATGATGCCAAAAGTAACAAAGTAATTTGGAATTTCCTGTTTCTAGACTAATGTTTTTGGTTTTGCGATTGAGGACAGATGTTTGGGCGTGAAGCAGCAAAAATATTAGACTATGTAGAGTGCTTCCCTAATGGAGTTAAGCAAGGAACTAAAATGGCTGATGCCTGCTATGACATTAAACTTGAGGGGTTCCCAACTTGGGAAATAAATGGCCAGGTGTGATACTTCTTCACTTGAAATCTGGAATACTTTGACTCTTTATCATTTTTTCTTTGAGTTTCGAAATGAGGTCGCTAAGTAATACTGTTGCATATACAAGCTTCACCGGTTTTAGGACGGCTGCCCTTCGAGCTCGTTTAATTCAATAGCTATCAATTTGAGTGGCCAGCTTATTATACATGTCTCGTATGTTTACAAGAAGAATGAAATTGTTGTTCTTTTGTCCGTTCCTGCTTGCTTGCTGTTTTGTGAAAACGATGTTGTCTTGTGGCAAATATTTCATTTACTCGAAAATATTAACTCTTATTGCAGGTTTTGAGTGGTGAGAAGCAGTTATCAGAGCTTGCTATTTTATCTGGAATGAAACCTGAAGATTTAAGTCAACAAAACTAATGTGTCTACCTTTTTTTACCTGTTCTTGCTTCAGTGTTTATGTTGGCTGCTGAGCATTTACACTGTAAAGTTGTAATTATCATATAATGTACTCCTTATATAAAGTATGATCAGCAAATTTGAACCATATTCCTTAGTCCTGACAAATGAATTAGCTGGAGCCTAGAGGCTATGGCAAAGAATAGGGCGGTGGTAGTCGAGTAGTAAGTTAGGGCAAAAAAGCAATATTGGTCCTTTAACTTTTGCAGGACGCGAAAATGGGACATCTGTAGTTCCAACAAGCAATTCACATCCTGTTTTAAGTTGTGAATTTAATCCTCTTACCCGCAATTTTAGTCCTAAATTCATTGGAACTAAGAAAATTGCCATGATTTAATTCTGGGGAATGAAGAAATGGTGGGAGATTCTACCTTTTTTGCACCAATAATCTGTACGCAGGGGAAGAAATGAATAGAAATAAAGTGTAGCTTTTCCTCTAATTTAAGTTGATTTGCCAAGTTGACGCGATGGGTTACGACCTCGTGACATTCAGTGTGACAAAATCCTCAATTTGTTTGCTCGTGTTGCAATTATAGGACAATTAACTTAATTCCGACTAGTTAAAATTGCGAAAACTAAGAACATAAAGAATGTAAATTGCTAATTTAAACTAAAAAAAGTGTTCTATTTTCGCATGCATGCAAAAGGTAAATGATTAATGTTGCAATTTTGCAAGTAAGTATATAAGCTCATGCCGATTGTTACGCGAAAGTTTTGCAGAAGTTTTGTACCAGAAATCATCTTAACTTATAATGCGAGTAAAAGAGAAAGCACGAAAAAGCATGAAAGCTTATTGTCTATATTAAGCTTATCATGGATAATGAATATAGGACGTCCCAAAAGTTTTCAATTTTTGGGCTTTGCCCCTTATAATTTTAAAAACAATCTCGTAGTAGTTGTGAGTCTGATCTGAAGTGTCATCAGTGTTATTGAAACACGTTAGAAATTAATTAATGATTTGATTTTTATTTTCATGTAAAAAAAATTCATTTAATAAAAATAAACTATAACAAACACATTATCTACTAGTTATTTTGTAACTAATTATAAAAAATTAAAAACTAATAATCTTCTAGCAGTACCACGTGGAGAATACTAGAAAAAAAAAAAAAAAAAGCAAGCATGCAATTATAATCTCACATGACATGGAATATTAAACAAATGCGTGACAATATTTTTCTATAAATTAAATAATGGCAAATTATGTGCATTAGATGGAAAGAACATTAGTTAATTGAGGTCCAAAACAATTGAAAATGTGATGAGCACACAATATAGTAGACATGAGCTGATGAGTGCTGATCCATATCTGACCCATCCTTGAACTCATTTCAAGTCCATATCTTTTGAGAAGTTCAGCCTATCCCAATTCAACCCAATAAATAGCGAAAAATATGAGTTGAATATGGGCGGGTCGGGCGGGCCATGTGCTCAGACCTAATTTGCCAGCCTTAGCTATGATCATTATTAGGGCTGTCTATGGGGCGGATTTTAATCCGGATTCGGTGATTTATTAGAATAATTATTTGATTGGAGATTCGATGGACATGATCCGATTATAAAGATTCATAATCCGAAATACATGGAGCAAACATGTATTTGGGTATATCCAATCCGCTAAAGATCCGTATCCGACAATAAATAATTAAAAGAATGATGATATATACATAATGTTTTATAAAAGTAATTACAACTAATAATATTTCACTGTCAATTTAAGAAGATAGTAATTTATAACTTGATTATAGATTTATTTAACCAATATTTCCATCAACAAATATGAATATTAGTAAAGAAGGTTTGAACTTGTGAGCTAAACTTAAATAAAAATGAAACGTTAAAAACTTGTTTTTGAAAAAAATATTAATTTAATTTTTAAATGAAAATTTTATTCGATCCGAAAAATTCAATATCCGACCAAATCCAATCAAGATCCATTGGATTCAAAAAATCTAGATTTAAGCACATTTTCAATAAGATCCGAATATAACATGATCCGATCTGATATAAATAGAGTTGAATCTGAATGAATCTGATCCGACCAGAATCCGACCCATCGAGAACCCTAATCTTTATAACTCCTAAAGAGATAGTGAAGAAATCAAAGGGACAAATCAACTGAAGAATAAATAAATGAGACCATTTAATATGAACTGGAAGGAATGGAGAAAAGGAAAAAAGTGAGAATATTGATTGAAAAAAAATATCAAGTAGAATTCATCTATAAATTAATTTCCTTTCTCTTTTATAAAATTAAAATTATGTCAGTTCCTAGTTGATCTTGTGGTTATATTGATTTGATAGTTATTAGAAAACCTCATGTACGTATATGGTGTAATCCTTTTATAAGAAGTAACAAAGTATGTTCAAGTGGCAAGACTGATTGATTTCATTTAAATTTTTTTTCCCCTTAAAAATCATAAGTAATTTATATATTTTGGAAAATTGAATTGTAAATCTCAGCTTCAATGAAAATAAAATATCACAATTTTGATTAACGGAAGAAATGAGAGGCTTTTTTTTTGGATTTCGTCATTTTCTAGTGACCTAACAATTTACGTGGAAGGATTATATAATTTTCTTTATCAAGTTTTCTATTATTTAATACGTGACTGTTTTCCTCTATAAATTACTAATGCTGTAAATTTCTAATGCAAATCCTGTGTTTAGTTCACAGGAAAGATTTGGATTCTAGTCAGCAAGCACGAACTCCCTCTTAAAGAATATAGTGTGGAACAAACTACTTAATACTAATAAGTAATATTTTATTCAATAAAGGCGCAATTTCACATATATAATATAATTGTAATTGGAAAAATGTGTAAAATATGTAGTTATGTATCATGTATGTCACGGTACAAACATCCAATATCAAAAAACAATACAACATTTTTTTTTTTTTTGAGGGAAAAAAAAACAATACAACATTAAACTGCATAAAACATAAGCGCACACAAAAAAAAAAAAAAAAAAAAACATAAAAAGTACACACAAAAACAAAGATAGTTAGAGTCTCATAATGATGCATAACAATCTTCATTTAATCAACCACCATATATTTCTAAGAAACCTAGAGATCCCTCTTCATTTATGGTTTGCTCCACGATGTAGAACCAATAGAATCTCGTAAACTTGAGCATATTACTTAGATGGAGGTGGCGTAAGGAAAGGAATGGAAGGCATACTTGGGAGGCCATTAGGGATTGAAGGCAAGGGCGGCATAGATAATGTAGGTAACGTTGGAATGGTTGGAAAAGTTGGAATTGACGGGAATGGTGGCAATCCAGAGGGTATTGGTATTGAGGGCAATCCTGGCACGGTCTGTAACAGATGACGTGCACCGTCACATTTTTCCATATTGTTGGTGATAATTACCATCAAACCAAGCATCACAATGCATGAGTAAATGTAGCTTTTGATTGGAGCCATGAAGTACTAATTTGCTTCAAATATAGTGAAATTTGGGTTATAGATTAATCGTTGGGATGGAAAATAATTTTTGATTATGCAAACTAATGGAATTTGAAGGTATAATTTATAGAGGGGGTTAAATGCATGCATGCATGCTTTGAGTTTGGGGAAGTAGATGGTTTTTGGTAATGACTCATCTTCTCATCCTTTAGTTATCTGAATAAATTGAATTTTATTGTTCTTGTATTATTAGTTAAACTGTTTTTCTATATAGTTGTGAACAATAATGTGAATGTGATGTTTTAACCAATATTCATCAGTTTAGGATTTTAGGTATTAGGACTAGCCAATTTTGACATATTTAGGATCGAAAAGTTCTCTAGCTTTTTAGTTAATGATATTAGATATGTTTTAAACTAGAAATTGGTAAACCACCACTAGTTAGAGGAAACATTTTATTTTATATTTTATATATTACCTTGATTAGTCTACTCTTGAGGTTTCAATAATTACCGACGCTTGTCTCTTGTTTGAAATTTTTTTATTTTTAGAAGATAAAAAAATTAATTTAGTAAATAATGATACAAATTATACCCCGTAGGACCTACCAAATCTAATGTTATGGGTCAAACGGTTCATCATTTGTTGATAGGATTGTCAATTAAGTTGATCTATCCAAAGTCTAATGGCTCGACTTGAAGGTTGCAATTCCCTTTTTTTTTTTTCTTTATTAGACTGCATAAATTCATTGTGATAAAAAGAAGACTTCTTAAATTCATTGAAATTCTTTTCTGATCATAGAACTGTACGTGTAACTTCTTTGATGAATAAAATTTGTTAGAAAATGGGTCAATGAATCAAAGATAGTGCAAAGATAGTTGAAATCTCAAAATAATGCATAGCAATCTTCATTCCACCAGCAGCCACCATATCTTTCAAAAGAACCTAGAGATCCCTCTTCGATTATGGTTTGCTCCTTGGCGTAGAACCAATAGAATCTCATAAACGCGAGCATATTATTTAAATGGAGGTGGAGTAAGGAAAGGAATGGAAGGCCATTAGGGATTGAAGGCAAGGGGGGAATAGAGAATGTAGGGACCGTTGGAAAACTTGGAATTGTTGGGAGTGGTGGCATTTTTGGCTGTGGCAATCCAAACGGTATCGGTAATGTTAGCTGAATAGTTGATGATTAACAAACGAACTTTTTCATATATTGGTGCTCTTGAGTTTCATGATTTGAACAGGTAATATTATTTTATAAATGAGCAACTCATTTGCATTTTGAGATATTCCAAATAACGAAGAAGGACAAATTACTTGACAAGGTTTGTGCGAATTTTGAAGGCTCGTTATGAATGAAGATCAAGATCGAAGCTCCTAGCACCCCTGAAGGGCCCAATTTTCGATTCAAGAAAATTGTGGTCAACTTAGTAAGTATTTTCAATTGATTAAAAGAGCACGAAACTTCCTAGCCCAAACTTTTTTAAATACTTTTGGCCCAATCTTTTCGGCCCTTTTCTAAAAATTGTTTTAAAACCAAAGGGTGTATGTGGATGGGTTTTGGCCCGGTCTCGCGGGTTTCGTGAGACCGAGCCAAAACCCTTTCAAATGAATTTTTGCCAAACTCATAAAACCATCAAAAACCTATACAAAAATTCATACTCAAACTCTCCAAACTTATAAAACATTGATTTGACACATACTACCTACTTTTTCCCCCAAATCTCACTAAAAAAGATATTGATTTGACACCTATCACCTACTTTTTTCCTTAAACCCCAACATCCAAACCCAATCCAAGTGGGGTTTCAACTTATTCAAACCACAAAACCCAAGAGCCAAAACCCATCCAAATGAAGTCTCAAAGGTTTCATCGAAACCACCCAAATCAATTTTTTTAAACCGAGACCCGCGAAACCGAGCCAAAACCCATCCAAATAGACCCAAAGTTGCATGCCTTCCTTATTTCAAGTCAGCCGTAAACTTCTTCAATTAATCATGGCCTAGAATTATTCTATAATCTAGCCTAATAACTTTTGAAAACTTAATTATTTTTGGATATTAAATTTGAATTCTCTTTTAAGTCAACTTTTAAAGGAAAGATTTTTTCAAAATCATTTGACTGAGCTAGGTAGTAAGTTTATCTAGCTAAAATCATACCTTGTTTATTTGATCTTTTTAAAATATTCTCCGAATCAATTCTTTTGGAAAGATTTTATCTTCTTCCATGTATTAAACCATGTCTACATTCATTGAAGACTTTGTCACATGTTTTAATCTTGTAAAATCATTTTAATACTGGCAAAATATTTTTTTGAATATCTATCTTTCCTTATTGAACCAACTCCACTCACCTAAAAATAGGGAGCCATTCTCTTGACCAGAACACACCAATTCATTCTGAAAATTCACTTTGCCAAATCATTTCTCTAAGCAAAAGTTTTGAGTGCTCTTTAATCTTGCAAAAATTATTTTTCTCAAAAGCTTTTAAAAACTTTTTTTCTTCTTGCTCTGTAAATCTTGGAAATACTCTTAAGTGATAGAAGAAAAGAAGACTGTTTAGTCTATTGCAAAAATCAGCTCTAGTTGGATCATTAGTTTGTAATCAAATTTTCATAATTGTTTTTGGGCGAAAGTTGTAAACTTGCAAGCTCGTTAGTGCGATAGGACTGAGTGTTCTAGCAAGCACGATTTTGTGCGATAGGTAGTGACCTAGCAAGCACGTTGTTGGAGCGATAGGTTAGTCCTAGCAAGCTCGAAAATCGAGAGAAACATTGTAACTTCTAATCTTGTGTGGTGAAGGTTTGTCCTGCAAGCCACGAATTTTAGTGAATTTTACCCAGGAGTGCTGGAAGAGAGGAAGTAGGCCATTCAGACGCGAACCTCTATAAAGACGGTGACTGTATATTAACTCTATTTATTTCTCGTACTTTACTCCTCTAGAACAATGAACTTAATCATATCGAAACTTTAAATGTAAACTTTTTATAACTAATTGTTTTCTTGAACAAAACACTTTGAAAAAAATTATCAACCTAATTAACCCCCCTCCCTGTTAGGTAGATCTTAGGTATCAAATGGTACCAGAGCTGGTGCTCTTTTATTTATTTAACTATGTGGGTTAACCCCCGAGAGCTAACGATCTTATGTCTACCTTTAGCAATGATGTTTTCGCAGAAGGACAATCGCATAATAGGCCTCCACTATTCGATGGAATTGCATACTCAATTTGGAAAAATAGAATGGAGGAGTTCATGATCTCCATTGATTGTAATCTATGGAGTGTGATTCTTGAAAGACCATCCATACCAATGAAAACCGAAGGCGAGAAGCAAATCCCTAAAGCATGGAAGGAACTAACCGACGTTGACAAGAAATTGGTGTCACTAAACTCCAAGGCTAAAAATCTACTAGCTTGCACCCTCATTAAATCCGAATACAATCGGGTATGTTCATGTGCTACGACAAAAGACATGTGCGATATGTTACAAGTGACTCATGAGGGGACAAGTCAAGTCAAAGAGCAACGAATCACTATCTTGGTTCATCAATACGAAATGTTCAACATGAAAGAGGATGAAAGCATAAGTCAAATGTATGCTCGATTCATGGAAATTATTAACCCCATGACTGCATTTGGAAAAATGTACCCTCAAAGTGAGCAAGTTAAGAAGATTCTAAGATCTCTCCCACGAGAATGGACACCCAAAGTCATTGCCATACACGAAGCCAAGGATCTCAACAAAATGACCATGGCTGAACTCATATGCTCACTCACATCACATGAACCCAATATCTTGTCTAAGGATGAGGTAAGCCCAATTTAAAATAGAAGATCCATTGCATTTAATTCAAATTCTATGCAGGACAATGATAGTGACATTGAGAAACTAGACGAAGAGGAGCATAATGAAGATATAGCCATGCTTACCAAAAGTCTTAACCAACTCACAAGAAATAGGTTCACCAAAAGATTCTCGAAAAACAATAAGAAGCCATTCAAAGCCGAGAACAAACCTAGATGCTATGAATGTCCTGAAACGGGACACATAAGGACTGAATGCTCGCAACTAAAGAAATTCGAGAGAACATTCAAGAAAAACAAAACCAAAGGAATGATAGAGTCTTGGGGTGAACCGGACTCCATGGTATCCAACTAGCAAATTTTTTAATCTCACTGGTTACTCTGATGCGGACTTAGCAGGATGCTTGCTAGACCGTAAAAGTACCAGTGGCACATGTCAACTCTTGGGAAATTGTCTTGTTGCATGGCTGATAGAGTAGTGCCCAGCAAGCCAATATTAATTAGCTTGTTGAAGTACTATTTTCTTGTGGTTTATAATTAATACGCCCGTTCATTCATAGTACGTGAAATTGAACAATGGCCAACTTCATCTCTCGCGAACTTATCTAAGCGATTGGATGAAATCCTAAGGTCACAATAGACTATGGGACGATTCACTTCAGTACTGAGTGCAATCATGAAACAGTCTCAAAGGTCGTGATCTTAAAACCGTTCCAAGTCATAGATTCCGAACGAGACGGGGTATCGTAGGAATCGCCAAGACTTGTACAAGTATGCATGATTCACATGGAGTGAATTTGTAGCGTTTCATAAGCAAGGTATTTGAGGCCAGTGCATATGAGTAGGTGGTTCAATGGAGGATTGAATGCATCGAACGACCCGAACAGAGAAACCCATTGTGGAAGCGCATGACGCATATCGGTGTTGGGATGTTTCTCAAGGCTTATAATAGTGTACGATTTAGTCCTTAGACTTGAGGTGCTAGGGCGAATTCGGTGCACAAGTGTGCGTACTTAGATTTAGGTACTGGTCACGTAGCCTGGCCACAAAGTGCCTAAGTTGGGTGCGTAAACGACTGTACGCGAGTGGTTAGTACTAAGAAAGGATCTATCGACTCATCCTGATAAGATGAGAGAATTTCCTGTACGTTCTTCGATAATATGTTCCTAGAAATCCATGGCCATGGTTGGTGACGAATTTGGAAGGTATTTCCAAATTTAGCAGTCACACCGGAATTATTATTCAGAATTAGAAAGTACAGTATCGAGATAATTAGAGGTGCCGATCAATTCACACACCCTAGGTCTCGATCGGGAAATCATCGTAGAAGGACCGTATGTACATGGCAATTATAAGAGGTGAGGTTCACAATAATCAATTGACCTTTGATTGAGCTTCATGGGCTTGTGGCTAGACATCGACCATGAAGTGTAGGTACTCCTAAATTAATAGGGAAATTAATTCTAGGAGTGGTCAATTAAAAGTTGTTTAATTGATCGGAGCATGTTGGTCCCAAGTGGTCAGATGAGGTCTAGAGGGGGGGGGGGGGAATAGACCTCTGAAAATTTTTGAACTTAAAAACTTTTTAGTCTTCTGTCAGCAGACTAAGCTGATGAAGAACAGTAAGCAGACTCAGCTGATCGTGAACAAATCTTGATCAGTAGACTGACCACTCTTCTTACGAATACTTAGCTGTTTTTCAGCAAAACAGTTTTTCAAGAGTATACTTGCAGCGGATTGTTTTAAAGTGTTTTTCACAAGTAGACTAAGTTCTTAAAAGATTTTATCCCCAGTTTTACAAACTCCTTTTAAAAATCTTTTAGATAATTCAAAGTGTTTAAATATGCAAACTTTAAATATGCAAGAAAACTTGAATGCAAGATAACACAAAGAATTTTTATAGTGGTTATATGGATAAAAATCCTTTAGTCCACTCTTCCAGATCACTCAGATTCTGGGTTATACTATAATCACAAAGATTACAATATTTCTCCACTTATACCTAGACAACTAATGAAAAGGCTATAAGCTCACAATAGGAATTCACAAAGAAAACCTATCCTCTAAAGTAGAATCACTCACAAAGATGGATTCTCACTTCGCACAACACTCAGCTATTACAAAATCACTCAGATAATGTTTTTCTGTTTTCTTCAACTGGGTTTCTGTCAACAGATGACTTCCACCAGACGAGTGAGTTGTTCGAGCTTTTGAGACTTAGAAAAATTTCTGCTTCAAAATCGAAATCTCTGATTGTTGTTGTGTCTCTCTCTTCGAACTTTGCTCTATTTATACTTGGATTTGAATTTATGACCGTTGAAGCAAATCAAGTCTTCAAATCCATCCTTCAGCTCTTTTGAAACGGCTCCCTGCAGCAATCCGTACACTGTACAGTACTTTTCTGTCCATCACATTTAATGCTGCATTAAATGCACTCTGCTGATACGAGAATATCTTCAATCATTTGCCATTACTACCCTTCTCTTCCAGCATTTATTACACCAAGTGCATTTATTACCGTTGAACTGATCTCATGATCTCTTCCACTCTGCTGATCGAAGCAACCCTTCTGATAGGTACTCTGCTGATCAAATACTGAACTAATCTGATTTGACTCGGCTGATGACCTACCCTTCTGTTTGCTGTTTCAGCAAGAGATCACTAGTCTTCTGGTCTTTGAACTCTTCTGATATCTTCTTTACTTGTTCAAAGATCCTTCCAAGGGAACTAAGCTTTCCATACTTAGCTGATTATGATGTTTTGGAAATCATCAAAACCTTCCCTTAATTTCTGACTTCTTTTATCTTCATCTTCATCCAACAATTTCCCCCTTTTTGATGATGACAAAACTTCAGCTAAGTACCTGTACCTAAACTAAAGTTTTGATCCTAAAAAATTTCTGAGATAGAAATAGTCTGTTGGATTAAAACTTGCAATTTTATAGATATTGAACTGATTACATATTACAAGTTTGTTCAGATGAGTTGTAAAGAAAATTACAAGGAGATACACAGGTAAATTAAAGCAATACTAGTCTATTTGCTTGTCTTCTTTATCTTCCTTGCTCTCTTTTTCTTCTTCAGCAGGTTTGGAAGTTTCAGCTTCCAAACTTTGCTTCAACAGCTCTAACTTCTTTCTTTTAACATCAGGGTCAAGCTGTTCTTCAGCTGAGTCCTTAGCAGCAGCTATCTCCTTATCAGACTTAGCCTTTGCTTCAGCTTCAGTTTCTTCAGCAGCTTCACCTTCTTCTTCTGTGATCTTTTCATCTGTTGATCTGCTTGTGCCTTCATTTGCTGCATCATTCTTATCATCATCATCAGCAGACTCTTCTAACACTTCTGTTCCTTCAGCATCATCTTCAGCTTCCAATACAAGAGAGGTTCCAACTCTTTTCTGTCCAAATATCCTCTCTTCCCCCTTTTTGTCATCATCAACAGGGTTGATTTGATAATTTGGTAAGATTGGGGTAATCAGAAGTGAATCACAGAGAAGCTTGATATTCTCTTCCATGGCAGTTATTTGAGCTTGTTGTTTGAGTTGATTGGCCTTAACAGTTTTGACTTCCTTGAGCAAATCTTCTCCTTGATCACCTAATTGAATTTGAGTTCCCACAATCCAATTTGATGAAGCAGTGAAGTCTTTCATCATATTTCCCATGACTTCATCTTCTGCTTGGAGGGCCGTTTCAACTGTTTGTTCAATCTGTCTCCAACCTTCAGTAGTGCTCTGAGTCCGTCTTCTAAGTATATCCATATCTTGACAGATGGATTTGACATTCTGAGCAGTGTCTTCTATCAGATCGGTTGGGACAGCAGTAGCTTTCTGATTTGGTTGTTTGACAGCAGCTAACACTTCTGCAGCTAACTCTTCCTTCATATCCTTCAAAGATTTGATGATCAGTTGTTGGATGGAGTCCAACAGATTTGTCTGAGCACCTTGAGAAGTTGAAGGCATATTTGTTGTAGCAGGAAGTGTTTCTTTGATAAGTTGCTCTGTTGGTTGAGTTATTAATGCAAGGGACTGATCTGCTGGACTACCAGCAAGGCTTGGAGTGCTTTCCTTCTCCTTAGCTTGATCATCTCCTTCAGCAGCAACTTCTTTGTCCTTGATCTGATCTGCTGGAGTATCTTCTTCTTTCTTTGAGTCATCAGCAGCATCAGACTTATCACCCTGTGCTTTGTTCTGATCAGATGGGTCTGATGTACCCTCCTTTTGCTCTGGTTGATCAGAAGACTCTGCTTTTTCTTTATCAGCAGGGGATATAATCTTCTTGACAGTCTCAACTGTCTTCATCATTCCTTCATTGTCCACAGCTGACCTGTTAGAAATCCAAGTAAAATTGTCAAGAGGAATAAAAGTGGATGAGGGTTCCTCAGGCAGCTCTTCATAAGGTTTGATATTTGGCCCGTAGACAATGTGTTTGATGTTTGGAAGAGGGACCAATGAGCTTGGTTGTCCCTTAACTTCCTTGATTTCTTTGCCCAAAGCTCCATTGCTTGAGCAATAGCCAACTTTATAGATCTTTCCTTGAGGTCTTCTGATTCATCATAGTCCTCAGGAACAGATTCAAGGATCTTCTTTGCTTCGGCCTTGACTATGTGACTTATCCTTAGCCTCAACCTGTCCAGAAAGAATTCTGAATCAAGTGCTTGAATTAAAGATCCAGTTTCTAGCCACTTCAATACCCAGGCTTCTTCAGCAGTGAAGCCTTTCCACTTGGCCATTTCAGCAGGGCTCTTTGTCAGTCTGAATTCTCTCCATCTGTTGTATTTGATCTTTTCAGTATGGAAGAGTGTCAGACGGTTGATCCTTTCATTTTCAGCATCTAGCCTCTTGAGGAATTCTTCAAAGATAGCAGGATCATCCCTGACAATCTCTAAAGCTAATCTGATTTCCTCTCTTCTCTTTGGCTTTATCTTTGGTGCAGGCATAGCTGGTATTGGTTTGTTTGGATCCCTCTGTTCACCAATACTTAGCCCACCAGTATGCTGATTTCCATGAGCATCCTTGATGCTTGCTTCAATAACAGCAGCCAATTCTGCTGCCTCAACAGCATCTCTCTGCTCTTGAGTCATCTTGCTGGCCTCTTCTTCCAGCCTTTTTAACTCTAGGCTTTTCAGCCTATCTTCTTCTGCCTTCTCTGCAGCAATCCTTTGCTTTTCAGCAGCATCTTGTCTTTTCTTTTCTGCAGCAGTCAGGTAAGTTGCAATTTTCCCAGTCCGTTTCCTTATTGAATCAGGACTTTCAACTGCTTGTATTGGAGTTGCAGCAACAGGGTTTGGATGCAGAAGGAGTGTCTCTCCTTCACCTGTTGTGGCAGTCTGCTGATCTTCTCCAGCTTCAGCAGATACTACAGCAGAAGAGTCTGTAGTAGGAACTCCAATTGTGGAAACAACTTCTTCAGTAGATTTATCAACAGGTTCTTTAATAACTAATGGCCTCTCAGCTGATGTTGTTGTTTCTCTTACTGTTTCCACTGGTTCCTCAGAGAAATTAACCTTTCTCTTAACCTTTGATTTGGCAATCTTTTTGGCAGGGGGTTTGGCAGTGGGAGGTCCCCTTGCCTCACTTCTAGTTCTTAACCTTTTCAATCGTTGAAGAGGCATTTCTTCCTCTGATTCAGTCCTTTCAGGAGACGAGTCAGTCTTCATCTGCTCAATCTCCTTGGTGAAATCTTCAATTATCTTTTCTGGGACTGCATCTTCAGATTGTGATGATCCAGTCTCAACAGCAGACTGTGCTGTTGGCTCAGCAGGTTGACTAGTCTGACCCTCCTTCTTGCTTTTCTTAGAAGGGATTTTCTTGGATTTTCCAGTGGCCTTTCTTTTTGGTCTTGCCACCAATTGTTTCACTGGTTCATATAGCTTGAACACCTTTGTGGCATGAGTAGGCTTTCCACCACCCATAGGGCATTGCAGTGATGCAAACAGATTACTGAGTAAGATGGCATGAGAGAGCCTTTTATCACTCAGCAGCTCATAGACGTGAGCAGCCCAGTTAACTTTCAGACCATAGTAAATGCAAACCATGGTGTAGTACCTCCTTCTGGGTAACCCATCTAGTGAGCTTGTGCTACAATCTAACACCTTCGCAATGATGTCTGCGAACCTTTGATACTCACTCTTTAACTGAGTTTTCATTAGGGTTCCAGTCATCTCTTCTCCCTCTTTTGCACAAATTGCCCAAAATTCATTCTCCTTTTCTGACCCTAAACTGGTCACATCTCCTCCCTTATCTGATAGCTTGTAAATTTCACTAAGAACAGCAGCAGAGATAGCAATTTTCTTACCACCGATGACAGCAGTCATCACAGTTTCATCATCGTTGAATTCCCTGGTTGTGTAGAAGTGATAGACGTCTTCTACGTAAACCCTTTCTTCATGTGCTTCCAGGACTGGAACAAGTGATGCCTCTTTGATTTTCTCCAGGAGTGAGCGCATCAGATCAGTACCCGAAAAGTGAAATTTGCTGTAGCTTAGGTATCTTCCATCAATAATCTTATCCATCTCTGAGATTAGTGAGCAGGAATCTGCAAAAGCAATATACTTTCGAAGCAGGAGTGTTTGAGAGTTAGAGAGTTTGAGAATATTTGAGTGCGTAAGACGACTACACTGTTTTAGATCGGACTTTATACGTTTCTATATTTTGGGTTATCGTGATTAATCTGAAACGTTGATCTAATCTGACAGTTTATTAATCGTGTGAATGGGAGTTGCGGATTTCAATTTTATTATTTTAATGTCAGATGGGCGGGAAACTCTATCGACACTAATCTGTTACTTATAAAAGCGCGTTTCTTATGATACGATTTATGACCATGCTTATATAAGATATCAGATGAGTAGAGTTTAACTTATCTGACAGACGGGTGATCTGTTATCTGATATTACTAGAGAATGCCAATAGCTAGTAATCTTCCTCTGCTGTTTGTCAATCCAGCAAGATAAAATAATCTTCAGTCTTCAAGAATTAAGAACAGATCTTCAGATAATATAACTTCCACTAACTGACATTAACAAATTTCATCTTTAGAACAGAAGTACCGCTAGTCTTACACGTTCCCCCTGTCTTTAAGAATCCATAAGCTAACTAGTCTGTTGAAAGTTAATCCTTGAATAGAATAACGGATAACTAAGTTGTTGAACTTCAGTCTTCTGATGAGTTTCCCCTCAGCTTATGTATCCAAATTAAGTAGTCCTAGCTCAGCTCTTAGAGTTGAGAACCTTACTTCACTTAAAGGTTTAGTGAAAATATCAGCAATCTGATTGTCAGTATGAACATACTCTATCATAACATTGCCTTTTTCCACATGATCTCTAATGAAATGATGCTTGATCTCTATATGTTTAGTCCTTGAATGACTTGTAGTATTCTGAGTAAGTGATATTGCACTTGTATTGTCACAGTAGATTGGAATTCCACTGATTTTGATATTGTAATCTTCTAGTTGATGCTTCAACCAAAGTATATGTGCACAGCAAGCTCCAGCAGCTATATATTCAGCTTCAGCAGTAGATATAGAAACTGAAGTTTGTTTCTTACTCATCCACGAGATCAGACGACTACCTAAGAACTGACAGGCACCTGTTGTGCTCTTTCTGTCAATCTTGCAGCCAGCAAGGTCTGAATCTGAATAACCAATAAGCTCAAATCCAGATTCTCTAGGATACCACAATCCCAATTCTTGAGTGTCTTTAACATATTTCAGTATCCTCTTGGCAGCTAAGAGATGAGATTCCTTGGGGTTTGATTGAAATCTTGCACATACTCCAACTGAGTACATTATGTCAGGTCTGCTTGCTGTTAGATATAACAGTGACCCTATAATGCCTCTATATTTGGTTATGTCCACTGATTTGCCATCTTCATCTTTATCCAAGCGAAGACTTGTAGACATAGGAATAGTAGCAGTAGAGCTAGTTTCCATACCAAACTTCTTGAACAGATCTCTTGTGTATTTTGCTTGATTTATAAAGATTCCATCAGGCAGCTGTTTGACTTGTAAACCAAGAAAATAATTAAGTTCACCCATCATGCTCATTTCAAACTTATTCTGCATCAGCTTGGAGAACTTATCACACATCTGTTGGTTAGTTGAACCAAAAATAATGTCGTCCACATATATTTGCACAATTAATATATGATTCTCCCATTCAATTGTGAACAGGGTTTTATCTACCTTACCTTTATGAAATCCTTTAATTAAAAGAAAATCAGATAGGGTATCATACCATGCTCTTGGTGCCTGTTTCAGTCCATAGAGGGCTTTCTTCAGACGATATACTTTGTCCTCTTCTTGATAGACTTCAAATCCAGGAGGTTGTTCAACATATACCTCTTCTTGTAGTTCTCCATTGAGAAAAGCAGACTTCACATCCATCTGATAGACAGTGAAGTTCTTGTAAGCAGCATAGGCTAGAAACAGTCTGATTGCTTCAAGTCTTGCTACTGGTGCAAAAGTTTCATCAAAGTCAATTCCTTCTTCTTGACAATAACCCTTGGCTACTAGTTTTGCTTTGTTTCTGGTAACAATACCATCTTCATTCATCTTATTTCTGAAAACCCACTTAGTGCCAATTACCCTTTGATGACTTGGTCTAGGAACTAAGTACCAGACTTCATTCCTTTCAAATTGATTCAACTCTTCTTGCATAGCTTCTATCCAGAAGGAATCATTGAGAGCTTCTTCAATTTGCTTAGGCTCTATTTGAGATAGAAAAGTGACAAACATAGCATCTTGTGCAGCAGCTCTTCTTGTTTTCACTCTATCTAATGGATCACAAATCACCAACTCTGGTGGATGATTTCTGAGCCATCTGAGATCAGGTTGCAGGTCTGAATGTTGTCCTCTGTTTTGATCTTGCAACACTACTGTTGGAGTTGCAGTAGTAGTCTGTTGAACATTTGCAGTCTGTTGAACAGTCTCTGGTCTGTCAGCTGTTTGCAACTCGTCTGTTAGACAATCAGCACTGTGATTTTGAACAGCACTTGAGTTATCAGCTGAGTTTAAATGAGGTAGTATGATGGGAACATATTCTTCATTTCTTCCAATGTCTAATTTCTGAACATCAGCAGACAGATCTTGGTTAACATTTTGATTCTTTTCAGAAGATTGACTTGGCTCATCAAATACTACATGGATAGATTCTTCTATTAGTAATGTTCTTTTATTAAACACTCTATAGGCTTTACTAACAGTAGAGTATCCTACAAAAATAGCTTCATCAGCCTTTTCTGCAAATGCAGTAAGGTGATTTTTCCCATTATTCAATACAAAACATTTACAACCAAAAATCTTAAAGTAATGAATGTTTGGTTTCCTGTTGTTCCAAACTTCATATGGAGTCTTGTTCTGATTTTTGTTGATCATACATCTGTTCTGGGTAAAGCATGCTGTATTTGTTGCTTCTGCCCAAAATCTTTGTGGCAGCTTAGCTTCAGCTATCATGGTTCTGACAGCTTCCTTTAGTGTTCTGTTTCTCCTTTCAGCAACACCATTTTGTTGAGGGGTTCTGGCAGCAGAGTACTCATGATGTATTCCTTTGATATTACAATACTCTTCAACAGTAGAGTTTGTAAACTCTGTCCCTCTATCTGATCTGATCTTCAATATTTTGATACTCTTCTCATTCTGGATCAGTTCCATCAGATTAGTAAGATGTTCCTTGGTTTCACTTTTCTTCTTCATGAAGATCACCCAAGTATATCTTGAATAATCATCCACAACAGCTAGGCAGTATTTCTTTCCACCATTGCTGACTGGATCAATGGGTCCAAATAAGTCCATGTGTAGCAGCTCCAATATTCTTTCAGAAGATTGATGCTTTTTGCTTTTGAATGATGACTTGATTTGTTTACCCTTCTGACAGGCGTCACAGAGCTTGTCTTTGCTCATGACTGTTTTTGGAATCCCTTCTACCAGATCATTCTTGATTAATCTGTTTATGGTCTTGAAGTTTAAGTGATTCATCCTTTTGTGCCACAGCCAACTAACTTCACTTGGTGCCGATGCCACCAAACAAATACTTGAATTCTTGTCAGCAGAATCCCAGTCAACTATGTAGACATTCCCTTGTCGTCTTCCAAATAAAATTACCTTCTTTGTACCAATCTGTTCAACAAAGCACTTATCTGTTGAGAAGATGACTGAATATCCTTTGTCACAAAATTGACTTATGCTTAGCAGATTATATTTGAGGCCTTTGACATATGAGACGTCAGATATCTCTATGTTTCCTCTGATTAATCTTCCTTTAGCTTTAATCTTGCCTTCTTTGCTGTCCCTAAAAGTAACCTTTGGACCATCCACAGCAACTGCATCAGTCAGTTCATGTATGCTTCCACACATGTGTCTTGAACATCCACTGTCCAAGTACCAAATCTTCTCTACTTTACTCCTACTCCTAATCCTAACCTACAAAACAAAAATAAAATTGTTTTAGGTACCCTTATTGAGAGGGTCCTGAAGGATTAGTTCCACCTTTGACAACCCAAGATGTTGATGTCTTAGGCTTCTTAGGCTTCTGAGTTTTGACAGGAGCATGAACAGTTTCATTTTTATCATAATTAGCAGATAAGTCATGTTGATGATCAGTATGATAAGAATAGTGTTCATAAGCAGGGTAAGGTGCATGATAAGCAGGATATGCATGCATTGGATGAGCAGGATAAGGTGCATAGTAACTATGAAATTGAGGTGCATGATACATAGGATGATATGCAGCAGGTTGCACATAATATGACTCATTTCCATACCAAGCATTTTGATTTTTCTTGTTCTTATGCTTCTTTGGCTTACTTACAACTTGCTCATTGACAGACGACTTAGTTTTCTCACTAGTCTGATTAGTTTTAACCTTATCAGAAGACTTCCTAGGACTCTTCTGTTTGGGTTTACTAGTCTGTTTTTCTACACTAGGCTCTTTGCTCTTTTTAGCCTTAGGAGATTTCTTCTCCTTTACCACTTTCTCAGATGAGGTAGGTTTAGAGGTTTGAACATACAGAATGACCTTACTATTGTCAGCAGAGATGAATTTTTCAGTATGATTCAATTCTAATTTATCATTTTCTAAAGGTGTCTCCTGTTTACTAGATGTAGGCATGGATGCAACAGTTGACTTATCATGAGACTCAATAATCTTTTCAAGTTCCATGATTTTTCCTTTATAGACCTCACATTCAGCTTTCAGAGATTCATGCTCTTGCTCAAGCTGTTTATACTCAGCTGATTCTTTAGGCTTTTCAGCTTTAAGTTTCAGTGAGTTATTTTGCTCTTTTAGCAAGCTCATCTCTTCCTTAAGCTTAACAAATTCTCCAGCAATAGTAGTATTATTCAACATCATTTGCTCTAGAGAATCAAACAGCTCATTATTTTGAGGAGTTACCTCATCCTCAGAGTAATCAGATTCCTTAGCCATCAGGCAGAGGAGAGCAGGTTTCTCTTCATCAGAAGATTCTTCATCAGACGTGTCTGAATCTGAATCAGATGAGTAGACAGCAGCAAGCTTTTCTGCTTCAGCTACCATTGCTTTCCCTTTTTTATGCTTTCTTTCCTTTCTGATTCTCTTCTCTTCCTCAGTGTATTTTTCTGCTTTTGGATATGGGCAGTCCCTAATGAAATGTCCCAATTTCCTGCAGTTATAACACATTAGTTTTGCTTTATAATCATCATTTTCTTGAGAAGAAGAGTTAGGTTTAGAAGTAGAAGCAGCATGATTGTATTTGTTTTTCATCTTTCTCTTATAGAACTTCTTGAAGTTGTTCATCAATAATGCTACATCTCCAGCAGTGTACTCCTTCTTGTTGAGTAGTGATGCTTCATCAGATGAGTCCACATCTTGGCTTCTATGTGCTGGTTTCCTGGTATTTTCAGCAGCAACTAAGGCAGCTGTGGGTCCTGAAGTTGAGGTTTCTTCAATACCCATCCTAGGCAGTTTATACTCATAAGCCTTGAGTACAGAAAACAGCTCTGTAAGAGAGATCTTCCCCAGATCCCTTGATTCTTCCATTGCTGTCACCTTCATGTTGAACTTAGGAGGTAAGGCCTTCAGTACTCTGATGGTTATCTCCTTGTCTGTGAAGGTTTTTCCAAGCTTCAATACTTCATTCAATATTCTTGTAAACCTTGTGTCCATCTGATCAATGGTTTCAGAGGATTTCATCTTGAAGTTATCCAGCTTTTCTAGAGCAACACTCAGCTGATGCTCTTTTATGGCGTCGTTCCCTTCGCTCATATCTCTGACTTTGTCCCACATCTCTTTTGCAGATTTGCAATGTTTGATCTTGTCAAACCGATCATTGTCAAGGGCTTTAGTCATGATAAATCTTCCAATCTTGTCCAGATTGAACAGCTTGATTTCTTCAGCTGTCATTTCATTCAAATCTTTCTCCACCACGGTATCAACTTCATTGATCTTTATCGTCTTGGTGAATTTGAATGGACCTTTTGTAATGCAAGTGAACATGTTGTCATTGTAGGCAGCGAGGAAAATCTCCATCCTGATTTTCCAGTCTTCGAAGGACATACCGGCAATGTGGGGAACATGGTTTATGCATTCCATTTTCAAAAAGTTTTGATTTTTCAAAAATATGCTCTTTTGAAAAAGTTTTGAAAACCTTTGAAAAACACTTGGATCAAGCTCGTTGATCAGGCAGCTGATTCTAATGAACCACCTGCTCTGATACCACTTGTTGGTCCCAAGTGGTCAGATGAGGTCTAGAGGGGGGGGTGAATAGACCTCTGAAAATTTTTGAACTTAAAAACTTTTCAGTCTTCTGTCAGCAGACTAAGCTGATGAAGAACAGTAAGCAGACTCAGCTGATCGTGAACAAATCTTGATCAGTAGACTGACCACTCTTCTTACGAACTTAGCTGTTTTTCAGCAAAACAGTTTTTCAAGAGTATACTTGCAGCGGATTGTTTTAAAGTGTTTTTCACAAGTAGACTAAGTTCTTAAAAGATTTTATCTCCAGTTCTTACAAACTCCTTTTTAAAATCTTTTAGGTAATTCAAAGTGTTTAAATATGCAAACTTTAAATATGCAAGAAAACTTGAATGCAAGATAACACAAAGAACTTTTATAGTGGTTATATGGATAAAAATCCTTTAGTCCACTCTTCCAGATCACTCAGATTCTGGGTTATACTATAATCACAAAGATTACAATATTTCTCCACTTATACCTAGACAACTAATGAAAAGGCTATAAGCTCACAATAGGAGTTCACAAAGAAAACCTATCCTCTGAAGTAGAATCACTCACAAAGATGGATTCTCACTTCGCACAACACTCAGCTATTACAAAATCACTCAGATAATGTTTTTCTGTTTTCTTCAACTTGGTTTCTGTCAACAGATGACTTCCACCAGACGAGTGAGCTGTTCGAGCTTTTGAGACTTAGAAAATTTCTGCTTCAAAATCGAAATCTCTGATTGTTGTTGTGTGTCTCTCTCTTCGAACTTTGCTCTATTTATACTCGGATTTGAATTTATGACCGTTGAAGCAAATCAAGTCTTCAAATCCATCCTTCAGCTCTTTTGAAACGGCTCCCTGCAGCAATCCGTACAGTGTACAGTACTTTTATGTCCATCACATTTAATGCTGCATTAAATGCACTCTGCTGATACGAGGATATCTTCAATCATTTGCCATTACTACCCTTCTCTTCCAGCATTTATTACACCAAGTGCATTTATTACCGTTGAACTGATCTCATGATCTCTTCCACTCTGCTGATCGAAGCAACCCTTCTGATAGGTACTCTGCTGATCAAATACTGAACTAATCTGATTTGACTCGGCTGATGACCTACCCTTCTGTTTGCTGTTTCAGCAAGAGATCACTAGTCTTCTGGTCTTTGAACTCTTCTGATATCTTCTTTACTTGTTCAAAGATCCTTCTAAGGGAACTAAGCTTCCATACTTAGCTGATTATGATGTTTTGGAAATCATCAAAACCTTCCCTTAATATCTGACTTCTTTTATCTTCATCTTCATCCAACAGTTTTTACTTGCATACTTTCAGACTTGCATAAAACACATTACAAAACTGTTTGAAAAAGGTTTAAAGGAGTTTACAAAAACTGGGGATAAAATTTTCAAACTACTAAGTATACTTGCGAAAAACACTTTAAAAATCCGCTGCAAGTATTCTGGTATTAAAACCGATTTCGATTAACATCAGCTAAGTAACTATCAGACTAGTGGTCAACAAAGTTGTTCAAAGATTTGTTCGCGATCAGCCTTGTAAGCTTACTGTTCTGTAACAGCTTAGTCTGCTTACGTTTGAGCAACAGTTTTAAATTTAAAAAAATTTGATTAAAATTTTCAGAGGTCTATTCACCCTCCCCCCCCCCCCCCCCTCTAGACCTCATCTGACCACTTGGGACCAACAAATGGGATAAATCATGATATTAATTTTGAGTTATTTAGTCTTTCGATATTTATAATGTTAAATTTTACCCCCCTTAATTTTATAAAATTTTACATTGCATTTCTGATATTTTATACGTGGCACTTTAATTCCTTATGATATGATAATGTGGCCGTTTACGCCCCCTCCCCCCCCCCCCCCCTTCCCCTCTTCCCCTCGGTATTATGATAAATGTGGTAATTTATCTTGTGTTATGATAATGTGACAATTTATAACCTATATTACAAAATATTTTTTGTTCTCATTCTCAATTTCGGCAAGTAAGTTACATTATCTAGCTCAAGGGGGTCAATTGCTTCTTAAAATTTTTTACAAGAGGATAAATTACTCATATTCAAAGCACAAAAGGGTAAATTGAAAAAATTGCCATTAACCCTATTAATTTTATTCACTTCTCCGCCACTAATTCTTTCTTAATGGCCGGAAAGAAATTCTAATTAATTCCACGTATAGTTTAAGGGCATGTTTGTCTAGATTTTATAAAAAATATTTCGTGTTTGGAAAATAAAAACAAATATATCTTCCACTTTTTGAATACCATTTCTCAATTTTCTCAAACTACTCTCTCAAAAGTCAAGCAAACAATTTTTTTATCCCTAAAAAAAATCTTATACAAGCTATACTCTTATTTGACATAAAGTAATAACTTATCTAACTTTTTTCAAAAAAAATATAAACCTACCTTGTGAATGTTCTTTTAGCCTCTCACTCTCTAAAAATGCATTTTGAGAGATCATATCTCAGAAAATATGTTCTTTTGACAAGCATCTCTATAAAATTCTTAGAGATATATGAGATGATTTACTCATTTTCTGAAATCACCTCTTGTGGTATTTATAGAGAAAATCTGAAATTTGTTTTTAGAATAACAATAAAAATGGAAAGCAACTCTACCTTTTTTATTTAAGACAATAATTATGAACCTTCCTTAATTTTCTTCCTCCACTAATAAATTATATTTATCCATCTCAAATTCCTTATATTTCTTCTATATTCGAGATCCAGTTGGTAAACTTGAACATGTATTTTAGGTCAAGTGATGAGGTTCAATTTAATACCCAATTTGCTAGGTCTTAATCATAAATTGTTCTTCAAAATATCAAAAAAAGATGTAAGATGACTAGAACATAAACTTATGAAATTTAACTTCACATCTCAAAAAATGAAAATTCAAAAGAACGTAATCTTAAAATCATCTCACATCTTCAAAGATCAATCTTATAGAAAATCTCACAAAAACTCATTTTAAAAAGTGAGAGGCCAAGAGAACAAACAACATAACGTAAATCAAAATTATTTCATAAACCTCCACTATTCTCTTAACTACTTTCTCAAATATCAAACAAACATGTCTTAAAAATAGGAACATATTTTAAATAAAAAGCATCAAATCATTATTTATTTGAATAATAGTCTCGAATTTTTTTTTAATATCATTTCAAAACCTAGATCTTGTTACCAGCACATCACAAAAGAAGATGAAGATGTTGATTATATATTAATTTATTATTTACTATGTTGTCTAAGTTGTACCCTTTGTTTATATTTACAGGAATTTGATTAGGAACAAGCATAATATGTCAAAGGCTGCATTATTAAATAAATAAATAATAATCTTTGTTGAATCAGAGAATGTTTAATAATATTATATGTAATTACAATAAAATAATAATATTATGTTTTCAACTTTAAATTTGTGTATTAAATTTGTGGTTGTGCTTGTTTCAAATAAAGAGAAATTGGTAAATCAAGAATGACGTTGCGACATGATAACCTTTTAGGATACATACAATTAATAGTCCTTCTTATCATTAATTTTTTACAGAGTGGTTCTTCTTGTGTCTTATTTTCAAATTAATCCTAACTATAAATTATTTGTTTCACTTTAGTCATTTACAAGGGATCTTTTACTTAATATGTTACACTTTATTCCCTCATAAAATTATTTTATATTAATTTAGTTCCTCATAAAACTATTTATTTATCAATTTAGTCCCTCATAAAATTATTTTGGCACTTTAGTTCATCTTGAATCACCTGAAAATGATCAAAGTTAAACAAATAATTCATAGTGATGACTAATGTGAGAATAAAACACAAAACTGACCACTATGTAAAAAGTTAACGATAAGAAGGATCATTAGTGATGTTTACCTAAAACAAATAATTCATGATGGGGACTAACGTGAGGAAAAAAAAACAAGAGAGATCACTCTATAAAGAATTAATGATAAGAGGAGTACTAGTGGTGTTTACTTTTTTTTTTTTTTTTAAATCGATGAAATTAGTGAAAAAATAGATAAAATTGGTCAAAAACGGTTTAAATCGATGAAATTAGTGGGAAAATTAGTGCAAACGGTGAAGAAATGAGTTAAATTAGTCAAAAAAATGTTTTATATTGATCTAATTCGTGAAAAACGACGAAAAAATGAGTTAAATTGATTAAATTACTGAAAAACGAATGAAAAGTGTTAGTGGGGTGGGTTTGAGGTAGGTTAGGGAATGGGTGGGTAGGGTAGGGTAGGTCCGTTTTCGATCCGGGTTATCCATTTGCCACCCCTACTTACGGGGTTTGGGTGGGGTAGGTTTTTAGTATTTTTAATTATAATTATTTAATTTATTTTTTTAATGAATATTAAATATTTTTATTAAATAATATATTATTTTAATAAATATTAAATAAATTAATATTGTTATATAAATTTAAATTTGAAAAGAATATGTTTTCTTAAATTTTTTAGATTTATGTTTAAATATTGTTTATAAATCAAATTAATTATGTAAATATAATATGTAAAATTTTTAAATTGGCCCGCACGTGGTTTAATTCGAGTTATTTTTGAAATTTAGCAACAATGTGAGATTATTTTGGTAACTTGAAATGTTATGGGGTAAAAGTGTCAGTCAATATAAGTAATGACATCAACTTTGTAATAAGACTTAATTGCAACGTCACCACTTAACGGTGATTTTTAAGGACTGTTGTAAATATGGGTGAATTTATAAAATTATGGTACAAAATATGTTGGCCTCGAATTGTTTGTTACCAAAATTGAAAATTGACATATAGTTCAGTACCAAAAAATGCAATTTTCTTTTAATAAAATCATCTTTATATCATTACCTTTTCTGAAGGTAGTAGGTCAAATTTACTGAATTTTAAAGAGGGCCTAACAAGAATTAGCACAAACTGAAACTAACCACATAAAACCCCTATTTTTTTATTTTTTTTATTTATATAGTACCCCAGCTAGGTCCATTATCTATACCCCGTTTAGTATTTCTACTCTCTAAAATTTCTTTTAAAAGTTTGAATATGACGAGTCTTACAAATTTGGGAAAACGAATTTTAAAATTCAAAATATCAAAAGAAATTTGGGACTAAACTGTTCAATTTTGATACCCACATGTGATTTCGCTTATAACTCCATTTCAGTGCTATATATATATATAATTTTATTAATGTAATTGAATACCGACTTTCTAGTTTATATGTTACTTAATTAGTTTTTTTTTTTTTTTTTCCTTACTTTTTTAAAGATGTATTTGTTACTGAATTAGTTAAAATCAATGAATCATTTAGATTATAAACTATTATCAAAATACAAAAAATAAATTAATAACCCTAACCAAAATGTACTGGAATTTCATTTTGTACATGAAATTTATTACTTACACTTAGGAACAAATTTCGAGAAATTTGATAGTAGTTCCATCATGAATAATTTTATCTATGAAAGAACGTCACTTATAAGTTTGTTAACTTTATAATTAAGTTATTACTTTGTTTTTTAAAATTCAATATAGTTTAATAATGAATGTATGTTTTATTGTATTTTTTAACAAACTCCAGCGAGTGCCAAGTAACTTGATTTTTTATATTCACCAGTCACCATAAGGGATCAATAACTTTTGAAAGTGCTCCTTCCATACAAAGAGCGAACAATTGAATATATGTAGGTTCGAATTATGTCCAACCGATAACACAAACTCTTGTGATCATATAACCGATAACGTATGATGTAAATACGGATGTCGAACCCATATAGATTGATTTAGGCCAAGTTCTAACAGCTATAATATAATCACAAATATTGACCGATAACGGATGTTGTAAATTCGGATGTCGAACCCATATAGATCGATTTAGGCCAACTTCTAACGATTATAATATAATCACAAATATCGACTGGTTTTAGGTAATTTTTAATACTGGGAAATTTATATGTCATAATTCTTATGAATCTCGAACATATATAATCTTACTGAAAAAGTTCACCATCTCCTTTGGGTATAGTAAGTCCATAACCCTAGCTTTCCTTTTGTATACTATGTTATCCTACACTAAGATATATACAAATTATGAAATCGGTTTCTCCTTTGACAAATTGCGATATTCAGACCGAATCTTTCTCCGTCTTACACATTCCCTAGATCAAAGGGTTTTCTTATGTGACTTCGAAATCATTACCTTAGTATAACACAAGCTTCCCTTTGAGTTTAATATACTAATCTTCAGCTCGAGAAGTTCTTTTCTTGTAGGATCGCTAGTTCAAGCGCAAAGGGAGCTGGTGAATAAATGAAACAACACTATGTTTGAACGAGTAACCAATTGTACATACCAGTTTCCTTGTTCCGAAAACCATAGGAGTCGTGATCCAGATTTTCGAGCTGCTCGATTGCCTCAGTAACAGTCAAATGTGGCATATCGAAGTATTTTTCGCGAACAATCTATAAAGAAAAGTATTTATATAGTGAAATTATCAACATTAGCACCTTATAGTATCAAACTAGACATGCATGCAACATTTGTCAAGAAAACGCGAAGCATCTACAATAGGAAATATTGCACTTTACTCATTTACCTTTACGCCGTTTTTCACTTTACCATATAATATTTTTGCGTTTGCACTTACATTATTTCCAACGAAATCAGAAATCTATATTTGTTTTTGGGAAGGTGGAAATAAATTTACCATAAGAATGTATGCTTAAAGTTAAAAGTAGTAAAAAAAAAAATGAACACGGTTAAAAAAAATGAACTTATCCGAATAAGACTAATGAACTTATCAATGTAAATAAATCATCTTAAAAGAGCAGCGACATTCACAACTTTTGTAGAGGTATACTTTACTTTTGGAAAATTTGTATTTTTTTTTACCATAGAACATGTCATTTTGCAAATTTGGTATCATTACACGAAAATGCACATTTGATATTATACATTAAGTTCTCATTGCAACATTCATGTCAACTCCAATTTTTTTGGATGGAGACAGAAACAGAAGGGAAAGTTTCTCGTGCCATTATCTCCCATTTCGAAGGGAAAAAAACTCACATGTCCCTCACGTGAGTGGTACGGCTGCCCGTGGTCAACAATTAGGGCACCATTTTTCATTTTTTTAAGAAAATCATAAAAGTAAATAAAAAAATAGATATTCAATTAATAGATTTCCCAAATCAAAATAATTAAATCCTAACCTAACATTTTCCCCCAAAAATTCCTTCAACCAAATTAATCTTTCTTCTTCCATTTTGAGCAGCTAAAAACGAGTAAACTCTAACATTGATACTGATAGTCTGATAGGACTTCGAAAATAAGAGTTCAACAATATTAAGGTTGATTAACATAAGTTCATTGTGTTAGAAATTGGAGAACATAACTAAATTCACTCGACACTCAAACTCAAACACAAGAGTAGTGGAGAAAAATATGAAAACGTACTTTTTTATCAACTTAACTTGTCTTTGACTTGTTACACATGACCAACTACATTAGGTTTATATAAAATTTCACTAACACGAACCTAACCTAGTACATGAATCACCCTTAAATTTCACTTTCTGCAACCATCTACTACTAATTCAGTGTCTGAATTTGGAAATTTTGACAATTTTAAATGTAGAATGGATATGATCAGTCTCTAGTATACTCCCTCTCTCTAGGAGCCATTTTTCTTCAATATCCTAGATTCTATTTCGATACTCCCTCATTTTTATTTGTCGCTTTAGAGGTTTGCACAGGTTTTTAAGTATCTAATAAATAACATCAATTTTAGAAACAAATCAAAAGATATACCGAAAATACCCTTGGTTAGTAATGATAAAAGAGAAAAGAAAACAAGGAGTGGATAAGACACCCCCATGCTATTACCCTAATTACAAGAACTTAAATTCTTGTTTCAAATATTACAAAGACAGCCCCTCGAGGGGTGTATTTGTAAAGATTTTAGGGGGAGTATTGGTAATATATTTGTAAAGAAACATGGAATTTGGGATGTAATTTAGAATAAGCGGGTAGTTCTAATTCATATGCTACTGGTCCAACTTTTCGGACGATCTTGTAAGGGCCAAAGAATCGAGGGGACAACTTCTCATACTTCCTTTTAGCAAGAGATTTTTGGCGGTATGGTTGTAGTCGCAGACATACTGAATCGCCCACAGCAAATTGCACCTCACGTCTATTTGGATCAGTCTAAGCCTTCATGCGAGATTGAGCTTTCAAAATATTAGCTCTTATAATATTCAGCATATCATCTCTATAATATTCAGCATATCATCTCTCGCAGCCATTTGTTCTTCGATTGAACGGCTGTAGACTAAGATGACATCAAAAAATAAATTTTCGAATATATGGTCGAAAAAGGTTGTTCATTGCTGATTGGAAAGTAGATGGGACATTGGTAAGACCAAATAGCATGACGGTATTCGTAATCGCCAGAATGTGTTCGAAAAGCTATTTTATGAATATCGGCATGCTCAACATGTATTTGATGATAACCCGATCTTAGGTCAATTTTTGAAAAAATAGTGGCTCTGTGTAATTCATCCACAAGTTCATCAATGTTTGGAATGGGATATTCATCGGGTATCGTTATTCAGTTCAGGCAACGATAATCTACGCATTTGGGCCTTGAGCCCATTAGGAAATTCTTATTTCCCGAAGCTTATGTGGGGGCATAAGTATTTGATAAAATAGTGGGAGTAATTTACAAATGAAAACCATGTTTGTAAATTATGCATTGATATTAATCTGTCGCGTATTTATCGTCTTGTTTATGAGAGTTTTTCGTAAGTAATGTATCCTTGAATATTTACCATCATACTTGAATCAAATATATTGACTGAACCCAAATGAATTTTGAATGACTTCAAAACTTGAGAAATTATTCTCGAGTCCAAGCAAGGACTAATCTCCTTACAAAAATTTCATTGGTTTTCCTTTCGAAGTTACACTTCGACTGGAATGGTGATCGGTTTCACCTAGCTGCCTTTTTCGAAGTTACTCTTCAAATAAGAAAGGTGATAAGTTTCACCAAAGGGTTGAGGATGGTTCTCAAGCCCAAATTTTCTTGAAGGCAAACATGAAGTCTCCCATAAATGGGAAGTAACATCTCGTTGAAAGGCACAAAAGACTTATGAGATGGAAGAAGAGGAATGAATCCTCTTTGAAGGGAAATAACCTTAGAGGTTTTTCTGTAAGGATGATAAATTGTAAAGTCAATCAAAATGGTTCTTCCATGGATTAAGATCAAGGGAAAGAAGGAATTGAACCTACTCATCCCGTAAGGGATGATTAAATTTTATTGAACTTAACCTTATGGTCAAAGTAATGCATAAGGGTGTTGGACACCCGATGAAGTACTCATTGATGCATTCAATGCGATCTAAAGCCATGAATTATTTGTATCATTAGAATTTGCTTATACCATCCCTTGTCTTAAGGGATGTGATAGTTCCATAATGGTTGGAACTAATTGCGATATAAGATTTATACGCAAAAGGTGTACATAAGCAAATGAGTATGAATACTCATATAACGACTAAATATATTATGCATAGTCAATAAAATATAAATACTCAAGATTCCACACACTTGAGTCGTTGTAAAAACCGAAAGGCGATACACGAGCACTAAAACTTATTTCCTAATTAAAGATTCAAAGAATGAGCTCAACTAGGTCGAGCTTGACTATGATGCTATACATAGTAACCGACTTTCGAATCTTGCTTAACGGAAATTAAATTTAGTAGTTGGTTGCTAGGCAACCAAGAGGGATAAACAATTGCAATGGATTCAATCCATTTAAAAATGTGGAGAAACACTAAAACATTAGTGGGAGATAAGGCGTCTCTTGTTCCCTCATGGGTAAAAGTACGTTGTAATGTATAATTCCAAATTATTTTTTGGAATAAAGAAGAGAGCCTAATCAATGAAAGCATGTAAGAGAACATGCATTAACAAATACATCATTGATTATTTCATAGAGAATTAGATTCTCAAAATGTAAGACTCGCTCAAAATATTGTCAGTTGTTGAGCATTCTAGACATGTAAATGTCCATTAAGAAATCTTACATGAAATTCCTTATTCAATCAAATAAAACTTGATCGAGAAAATCAAAGATATTGAGATAAGTATCTCTGAAGCCAGTTCCAAAACATATCACGTGATATGAGTTTTGGTATTGTACCTTCATATGCATTCATGCGCATATGGGGTTTCCCGCTTATGTGAATAAGCTAGTGGGAGATAAGCTAGACGTAAAGTCCATCTTATGCAATTCGTTGTGTATCCAAAATCTCAATAAGATACGAGTTCTATGTTCCTCTAAGACAAACAACCTTTGTCTCAAGGAAAACTAACTTCTTGAAGAAGGATTTCTTGTTGGACAAGAAACGAAACAACATAGAACAAGATGAGGTTCATAAAATCAACCTATCACCACAGGCAGTGGGAGAACCTGAGCATGAAAATGAACCAACTAGTACACATGAACTTCTAGGTCTGAAAGACAACGTAGGGAACTCGAGAGATACTACAATCTGCGGCATGAAATTGGACAGTCTGAAATTAATCGAATGACCTACGAAGAAGCTATGCTAGACATAGATTTGGGAAAATGGCACAAAGCCATGGAATCTGAAATGGACTCCATGCACTCTATCAAAGTTTTTACCTTAATGGATCCACCAGTGGGAGTAGCTCCCTTGGGTTGCAAGTAGATCTATAAGCGAAAGCTTGGAGTGAACGGAGAGGTTATTACTTATAAGGCACGTTTAGTCGCAAAGTGATACACTCAAATGTCGAGTATTGACTTTGATGAAATTTTGCAAGTAGCGATTCCCAAATCCATTCAGATATTGTTGGCCATAGCTGCGTAGTATTAACTACGAAATATGGCAGAAGGATGTAAAGATCGTTTTTCAATGGAGACATTGATAAGGAGATCTACATGAAGCAACCAAAAATCATATACATCCAAGGGAGATGAGCACAAAGTGTGCAAACTCCTAAAGTCCATATATGGACTTAAGCAAGCTTCCCGAAGCTGGAACATACTTTTAGATGATATAATCCAAACCTTTGGATTCGTCGAAAACATGTTCGAGCAGTGTGTACAAGAAAGTTAGTGGGAGTACAATTAAATTTTTATGCTTTATGTTGATAACATTCTGCTCATTGGAAATGACGCAAAATTATTATCCGAAACGAAAGCATGGTATTTTACACAATTCTCAATGAAGGATATGGGAGAAGCATCCTTTGTACTAGGTACAAGGATCTGCATGGATAGATCGAAAGGATTGTTGGGCCTCTCTCAAATTAAAGTACATAGATAAAATACTGAAGACATTCAGTATGGAAGAATCCAAGAGAGAAATGCATCCGATAAGACATGGTATTGTTCTCTCTGAGTCTATGGCCCCAAAGACCTCTGAGGAGAGAAGCAAGATGTCTAAGATACCACATGCCTCTGCTATAGGGAGCATAATATGGTATGTTATGTACAAGACCAGACATAGCGTAAGCTCTGAGTGTAAATGACAGCTATTTGTCTGACCTAGAAGAGCAGCACTGGGTAGCCGTAAAGTCTATTCTGAAGTACCTGAAAAGTACTAAGGAATTGTTCTTGGTATACAGCGGGAGAGAATTGAAACTGGAAGGCTATACTGATTCTAGCTTCCAATGTGATGTAGATGATTTCGAGTCAATATTTGGATATAATTGCCTCAATGGTGATGCGGTGAGTTGGAAGTAACCGCAAATTCACCAAGGCATAAAATATTGTAGCGTGTAAAGCTACAAAGGAATGTGTTTGGATGAAAAACTTCGTCCAAGAATTGGACGTCGTACCTAGCATTGTCGAGCCATTACTATCTTCTGTGATAATAATGGAGCTATCTCGCAAGCGAAGGAATCGAGATCTCATCAGAAATCCAAGCACATACTAAGACGATACCATTTGATATGTTATATCATTGGTAGAGGAGACATAAAGATGGAACATGTCACCTCTAAGGATAATACGACGGACCCGCTATCTAAGAAGCCATTGCCTCAAAGGCATTCGAAAAACATCTGTCTAAGATGGAAATCAGAAGTATGAAAAGTTGGCTTTAGTACAAGTGGGAGATTGATAGAATAGTGTCCTACCAGCCAACTATTTTGGCTGCATTTAAATTAAAAGGACCATTCAGTTGTATTAATAAATGCATTTTATTATATATGGTCAACTATCTTATGTAATAATTATCTATGCATAAGGATAGAAGTCCTTAGATCACAAGGCTATGAGACGACCCGTAGACTGATCTCCAAGGCCGTGATCAAGAACATATTCAAGAATCATAGAATCCAATCGAGATAGGACATCGTTAGATTATGTTAGACTCTCACTAATGTGTATACTCCGACGAACTGGAGAACGCTGGGGTCCACGAGCGTGACTGGGATAGTCGATACACATAAGTGGGTGACTTGCTGGGATGGCAAGTGCACTGAATACCCCCAATTAGGAAATAACTCACCATGGAAGCGGTAGTCGCATATCGGGGTTGACGTTATTCCAATTTACGATAGTATGCGAGGAACAATCCCTAAATACTTGAGGTGATAGGGTATATCTGGTGCGAGAACGTCTATGCTTAGATGTGAGTTCCGACCGATTGGAGATTACCAGAAAGTCTCTGTGGACTCATGTTGGGTATAGAGGAATTCGTATACAAGTTCATATCATCAACAAAGGATCCATTGACCCGACTTGATAGGTTGAGAATTTCTCCTATTGATTTCTATGAGAGATTAATTCTGATAAAATCCTTGGCCAAGGTATCTGACGACTTTATGAAAGTAACTCATAAATATTAAGTCAAAGAAAATTATTTCGAGACCAGAATGCATAAGGTCAAGACAAAAGAAAAGGGAACCGATGAAAAGTCCATACCCTTAAGTCTCGACTGGGAGATAGATCGATGGAGAGATTATGTCGTATATGGAAATTGTAAATGATTAAAAAGGTTCACTGAATTAATTCACCAGTGATTGGGCTCCATGGGCTTGTGGCCAGACATCGACCGTGGAGTGTGGGAGAATTTTCAAATTGACAGGGGTGCTAATTTTGGAATGATCAGTCGACAGAGTGTTCGACTGATTTAGAGTATTTAATGCTCGAATAATTAAATAAATATTTAATTATAACCTACGGCCAATTATGTGGTGAACCTACATGGGCATACACAATACACATGAAGCGAAAACGAGGAAAATGAGAACAACTAGGTCGATCGAATCGACTAGGTCGATCGAATCGACTGGGTTGATTGGGTCGACTGGGTCGAGTGAATCGACTGGGTCGATTTAGTTGACTGGGTCGACCCAATTAGAGCGAAAGTGATCCGATTGTAATTGGATCAAGATTATAAATTAAATTGGAATTTAATTTGTAAGTTAATTAATTAAGCTGGATTTAATTAATTAGAGAAAGATTTAATTAAATAGACTTAGAGTCTAATTTAATTGATTGGGAGAGTAATTAATTAATTGGGCCATTTAATTGAGAAATTAAATAAAGCCTAATTAAATTAATTAAGGAATGGGCCATGAATTAATTAGAGAACTTAGTCTTCTAATTAAAAGGGTCATAGCCCATGTAGGAGACTTGGAGTAATATAAATAGGAGACTTGATGTCATATCTCATACACACAAGACAAGAGCCAAAAAGCCTAAGTCAAGAAAAACTCTCTCTCCCTCCCTCTCCTAAAATCGGCCGAACCTACTCTTCCTTTTGTAAGAATTTTTGTTTTCGATTTTAGCTCCTAAGTCGTTCTCTAACCCTCGATCTTAATATACCCTATGTTCTAGCCGATTAGGATATATTAATTTTCGTGATATAGTGGTGTATCAACTCGTAGAGGCACAACACGTGGGGCTACAACAGGGCTTAGGATCGACCCAACCGAAGGGAGAAAGATGACTTTTTCGTTGACAGCAGGGATTTGCAAGGAGATGGAAATAACTTTGAACTAAGTTATTTATGTCATTTTATATTCATATATATACAACCAGTTTAGTATCCTGACAAGATTCCGTAAGAAGCTCTAAAAATTTTAAATTCCGCTGCCTGTCGGGCGGTTTATCTTACCGAAACCCAACACAACCACCTTCTTCATTGTCGCCATCTGTCATCTCCAAGAGGAAGAAAGCAGTCAATTTGCACAGGTAACTTGGGCCAAATTTTTCATTGCACCGGAAGGAGAGTCATTTTACAATTTTGGATTGTCGCTCATCCCAAGAATGGGTTTGCTTATTGATAGTTTGAGGATTACGGTAGTTGTTCGGTTTAGGTGATGGGAATTTAGCATCACGATTTGGTTCTCTGTGAAGTGAGGCTTGGCTCTGTGGGTTGAATTTGTTGGATGATGACCAATTGGGCCTAATTTAGACTCAAATTCCAGAGCTAGGCTCATGGCTTTATAAACTGATCTGGGCTTGTGAATTCTTACATCAACCTTTAATTCCTCTGTAAGTCCATTTAGAAATACACCCAATAAACAATGATCGGGCCAATTTGAAATTCTCGCAGAACTTTTAGCAAATTCTTGACGATATTCTTGGACTGTCCCGGTTTGTCAAATGCTACAAAGGTGTTCGTCATGGTTTTGAAACTCCGCCGGTCCATAATTTTCTTGGAAAGCTTGAACAAGATCTTCCCAATAACTTAGTGTTCTTTCATGATTAATCCAAGCAAAAAGGTCGAGATCATCACCCTCAAGATACATGGCAGCAATGTCGACTTTCACTTCTTCTGGAGTTTGATAGTAACAAAAATACTTTTCCGCTTTTAAGATCCATCCACGGGGATCCCGACCTTCATATTTTGGGGATTTTATTTTTGTATGAGGCCGTCGTGAAGGATTACGAAACCACCATGTAATTTCTACGTCATCTTCATCACCCTCCGCCCAATTTAGTTTATCCCGATCACGTGGCCTTAATGGAATGCCCGTGTTTTTCCCTATGGTGGAAACACCGATGCTAGGTTCGGTGAGCGTGTTACCGCATGTTTGTACCCGTTAGCGCTGCAACATCAGCTACTAGAGAATCAATGGTGTTCAATTTGGTAGCAATAACAGATAATTGTTGTGCAATGTATTCTGAATTTGGTGCGGATGGAGGATTGGTGTTTAAAATTGTCCATATGGAGAAGACAAACCTCCAGAAATATTGTTATAAATATCCTGATATCTCATGAAATACGTTCAAATTTTATTAAAACTTAATACACACAAGTAACTGCTATAAAATAGATAACTACTTATTTATAATTGCTATAAAATAGATAACTGCTTGAGTTGTTGACTTGGACCATTTCAAATATTTTTCCACTTTCTTCTAGAATAAGTGAGCAGAGGTGGTGTTGTACCATTGCGCCTAAATTGGAGAATGATTTTCCCTCGTAAAGGCGCATGTTTTATAACATTTTTTTTTTGCCCTAAATGACTACCGGGCAGCCACACGTGAGTTTCTTCTCTATAAAATGGGAGATAACGACACGTGACGCTCTTTCGTCCATTTCTGTCGAAAAGATTGGGGTTGGAATGAACATTGCAACAAAAATTTAAGTTATGGTATCAAATGTGCATTTTTATGTTCGATCGATGATACAAAGGTTACAAAGTTGTTTATCCTGTGATACCAAAAAATTAAATTTTCCATTTACTTTTTATTAAGGAAACATATATTTTTCATGGAATTAAGATCATCTTCCTCCTCATGATCCGTCCTCTCGATCTCAATTAACAATTTATGTGCTCAATGGTGCAATGTTATTAATTCATCAAGAAAATGTGAAATCTTAATGAATTGTATAATTGAAACTTTATGGACAATTATACAATTTATCATATATTATTTTTGTACATATATGTAATTATCAATTTTAAATCTGTGAAAGTCCCCAGATCCTTAATTTCTAGGTAAATATGCAATTATAAATTTTAAAATTCTGACAAAATGCTCAATGTTAGTTATTGAGGGTATATATGTATTTATTAACTTAAAGAAATAATACGAAATGCTCAAATCTAAAATATTGAGGGTGAAAATTTATTTATTAATTTTGATATCCGGTCAATATCCAAAGTTATTAGTCACGAGGCCCGCTCGTGTTCTTAATTTTTGCAATTGTATATAAAAATGATTAAAATTTTTACTTTTAAAAAATGGGTAAAGTTGCAAACGAACATGATTTATCGTACCTTTTTGCATTTCTACCCAAATATAATTTATATCAGTTGTCTGTTACATTTGATTTACTTGTTATAATCAAATTATAAAATGAAGCAAGATTGTATTAATATCAATTATTATGGATGTTGTGTAGAACTAGTGTAATAAATATTAATATAAGTTTGTAATTTATTATATATTCTTGTTTTTTTTTTTAATTGACAAATTTGTTTTATTAAAATTTAGTTTTATTAGCTAAATAAGATTGCTTCGATATTATTACTGGCTAAATACGATACAATGAATATCATTACTAATGAAATAACTATATTATATCAATTTTGGATGTGTCTTTATTCCTTTTCTCCAATATATATATATATATAGGCATAAGCGTCTGAAATATAAAAAACGAAGGAGAACATAATTTATTTATTGAGAATGGGGAAATATTTCCTTGTTTTATGCAATCTCTGCAATACTTATAATAAGGTAGAAAATAATTCTTAATTTACTTTAATGCTTTAGTTATACTATAAATATATAATGTGTAATCAATCATGGATCTCAAAGTTGTTAAATTTATAAATGGAAAAATAGTTTTTTTTTTAACTCTTAACTCGTAAATGAATTTCAGTTGGAATTTGGTTGTAATACGGATTCCAACGCCACTTTCAATTGGTTTTTTTGGTTGCAAAATCAGTTGAAAATTTTATTTTCGACCATTCTCGATTGCAATTCTGAGTTTTCTGGTAGTGTATGTACTAAATACCTGTCATGATTTTATTTTGCTATAGGTGTTTTATCCCCCCGAAGGCGGGCCTGATGATGTTTCAGTTGAGTGTACGAGTTGTAAGGAAACGTTTCCTACGAAAATATCAAACGGATTAGAGGTGTGTTTCCTACAAACATATATATATATATATATATATATATATATATATATATATATATATATATATATATATATATATTTGTTGACGAATGTTAAAATTTATATACGTGTTGCTAGACGCATGTGTGCGACACCAAAACATGACACGGTGATACGAATTATTTTGCCATCTTACTGAAAATTGATAACCTAGATATCTAGTTTATTGCCGCAAGAATCCAAGAACTTATATTGATCTAGGTTAATTAGCTCAGGTCTCGCCCTTTCGTAATGGAGTCAGACTCCATTTAAATATTTCATACATTTCAACCTCCCAATTCAAACTTAGTATAATTCTTAACTTACAAATAAACAATATTATTTGACACATATACATATTTTTCTATATGAAAGTCATTGTTTATAATCTACCACGTATTAATACACCGACATTCAAACTCAATTTAAATTATATGCCAAATTTTTAAAATAAAATCTGCCAACAACGAGATTCGGTCCAAATTAGTAGTTAAATTTCACTGAAATAGCTCAATTAAACTAATTAATTTATGAACTCAGAACCAAGCGAAATCGGACCAATACCGATATAAAGCTAAGTTCATATGGAACTCTTTCGTTTGATAGTAAATTAATGAGAGAGTTTTTTCATTTAGACTAAATAATTTGATTGATATATGTTGGGAACTAAAATGATTTGATTGATATATATGTTGAGATCTTGTATTGATTTTCTTCATTGAAACCTCGTTTAAAATGAAGAAGTTATGACACATGTTTCACGAAATTTATATATTTTAACTAATAAAAAATATTAATTATCATGAATTAGTAATAGAATCCAACTAAAAAAAACCCATAAAATTTTCTCTATAAAATTGGATACATAACATCTGTTTTATTCATTAACACAATTTTTTAAAAATCTCAAAATTCGACTTTCAAATTCAATTAAGATAATGTTTCGAAAGATTCCACTGGAATCCAAAATATATTTTTGATAAATAAATCGAATTTAATTGAGCCAAAGTCAATCCAATTGCGGACATTCTATTCCACATTGAAAATAAACAAGTTATCACGTTAGATCATAGA